>JAHWGI010000575.1:0-350495 GCA_029379305.1 Frankliniella fusca
CGGGCCGGATCAAGCCTCGGGTCAGAGGAACTAATACGCAATATTCGGCTCGGGTGAACCCTTTGTATAATGTGCGGCATCGGTAGGGCCGGGACGGGACGGGACGGGAGGGGGCCCAGGGCTCGGCGGCTCGGCCGCTCGGCGGTGCTGCGGAGGCCAGGTATCGCTGGGGAAGGGGCGGGGGAAAGGGGAAGCGGTAGGGGGGAGGGGGGTTATAGGGCCGCCCGGCGGTAGGAAGATGAGGACAAGGCGTAAGATGTTCGGGCTTACCTGGGCATTTAGATCCGTCTTGCCATCACAATGGCCTCCTCCTCCTCCTCCTCCTGCTCCTCCCCCCGGTCCTCTCGAGGTCTTTTGATGGGTGTCTCGTCCCGGAGCGTATCGTCCACCTGCCTGGACTCCTCCGCGCCGAGGCCCATACCGGTACAAACTCTCATTTTTATTATTCCCCCGTGTAGCGTGACTGACACGGAGGGAAATATCACAGAGGCAAGAAGTCACGCGCTCCGCGCTGAGCGTCGTCGTGCGAGTTGAAATACCTCCCGTGCTCATGAGCATTGCGCACAACGCTGTGCTTGTTTCACCGAACGCCACGCCAATCTTCCCGACAGAGTTCATTGCGGGACGAACAGGCCATTGGATGACACCCTCTGCCTGCATCCGCTTTATTGGGTGTCCCTGGGGCGTAGATGGGTGCGCTCAAGTGCCCCCCGGGCCGGCCGGCAGGGCTGCCCACTGGGTGTCCACAGGGTGCCCCTGGAGCCAGTCCAGGCCCGCCAGGTATAGGATAGGTGTTCCGCTAGGGAAGCAGTGGGAGATGCAGGAGGAGGGGGGGAGGACCCGACGGGTGCACGGCCACGGGACGTAGGGACCAGACCAGGACCTTAGCTGCCTGGGCTGCGCAGCCGCAGCACGCCACTCCAAGAAGAATGAGAAATAAAAGGTAAAAGAGGACCAGTAATGGTGGACGCGGAGAGCCGGGCGGGGCCAGGCGGGGCCGGGCGCACCTCTCCTCGGCTCGGAGTGCGCCTGCCCCGCCCCGCCCCGCAGGCCCCGGGGCCCCGGAGCTGCCCGGAGCTGAGCCGCCCCGAGCTGGGCTGAGCTGGCCGACGCAGGACCAATACAAAAAGTGAATTCCGTTACATAATGGACTTGAGTCTGGGTGAGGCTCTCTGCCCTGTCCATGTCCAGTCCTCAGCAGCGTCCACGAGGCCCCGGAGCCCTGGAGGACGCTCTCGGGCCGGCCGCCTTCGGTTGCCGCCTCCGGCTGCCGCGCCTCCGGCTGCCGCGCCTCCGGGGCACCTCCATGGTCGTATAAATTCTACCATCCGGACAATAAACAGAGAGCAATCACTGGGTTCCGTGCAGTCAGGTACCTTCCGGGGCTAACGATCGCTCGTCCCGATCCGTCCAGGCAAAAGGGTTGTACAGCACCCGACTCAGGGCGCGGGCTAGAGCGGGGCGGGGCGGGGCAAGGCGGGGCGGGGCAAGGCGGGGCGGGGCAAGGCGGGGTGGGGCGAGGCAAGGCGAGGCGGGGCGGCCGCGCCCTGCTCGCGAATAAGGCAGGCGCTTATTCGCCTCCCTCACGTGAATTTTCGCTCTGATTTCTGTCCGAGATTCTCCCCGAGCAAGGCGGGACAGGGCAGGAAGGGTTGAGGTGATACCCGGTCGATTGGACACCTGATAGGTCTGGCCGGAGGTTGCGGGCCCTTCCCTTCCCTTCCCTTCCCTTCCCTTCCCTTCAGAGCATGCCGGCCCTCCCCGGCCCGGCCCGGCCAAGCTCAGCCCCAGTCCAGTCCAACAGCCTCGACACATGACAAAGAATCCTTTGAGGAGCTTCACCCGAGCTGCCCGGGCCCGGCCCGCCCGGCACCGCTCTGGTATTGGTACCCTAAAGGTAGCCTGCCCCGCGCCCCCTGCCTGCACGGAATCGGCCACTCGAGTAGAAATGCGGCTAAACGATACCTCCAAAAGAAACAACTGAGGTCAGCTTCACAGCTCGGGCCACCCGCCACACGCTACCCGCCCGGACCTGTGGGCGGCGGACTGCACGGACCGTCGAGCGTGTCCGCGAAAACACTTCCTCGTCTATCGATCGCCAAAAACACGCAGGAGCATGTCTGAAAAAAAATTAATCGATGACCCCGACGTGATTTGAACACGCAACCTTCTGATCTGGAGTCAGACGCGCTACCGTTGCGCCACGGAGTCCTCGTAACATCCGACGAGGGAAGGAGGCACCACTTGGCATCAACTACACATCTACTGTACCACCACGACAGGCGGGCCGCCGCCGAAGAGGCGGAGCGAGGAGCGAGGCGAGACGGCGAGCGAGGCGAGGGACGGTCGAGGAGGAGTCGAGGATGGGAGCCGAGCCGACCCAGACCACGTGATCGGTGATGAGGGGCCGGGGCGGCCTCTTCCCTCCCCCCCCCTTCCCCCCGCGGTCAAGAGGCTACTCGCCTCCCCACGCCTCGCCTCGTCTCTGCACGACAATCGCCGAGAAAAGGAATTGCCACGCTGTTGCAGATTATGCACACGTGTCTTGTACAGTAGGGGATAACGCCTGGGTGCGCGGCCCGCGGCCCGGCGCTTCGACAAGACACCACCTTTACCTTTCTGTCAATATTTGCAAGGTCAGAGTAAAGCAAAGTACTAGTGCACCCAAGACCGCGAAAAGCTGAGCTAAAAGGAAGCAAAAAGTGTACTATCCGCCTCTGGCTTTGCTGAGCGTTCAATCCGAATACTGTACTGTACCTATTTTATTCAAGACACGTTAAGTTAGCTGATCTGATGTGGCCCCACTACTCGCCCGTCTCCCCTGGCGAATTTAAATTTAATGGATTTGAATTTAAAATTACCTCAGCCAAAAAGCAATTTTGCAAGGTTACAGGCAATCGTCAAGCATTCGGAACGGCGGGTAGAGAGAGGGGTTAATAACCGAAGGGTGACTCTGGTCCGTAAGCATGTCGCCCTTGCCGGCCGGGCCGCCGGTATGCGCCGTGCAACACGTTACTTCCGGGCGAACGAACAACCTGTGCAGAGAGGGGCTGGGGGAGGTGTAGAGAGTCACTTTCGGCTCGTGGTCGAAGGCCCCCGGGGGGGTCGGCGTGAACCCCACTCCACCCCACACCGGCCAGTACAGGGCCGGCAGGCAGGGCGGCAGAGCAGCGGTGTAAGGCTTCACCTTCCCTGTCCACTCTGGTGTCAGCGCAGGGCAGGGGCAGGAGCAGGAGCGGGGGACCTTCAGGAGGAGAAGCCAGCCCGGCTGAGGCCACACAGGGCACGGGCCTGTCCTGCCCCGCCCCGCGCCCCGCTCTCGGCAAGGAGGTTGGCGTCAGGGTCTGGGGCGTGAGAGCGCGCGAGGCGAGGGGTGCGCGCCGGGCCGGCCGTGCCCGCGGTGGACGCAACTGGTGGCGGAGGCCGAGCGGAGTCCCGCAGGGTAGCGCGCCCAGGGTAGCTGCGACTCACGCACGCCTGTCCTTAGTCCTCCTAGTCGCACTCATGGCATGGGGCACTCCCGAGGGAGAAACAACTCTGAAATTTTTATACACCTTGTAAACCTGGGAAATTCACGAAAATTCACCAAAATTTGGAAAAAAATTGGAAGAAATTCACAAAGAAGACAAAATTCACAAAAATTCACAAAAATTCGCAAAGTGTGTACAGCACACCAAAACTCACAGTTTGTTTTCCCCCTCGGGCACTGCCATGTCTCAGCGATCTCCGGAACCAGTACGACTGTCCACCTACGCACGGCCCGGTCCCGCCCCTGAGTCCTCGCGGGTGCCGGGTAGATTAGGCGTCTATAGCTGTCTCGCGGCCCGCCCCCGCCCCCTCCCCGCCCCGAACACCTAACCGCCGAGCCGAGTGGCAGCGGCTCAGCTGCTGCAGCAGCATCGGGGCTTTTTCAAACCCGTCAACAAAAGCCGGCTTGCTCTCGGCTCGGGCGGATCAAAACGCGTTCCCATAGCACCCCAGCCCAGCCCCGCGGCCCCCGGGCACAGGGGTGCGGGGCGGGGCGGGGTCACACACACCGCCAACGGTGCACTCCCACCGTGTGGGCTCAGGCTCAACCCCTTTTTTAGCCATCGATAGACGCGCGTTCAGCTACGCGAGAAAGAGTTGCGTTTTAGCACGCTGACAAGCGAAGAATGGATAAGGTAAGAAGGGGTTGGCGGGCCAGACCTGTCCCGGCTCCGGCTCCGGCTAGTCCCGGCCCGGCCCGCCCCTCTGGGCCCCGCCCTCACGCCCTAACCCGTCCCAACGCGGCTCACCTGCAACACCTGCGAGCACAGCCGCCGTGCGCCTCGCCCAGCCCGAGAGAGCCCAGCCGTGGGAAATGCTAAGTAGGGCAGCGGCCAGGCAGGCAGGCGGTGCAGCGGCAGCAGCCCTTGCACAAGCTGCACTGCACACGCACTGCACACCACTGCACTGCACGGGTTGCGTTGCGCCGCGCCGCGCCGCCGTCCGCTCTATCTGCTCTCAATCGGCGCGGGATATATTGTCTGCCCATGGACCCATACAGTTATGACAGAACACACAGGATCGGGCGCTGCGAGTGCAACGCGAGTCTACGGGGATATTGGTGCGTATAAGTGCGCCCCGGGCCGGTGCATGCATTGCCTGAAGGAAGTTACGGCTTCGCGGCGCGCATATATCCGCAGGCCCACCGAGGCGGCCTCTCCAGCGCGGGAGCCACTGAGCAACACACCACCACCTGAGTGTTGAAGACATGAAGTAGCGACATGGTTGGGCACGGTAAGGTAGTGCGGCGAGTACACATCGGCAGACTGGTGTATTTAATTACAACGGTGGCATGAGAGCGCGTGTCTGTGTGGGTGTGTCACTGCGCTCAAACCAACCCCTTGCATATCCGTAGGCGAAACAACTCTGAAATTTTTGTTCACCTAATAATTCAGAAAAATTAAGAGAAATAATTTAGATAACACTTTTTTTTATGTTTAGAATTTTTTTGAAAAAATCAGGACAGTTTACAAAAGTTCACGAAAATTTGGAAAAAAATCTAGCAAAAACTCACAAAAGTTCACAAAATTTGTACAACAAAATTCAGAGTTGTTTCCCGCTAGTACCAACTCCATGGCGCGACCGCCCGCCCGCGTCCCAGGCACAAGGCACTAGGCAAAGCTCTCGGGGTAGGTTGGGGAGGTTTGGATGTTCTCATCCAGGACGGGGCGGGGCGGGGCGGGGGCGGGGCGGTGCCGGGAGGGCCGATGTAGCAAGACAGCTCCTCTCGCCTCGCCGCAACTCAGCCGGGAGTGCGGCAGGGCGGGGCGGGGCCCGCGCCAGTAGGTTACTCGAGCGCCACAGCGCGGGTGCGTTATTGCGAACAAGCAGTGCAGCAAGGCGAGGAGGGGGAGGAGGAGGAGAGGGAGGAGGAGGAGGACGACGACGACGAAAACGGGGTTGCTGCATCTATGCAGCCAGCTGGAGCCGCGAGAGAGATAGCGTGTCATGCGTATGGATCGCGTTGGGGTAGGGGTGCGGTGGTGGTGGTGGTAGTAGAAGTGGTGGAGGTCAGAGGGTTGAAATTGACAGCGGGTGATGGAGCACTGAGGGGAAGAGGGGGGAGGGAAGGAGAACAGACAGGTTTTTGCGTCACTCCTCTCCGTTTCCCTTCCCTCTTCCTCCCTCCCCCACTCTCCGCTTTTGCTTCTCTCTCTCTCTCTCTCTTTCTCTCTCTCACTCTCACACACACACACCTCTTCTCACATCTCTCTCCCTCCCTCCCTCCCTCCAGCCTCGTTCTTGAATTGGAAGAGGGGTGAGGAGAAAGAGGAGGAGGAGAGGAAAAACAGAGATGGGTCATTGTTCGTCAAAAACACAAGAGGAAGAAATGAGAGCCGCGAGGGGCGGGGGCGTAGCGGAGTTGGGGGAGGGGAGGGGTGGGTGGGGAAGGGGTGGGGGTTGGGGGTGGGTCGCGACGCAACGGGGATGCAGGAACCGGCTCAGACGGCTCAGGCGGGCAGCGGGCAAACCCTTTCTCTTCCCCCACGCCACCGTGCTCAGCTCGCTGTAAAGGGTGGGTTTTCGCTTTCAATTTGTGATGCATGCAGCAGGGAGGCGGGGAGGCAGGCACGGCCACCAGGACGCTAGGACGCGCCGCGCCGCGCCACGCCACGCCCCGCGTCGCGTGGATTTAAAAGACTCGCCGCCAACCCTTTTTGCTGCCGCTTGCCTTCCCTTGCCTTCCCTTCCCTTCCGGCCGGCACGCTCCCAAACGCTCCACAAAGGTCGCGTGTCCCGTTGGCTGGGCGGTTCGCGCGAGCGGCGCTGCGCGGCGAGTCGCGTTGGGTGCGAGCCGCGCCGCACCTCCCGGCCCGGCCCGGCCCGCTGCCCGCTCATTGAAGATCGCTCTCTTACCTCTGTCCTTGTCGCACCTAATACGGTGCCCTGCGCTGAGCGTCAAAGTGCCCCATGAGTGCGACAAAGGACGGAGAGGTACAAGAGTTCAGAACAAATCGGCCGGTCCGTGAGGCCCGGCCGGCGCGTCGTGCTGCGACCACGCCCGTGCCGGCGCCCTCACCTGCTGCCCCCACCGCGACCCCGCCCTGCCCCGCCCGGTCACAATGCTTGGGGTAGGGGCTGTGCGGTTTGGGGCACCTCCGCGGCGCAGAATGGAGAGCCATGGAACCGGACGGCGCGGGGGCCGGGGCGGGGGCGGGGCAGTGTTGGGCGGGGCTGGGCGGGGCAGACCGCGACGAGGTTGCGGCCGCGGGCGGGAGCGGCCATGCCAGCGGCAGCAAGCCACCCTATTTCCCCGGCCCGGCCCGGCCCCGCGGCGCTCGCACTTCTCTCCGCCCGCGCTGCGCCATGGCTGCGCGCTCCCTCTTCTTCCGGTGGCGTTCCGCTTCCCTTCGCCATCCATCTCCCGTCTTCTTTCCGCCCCTTTCACTTCCCTTCGCAGTTCCGCTTCCTATCGGGGTGGGGCCCGGCCGGGCGGCGCGGGGGCGTGTCTCGCCCCGTCCCTGTGTCCGCCGCCGAGCCGAGCCGAGCTGGTCAAAAGTCCGTGTACTGCGGCGGCGAGCAAGTTGCGACTGCTGGTCGTGCCCGGCGTGCTTCTCCCAGCACATCAAAAGAGGTTGATACGAACCAGCCGACTGATTCTGGAGCCAGCTCCCGCATCTTGCGTCCTTGTCGCACCTATTGGTGCAGGGAGGGAGAGGGGGAGAGAGAGGGGGGAGGGAAGGGAGGGAGGGAGACAGAGAGAGAAAGAAAGAAAGAAAGAGAGAGCGAGAGAGAGAGACAGAGAAACCGCACATGGCACAGTACCTCCGCGCGGAGGGTTTGTCGAATCACTCAGCACCCCGGGGCCCTGGCCCGCGGCATGACGCCCTCCACTCCTCTCCTCTCCAGGCCCGCTCCCGCTGCCCTTCGCTCTCCGATCAACTCCTTCCACCAGCCTCTTCCCGATTTTCTGTATTCCGTCTCTTTTACCCGCTCCCTGACTTTCCACCCCCTGCTGGCGCTGGCGCCTCTCTACTTCCCACCCCTCCCTTTCACTTCCCTTCGCCGCGCCGGATGGTTCCGTTTCCTGCGCCACCACCCTCCTCCGCTCCGCTCCGCTCCTCCGCCCCTACCTATATTCGCTTCCGAGACCACCCCCGCCCACTCTCCGCCACCAACCCTCCTCCGGCCCCCTCCCCACCCCTAAGCCCAGCGGGGGCGCCGCCGCCGGGTCGGGGGAGAGCGGGGTAACAGGAAAACACGACACAGTCTGAACTAGCGAGCGCAGCGCAGCGGGCCAAGCTGCGGACCGAGCCGAGAGCCGAGTCACAGAGTTAAAAACACGCAAAAAGGGAGTGATCATTTACTATGCACCACGCACTACTCGCGGAAGAGTGCCTGAACCGTGCGTTTCAGAGAACAGAACTGTACGCGGGTTTGCCTACCCGCCGAACCGTGGATTCTTTGGAGGGTAGACCCGCAACACTGTTAGGGGCCGTGCACAAATTACATCACGCATTTTTGACTGTTTTTTTTACCCCCCCCCCCCCAAATCACGCACACATCACAACTCGGACAAACCCTCTCCCTCTCCCTTCCCGTGACGTCACGTTTTCCAAAAATAGTACAGCTGGTGAAGTGCGTGTGAAATGAAAACTGAGAGGTTTTTCAATCAGAATAGCCTTTATTTGGCTTTGTAAAAATTCAACGCGCCAGGCGGCGGACAGCGCACACCCCTGGCCATTTTTCCAAAGAAAGAAAGCTGGGAAAATGTGACGTCACGGTCGCGCACCCCACCCCCCCCCTCCCCCCACGTCACACACGCATCACGCTTCACCAAACCTCCCCTTCTCCCCTTAAAAGCATGACGTTCTTTTATGCACGGCCCCTTACGGGATCTCCATACGTCCCGATGGAAACGAACAAAGCAGTAAAGTTTTGAATGAAATCGAAACTTACCGGAAAACGCGTAGCTGGATGCAGGCAGCGGACTGATCCATTACCACTGAGAGACTCGAACACAACTGGAATTAATAGACAGAAATTACACAAAGATATCCACAGCAAATATGTAATGACCATAAACTGAAATATCTTCAGAGGTCAAAGAACTATCAACCAGCTTAGCTTATATAAGTCCGCACAACTGTTAATATTTTTTTCGATGTTCTAGCACAACTCCTAGACAAAAAGCTGATAATATATACTTAACCTAACCTTGACATTGCAAGATAGTGGTAGATGCAGTGACAAAATTTCCATGCGCAAGTACGGAGAAAACGAAACGAGAAAAAAAAGTGAATTTGCATTAAGTGAAATCCCGCCTAAAATTTGGTTATCATTTGCTCATAACACGCTCAGTACCAAACGATTTTTTAACTGATTCAAATACTTACTGTTAAGATGGAATGGAAGAGCACTGACTAAGTGGATTAACTTGAGTTAAAATTATTCTACACATAGGTGACAGCGGACACAAAGAGTACAGTAAGGGGATTGAAATGTCTTGCCTTATTGCGATTTGCGAACAACACTTTTAGACAACTCCGTCAAAGCAGAGCTCCGAACAATTCAAATATTTATTATTACAATCATTACTCATTTAAGGATATGGCAAGAAAATATCACTGATTGACGGAAAGAAAAGTCCTGAGAGATGCCTTGATGCGAAATGCGAAACGAACGTGTGTGTGTGTGGGTGGAACCGGAAGTAGGTTGGGAGTCAGGGTGCCAACAGAAACACTAAATAGGGCTCACTTGAAGGCGGGTGCTATTTGGGACGTTCCCTGCCCTTAAACGCGTGGAGGTGTCTCGAAAAAATGGAATATTTTCGACTGAACTCAGGGCGATGAAAAACATGAAAAGTTAAGGACCAATGACACGGGAGGGAACCCTGTTATTGAATCGACTAGACAGGGAGAGCCTGATTTCGGGTATTTGTGAATCGTCGAAGCGCGCTCGGGTGAAATGGACTATCAGTTCTCGAAAGGAACGGGATTTGAAGTCGAAGTCATCGAACTTTGAACCTTAATCTATCTAAATACTATCAATCGCCCGCGCTTCAGTTAAGTGTCGTGCACGCATTATCTTTTAAAATCGTACGAGAGTGACGAGCTCTCTCTCACCTCACCTCACCTCACCTCACGGGGACCTAAGCGGGCGCGCGGAGCGCAGACATGGCAAAACAGCGCGACGAGAGAGGAGCAAGAGGAGGATGAGGAGGATGTAGATGAGGAAGAGACACGGATATCCGCGAGCAGCACGCCGCACCCGCCGCGCCGCGCCGCCCAGGCGAGCAGCCAGCCAGCCCGGCAGTGGTGGGAGTGGGGGTGCGGGCGGAGGGGAGCGGAGGGGAGGGAGGGGGCTGCTCCGCCGCGCCGTGCCGCGCCGCGAGGGCGACACTAGCGCCGCCCGTGCCGCCCGCTCCCGCCGCCAGGCCGGACTGCGGCCGCGCGGGGAACTACGAGCCAGCTCGCGTCGTCAGCGGCTGCCAGCTGTTTATTGCTGGCTCACACCGGCTGAGAGCGGGTCGGTGGGCTGCGTGCGTCCCGTCGTCCCGTCCCAACCCGTGCCGCCGTGCCGTCCGCGCCGCGCGACCCGACCCGAGCCCAGCCGAGCCTGAGGCTGCAGCACCATCTCCCTCCAGTGTGGATTACAAGTGCGTGTGTGGGTGTGTGGAGTGTGTGCGCGCGACTCAAAAGGAATACTCAGCTGTGTGCTTGAAAACAAGCTGAAAATAAAGTGGTGGCTGCGTGCGTGTGCAGCAGTGATTCTTTTGAATTTACTCCCCTCCCCCCCAAAAAGTGATTCTCGTCCCCAGTGTGTGGAGTGCTTACATTCAGCAACACGACGACACCTGTGGAATAAAATAACTGTGCATGTGTGTTAGTGTGACAAGTGCCGCGTATGCCTCAAATTTTTGGATTTACCCTTAACCTCCCTCACAAGGTAAGTGCGGCGCAGTTTTGGTGTCGTTTCCGATATGACCCCGCGGGCGGAAGTGTCGGATGGCTGGGCCGCTATCTCGCTACCCTCCAGACGAAATGCGTCACTGTCTGCTACGCGTGGCCCCGGGGCCGACATGACATCGTCGCCGTACCGGCCCGGCCCAGCCCGCCCGCTTAACTATTTCGCACTTATCTGCAGACGTGTCGTGAGACGTGTCGGGCAGAGCGTAACGGTAGCCAGCAGCTCCATTTTTTTTTAAATCGCTTACGTCATTTGCATGTCATCCCAATATCCTGAACGCGCGGCGAGAGGTGCAATCCCTAATTTCTTATCTCGAGAGTTGCCGGCGCGCCGCAGCGCAGCGGCAGGTGCTCGCTGTGGCGCGTCAGCGCGTAGCGCGTGGAGGCTGTGACCCGGCCTCAGCCTCGAGGCTTCCCCCGGGGCACCAGGAGCTGCCCCGTCCCCGTCACGGCCTCACCCGGGGCTTACGACCCGGCCCCTCCCGCCTGTCTGCCTACCGGCCTGGCCCCGAGTAGTCACTACTTCCGGAATTTTCCTGAAACACATCCGAGTACCTCTCGCTCGGGGCTTCCCCGCCTCGGCTTATGGCTTGACCCCTTCACTCTCTAGCGCCAGCGCCGCCCTCTGGCCCGTCGCGCCCCGCTCTCTCTCTCACTTACACACCTCTCTCCGGATTCTCTCTTTTTTCCCCCCGTTCGTCTCTAAGCTCATCGTTGCGGGCGTCAGTCGCCTCGGCGACAAGAAAATTGATGATTTTTCTTGGCGCGGCAAGATCCTTGGCGCGGCATGGCGCGGCGCGCCGGAGCAGAGGGTGTCCTGTTATTAATCAAAGTGTTCGGGGGGGGGGGGGATGAGCGACCTGGGCCGGGCGTGGAAAGCGCTGCGGGCATATTACTTTTTGATTAGATAAGACGAGCTCGGCCTATCAGCGGGAGGCGGAGGCGGCGCCGCCGGGGGTGGGGGCGGGGGCCGGGGCGCCCCCGTGGGGCGGGGGTGGGCGCGCGGAAGCGGCAGGCGCCCTCGCCTCCCGTCACCCCCGTGTTGTTGTCACGCTGACCTGCTCCAGGGCATTTCCGTGAGTCACCTTCGGCCACGACGATAACACGCCAAAACAAACGCGCCACCGCTCGCCGCCCTACTCCGCACCGCTCCGCCAGTGTTTTTAACTGAGTTATCGGCGTGTGGGAGCGAGCAGGCAGGGGCCGAGCCGAGCAGAGACGTTTTCTTTCTTCCCCTGCATTTTTTCCTCCACACTTTGTGTCACAGCTGGGTTCTCTTTTTCTTGTCCTCTGCGCCTTGGCCGCCCGGCACGGTCCCTGTGGGGGCGGAAGCGAGCTTGGCTGCTGGCCCGGTTCTGGCCTGGCCTGGCCGGGTCGAGCCTACCCTACACCCCGGTGGCACCGCCGCTCGCCCCGCCCCGCCCCCGCTACCCCTGCCGCGCTACGCTTCACCACGCCCCTCAACAGGTTGCTTCCGGCAAATCACGCTTGCCCTCCTCTCCCACGCACTGTGGACATCTTTGGTGGCCCCGCCGGGGTCGCGCACCGCACCTGTAGCAGCAGGCACTGCATGGTTTCCAAGTATACTCACGGATTCCTGGAGAAGGAATGCAAAAGCCAAAGGCCGTGCCCGCACTCTGCCACGGGTACGACCACTCTACCCCCGGCCACGCTCGGCCCCGGCACACTGCCGTCTGATTCCGTAGGTCTCTGTCGCACTCATTGTGGCCCTGCCTTTCCCAACATGGGGCAACGTCATAGGTGCAACAAGGACGGGGGCGCGAAAGCCATCTTCGGAATCAGACGGCAGGGCTCAACCCCTCGCTGTTCCGGAATCCCCAGACCCGTCTCGTCTCGTCCCGTCCGGCTTAGCCGCGGCTCGGTGTGGTCAGTCCGGCTGTCCGGCTACCGAAGTGGCGGGGGTGTGGGCGGGGGCGAGGCGGGGTGGGGCGAGGGATTCCCGAAGATGTACTACGTACGCGGGGACCGTCGACCCCGACCCCGAAGCCATCGGACGACTCAGTAGTAGTGCAGTGAGCTTGGCTTGGCATGGCACTGGCACAGCTCGGCGAGTCGCATGCTCTTGCTCAGCGGGTGAGCACCGCCGCGCCATGCCGCGGGGCTGCCTACCCGCGCAGGCGTTAGGCGCTGTACCCGCAGCCGTCTGTTTCAGTCGTTTCAGTGGATCGCTCTTGTACCTCCGTCCTTGTCGTGCCTTTAGCGGTGCACTATGCCGGGGATGGCAGGGCCATCCCTGAGTGGGACAAAGATGGGGGCGCGGGAGCGATCTTCGGGATCAGACGGCAGGAGCTGTAACTGCGCGGGCGCGTGATCCAGTGCGCCCGGGGCGGGGCGGGGCGAGCAATAAGCCTCTTATCCGAAGGAAAGGATGAGCCGCCGCGCCGCGGCACTGCATGGTCTGCCAGCGGATAAACAACTCCCTGGCGGCTGGCGGGGCCGAGCGCGGGTCGCTCGCGGTGCGCGGCCCTACCCCGCGTGTTTACCAAAGCTGCGCCCGGCCCGGCTCCGCTCTGCCCCGCCTCGCCCCGCCAGTTGCGGAATAATTCACGGAAACCTGTCCGGCGCGCGGTGGGGTGGGGCGGGGCGGGGCGGGGTCGGCTGGGGCCGCGAGAGTCGGCCAGCAACTATCTATCCGTGGGGCAGTACAGCCGCTGAACGGGGGCGGGGCTAGTTAGAGTCGACAGGGCAGTAGTGAACAAAGTGCGCCCCTCTTCCAGCACCCGCCCCCGCCCCGCTTCCACCGCCGCTGGAGAGAGAGAGAGGCGAGAGAGCGAGAGCGAGAGAGCGTGGGTCTCTGTTGGACCGGGAGCGGCGCAGGGAGAGAGAACGGGCGCCGGTAGTGCTTGCTGGTGACAGCTTGCCGCCCCCGCCCCGCCCCGCCCCGCCCGGCACTAATCGATCGCGGATTGCGCGACGCGGGGGCGGCCTGGGCGGGGCGGGGCAGGGCAGTATGGAGCGCAGCTCGCACATAACCTTCCTCCTCCGCCCTTCTGCTTTACACCCCCCCCCTCACCCACCACGTGACCGCAGCCCGTGTCCTATTGAATAAATCCTTTAGCCGGTTTACGGCCCGCCCCCTGCTAGGGGTGGAGCTGCTGCTGGCGGAAGCAGGGCGGGGCGGGGCGAGGCGACTGAAGTATTCCGCGTTGTAAATCATGCGGCGGAGCAAAGTGCAGGCGCAGGCCGCGCAGCGGCTAGTTTTGCGAGTATTTATGGTCTGGTATGGACAAGCTGCCGGTCCGGGTCACCGCACCGCCAGCAGGCAGCAGGCCCTGGCCCGGGCTGGACCCCAAATCAAGTGTCGAGTGCTCAGGTGTCAGCAGAGGCGTAGAGGCGTGCCTCGTTAGCGCAGCGCCGTGGACGTGCTGCGCTTTCTGGAGGGGGTTGCGGGAGGGGGAGTGTCGCAGTGAGGGCGGTGCTGGCTGCCGGCCCGCGCCGTGCCGCGCCTGCCGAGGCCGAGAGGCGCCTCTCACTTTTCCCTCTTCAGTTCTCCACCCCGTCGCTAGTCGCGCTACTCGTGCTGGCAGGTGTCGCACCTGACCTGCTCTCTGCTGCCACCCAACCCACCTGCGCGATTATTGAGCCCCGCCGCAGGAAAATCCCCCGAGTAGTCGCCGCCGGACTTCCTGCCTCATTGTTGGTGCAGACGCGGCCCGGGGGCGGACAGGGCAGGCCAGGCCAGGCCAGGAAGTCGCGCAATCAATTGGGGATTAATTCGTCCCTGTCTCTGGTGCGCGCCCAGCCCGACAGGACTTCGCTCCCGGCCGGGCCGGGCCGGGGCCCTCGCGCTCCCCTCCCGGCCCTCATCAGATTAATTGATTATGATGGCGCTGGGGACGCGTTGCGCCGGGCGTGGCCGGGCCACAAGGGAAGGCTTTGCCGGGTCAGCGCGACCCCCCCACCCCCCCTCCCACGCCCCGCGGGCCGCGGCTGGGCCGGGGCGCCATGCCAGCAGCGCTGCAGGCGGCGGCCGGGGCCGGGCCGCGCGGGTTTGTAACGCATTATCGCCAGAAGCGCCACTGATTGAAAACGCATCGGCGGCCGCCGGCGGACCTCCGCGGGGCCGGGCCCGGCCGGCCGGGTCAAGACCCGCTATCGGCGGAGAATTAGACAGAGAGGAGGGCGAAGTGGCTTCTCGGTGAATTTGCCCCGTGTCGTTTTTTGTTTAGGGGGCTTGTACTGTACAGTGTGGTCTCTGCGACGGCGGGCGTCCCGTGTGCCCCGTGCCGCCGTGCGGTGTGCGCGGGGAGACGCTGAAAGACGCCCTGCTGCGCCTGCGTACGTACTGTACTGTACACAACACACCCGGAAACATACCCGGCCCGGCGCGCCGCGCCGAGCTGACCCGCCCCCACTCCTCCCTGAGAGCAGGCAGGCAGGCAGGCGCACTGCACGGGTTACTCAACTGAACCGGCTGGGCTGGGCCGGGGCGCCTGAGCCTGTGCTGCCCGCCTCACCCCGCCCCACCCGCAGCTACCCTGGAGCTGAGCTGAGCTGCGCAATCAGGGCCCTCTTGACTGGGTTGCCGCATGCAGCAGCGCCACGCGGGTTGTTGGCGGGGCGGGGGCGGCGCACGTCGGGGGGGCTCTTCAACGGGGTTCCCATACCCAGCGCCCAGCGCCCACGGCCAAGCCGCGGAATGGGCCAGCCGACTGATTCAGAAAATCGCTCTCGTTTTTCGGTCCTTGTCGCATCCATGGCGGTGCCCTATGCTGGGGGCGGTAGGGCCCCAAGAGTGCGACAAGGAGGTTGAGGCGAGAGCGAAATTCGGAATCAGATGGCAGAACGCAGTCCACTGCGAGACCCACAGGGCGGGGCTGCTCGTTAGACGGCTATCTTGCCCGCCCCACACACCATCCCGCCCCGCGGTGTAACGGGGCCCCGCCCCGCCCCGCCCCGCGACACCACACCTCGGCCCCGACAGTCTGAGCGCCCGCTGACCTCTGCGCCCCCCCCGCACCGCGCGCTCCTCTCGTGAGGAAATGAGGTTCGATCTGTCACGTCGGCTCGGCGGTGATGTCTGGCCCGGCCCGGCCCGGCCCCGGCTCGCTGCCCGCCCAGTGCCCGTGGAGCCCAGTCCCAGATCGCCTCGCGGCCCTGTGCCCCGGCCAGGCCAGGTAGGGACGCCCTAGTTTCCGCGTCACATAATAGACGGACGGGACGGGACCCGCGGCTTGCGTAATAAGCGCCGTGCTCCTGGATACTGCCGGGCTGGGCCGCAGGACACATATATATAAGTAGCGCAAGTTGAAGTGGTCCCCCTGGCCTGAGCTGCGCAGGTCCTGCTTCTGTGGGTGCGACCGCCTGCTGGCCACGCGCCGCGCCGCCAGCGCAAGCCGTGTCGTCGTAGAGCTCTTTCCGAAGTCGCTGCCGGAAGAGTCCGCGGCGGAGCGGGGCGGCGGGGCGCCAAATCTTGCGCCTTCCCCGGCGCGCGCGGCCGGTGTTTTTGCAGCCCGGCCCCCTCCTGCTCCTGGGCTGGGCCCACGAGTGCCCTGCCCTGCCCGGTCCCCTCCCGGCCCGGCCCGGCCCGGCCCGTCGCGGCCAGGTCGTAGACCCGCCAAGGTCGCGACGCTGGCTCCGCGCGGAGCTGCGCGACTAGACCCGACCTGCCCCGCCCCGCTCCGTTCCTCCCGCCTCCTTTCCCCCTTCGTCTTCCCGGCGTGCGCGAAGGAGGAGGAGGAAGTGAAGCGAGGGCCTGTTGGGTGGGGGCTCGTGCAGTCCAGATGCGGGCGGCGGCAGCGCTGGCTGGACCAACACCTCGGCGCCCCTGCTCGGACCCGCGCCCGCTGTGCTGCCGGCGCCATATCATACTGCCGTCCCGGCGCTGGTCGCCGTCCAGTTGGATGATTTCGCTAGGCGGTTTCGTCTCTCTGTTGTCTTTATCGCACTCATGGGACGACGCCATCAGGAGAGGAAACTACGCACTGAACACTGTGCGGAATCGCCCAACTAGGAGCGTCCAGGTCCAAGAGCGGGGGTCAGGCGGGGCGGTACAAGACGGGCCGTTCCCAACCGTGCCGGACGAGGTCCCGTTGCTCCGGTCCGGGCCGGAGCCGGCATGTCCTGTTCCGCACACTCCTCATATTTGCGGCGTGGATGTGTCCCCGCGGCTGTGTGGTCTCGTCCAGGCTAGTCACATATTAGGACGAGAGCGCTCTGCGCAGACAGAGCGCGCGCGAGCCGCGAGCGCCGCGCCCCACAAGGAAGAAGGAGTTGAGGAGAGGAGGCCTTCGACTCGTGTGTTGCACTCTGCCGTGCCGTTGTGCCCAGCCCGCTTCCTTGCCGACGCCGACCCGCCCGCCCGCCCGTCCGTCCGTCCGTCCGCCTGCACGCCCGCCTATCTGTCTGTCTGTCCGCCTGTCTGTCCGCGTGACGTAACTCCGGGCCGTGCTGGGGCGCCTCGCGCTCGCGCTCACCGCGGAGGCGCCTAGCCTCTTCCTTCTTCCTAGGCTGGTGGGCGTATGGCACATGGCGCCCCACCTCTGGGCGACGCCCCACCGCTCGCTGCCACCGCGCCGGTGCAGCGCGCCACGCCCCGCCACGCCCCGCCCTGCCGCGCCGCTCCAAGACCAACCTTGCCGGGTTATTGACGCCCGGCCGGCCGGCCGGCCACGCCGCGCCACGCTATGACCCGCCATGAGCCGGTGTCGCTGGTGCTGGTGCTGGTGGTTACAACGAGGAAGTGTGGCCCCGCGGCGCCCGGCCCCGGCCTGCCCGCCTGCCTGCCTGCCCGGGCTCTTTTGGTTGGTGTTCATTTATACGAGGAGCGGTGGCGGAACTGCTGGTGTCAGGGGGCGGCGGAGCGGGGCGGGGGGAAGCTTCATATAGCCGCTGCCTCAATTGTCTCAATGAGGTCCCCGTCCCGTTCCGCTCCGCTCCGCCCCTCCCACTCGCCGCACTGGACGTAGTGCCGCTCGGCCCGCCCCGCGGCCTGCTTGGCGACGCTTAGCGACGCTCCCCGGCGCGGCGGCCGCGCGGCGTCCAGGGCTCGCCGACGCCCCCCGTGAGGGCGCCGCTGCGCCGCATGAGGCCGCGAGGGTCCGCTCCGCTCCGCGCCGTGTCAGCCATGTGCCGCCAATTGAGGCTAATCAATCCAATGGGACACGGCCTGCCTGCGGGCTTGGCGTCGGGAAGCTGCCCGCCCCGCCCCGCCCCGCCCCGCCCCGACACCAGCAGCACCAGCGCACTGCCTTCCATCACATCGGCACAGCCAGCCTCTCTTCTTTTCCTCCCGCTCGAACAGGAAAAGGACTATACAACGCGCAATCCGAACAGCACAGCAGGTTATTAGCCTGCCCGGCGGACGGCGGAGAGTGAGCGTTTCGTTTACGTATATGTGTGTGAGGATAGGGGAATTTTCCCGAGATCTGGCAACGCTGCCTCTGAGGTTTTGTGTTGTCGGTGTTGTTTATTTTCCTTCCTGGTGCTGGAGCTGGAAGCTGTGGCGGGGAGGAGGCGAGGCGGAGTGGGGCGGGGCGGGGCGGGGCGGGGCGGGGCGGGGCGGGGCTCCCCGCCGGAAGATGAGGGGCTCTGGGGGCTGCTGCTGCTGGCTGGAGGCTGTTGGGAGGCTTGACACGGCGGCGCCCCGCCTCGCCTCGCCCCGCCCCGCCACACTAATGACACGGCTCCCCTACCTCGCCTCACCCCGCCCCGCCCCATGTGTTTCCACCAGCGCTAATGACGCGCGGAGCACACTCACTCCACTCACACATTCGCAGCGCGCGATGCCCCACCATGCAGTTTTCCCGACGATTGCCTACGATTTGAAAAGCTATTAGCGTACACTTGATTTTAACGATCTCGTAATGTCGAACGACCCGATCTGATCTTACTGAATGCCGAGGGTTGGACCGCGTCGACTTTTATAGGTGTACATCGAATATATTCCGTTTAAATCTTTGGAATTTATTCTGCAATTCATAGAAGATTTAAAATTTGTTCTAAAATATATATTTAAAAAAAAAAATTATAGCGTAGAATGGCATAGGGATGGTCCAAAATATTTTACCCAGCGCACAGAATTTTACCCACGTGTCGGCTCGAAAAATTGTGCAAGCACGATATATATTTTTTGGGCCCTTTTGAAGCCTGGAAAACAATACATCGAAAGCTGGCGAAAAGTTTTTTTTGAGGACCAGTTGAGATGCACTGCGGTTGGAACTTTGACAAAATTGACTACTTGGCGCATGAATTTTTTCTAAGTTTCGGCTTAATATTTTTTCACGCAACATACACTTTTCCAGGCATTTTGAAGCCTTAGTGAACAACATAAACATATCAAAAGCTAGCGAAAAGTTTTTCTAGGACCAGTCGAGGGTGCACACAATGGTTGGGACTTACTCAAATAAGACTTCACACGGCCCCCGGAATATTTCTAAGTTTCGACTCAAAAATAATTTTCAAGCTAGATGTCCTTCTTTGGAGGCGTCTTGAAGTCTGGTGAACAGCATATCGAAAGCTGGCGAAAACTCTTAGGAGAACAGCTCATGCGTGTTGAAGATGAAAGGTTGCAACCGAACCACCATGGGTCATTTGTGACTCGGTTTATCAAGTCTAGTGTTCGGACAGCCTGGAAAAAAACCTGTTTTTTTCCGATGTTTCGAACGTTTCGAACGGTTTTTTTCCGCGGCCTAAAAAAACCTTGTTTTAAACGAAAAAAAACGTTTTTATTGTTTTATGCCTATTTTCCATAAAATTTGCCAATATTATCGAAGTAAAAGGTTTTTGCAAGTATCGAAGAGTGGATTAGATTTTAGATTCGGCTATTGTGGACATTTTAAACCAAATAAGTACTAATGTGACGGCGAAAACTCGTTTGCAGGTTGATTTCGGTTCAAATCTTCGCGCTGGGCCTGCTGCTTACATAAAGTGTGGTGGTCATTCTGCACTGTTAAACCAAGTGTGCAACTGCTCAACACTTGTAAGTGTGCAACGTCCAGTCTAACACGTGCAAGTGTGCAACTCGGCACACTGTAAAATTCTTACGAAGAAAATTCTTCGCAGCGTTGCGAAGAATTTGGCTGCTTCGTAAGGCTTCGCAATACGAAGTATTTTCTTCGCAAGCCCCGCCTTGCGAAGAAATTTCTTCGCACACTACGAAGAAAATGCTTCGCAATACAAAGCAGCCAAATGCTTCGCAGCTTACGAACGATTTTCTTCGTAATGCGAAGCATTTCTTCGCAAGGTTTTAACAGTGTAGTTGTGCAATTGCAAGTGTCAAACTCGCCAGTTGTACACTTGTTCGTGTTTAACTCGACAGTTCTGCACTTGGGAGTGTTCAACTGCCCCGTGCAACACTTTCCTTGTTGTGTAACACTTGCAAGTGCACAACTACGAGCTAAACACTTACAAGTGTACAACTGGCGAGTTTGACACTTGCAATTGCACAACTGATGAGTTGCACACTTGCACGTGTCAGACTGGAAGTTGCACATACAAGTTTTGAGCAGTTGTACACTTGGTTTAACAGTGTGGCTGGGATGTTATTTCGTATTGTTTTTATTTTATTTCGAATTAAATTTCGAATTAAAATGATAAAAAGTGAAGGTATTATGTCTCTTTTCTACCGATGACCCATCCATATGGTCACTTTTTCCTTTTTTTGTCTTGATAAACATCTAAAATCCACTCCTTACATCTCTGGGGAATTTTTGGAATTTTTCCGTTTTTTTCCGTTTCGAACGGAAAAAAACCGGTTTGTTTCGATGGTTTTTTTCCGTCAACGAAAAAAACCGGTTTTTTTCGAACACTAATCAAGTCAAGTCAAGTCTCTGTAGCACCGTCGGTGTTGGTCGGTACAGCGTTGGCGTCGGCTCACCGATTGTGGGACCGGTGTTCGACTCGCGCCTACTTGAAAATTTTTCTGATGCTTCATCGCTTTGGCCGCTGTCAAACTCGCCATCCACTGCGTGTCTCCTTGGCGTAGTGGGCTTTTCACTACGTCGGCGCTGTCTAAAAAGCACTTCGGTCGTGGGATCGGCATGAGTTTCGAATCGAGGGGGGCGCGACTCGACCAAAGCGTAAACACAGACTGCACGATTGCGCTGGATTGCACAGCTTTATTTACGAATTAATTGGTATTTAAGTATGTTTTTGAGCTATTTAGGCTAAGTGCGTCCAGAATATGTTCAACAATCAAGTAATTCTCTAAAACTACGCAGGTTTTTTCTACTTTGATTGCAAAGATTGCACCGATTGTGAACACATGATTGCATGAGTCGCGGCCCCCTCGGTTCGAATCTTATCGGACGTTTTGGAATAGATGGAATGTTTGGAATATTTGCAATGGAATATCCGATGTGTTCATAGAAAAGTCGCAGTGGTCCCCCCTCGTTCAATGCTGGCGGAGTGTCCGTTTGCACCCTTATTCTTTATTCGTGGCAGGGCACGCAGCCGGGCTGGGGGTCTGATAAGCCCGAGCTGCTCAGTCGAGTCGTTTACCTTTAGCCCGCCCGGTGCGCAGCGCGGTGCGAAGGCCTGGTGCGACGGCGACGGCGTCGGCTCGGCTGCCCTACAGAACTGGGGAGATATCTCGGAGGGAAGGGGCGCTCTGGCGCGCTGGCGGTGTGAGATTCACGGGGGACCCGGGCCGGGGGGGGGAGAGAGAAAAGGGTTCCAAGGTTGTGGTCGGTCGTGGCGTTGCACCGGGCAACTCCTTCACCTCACGACGATAGTCCCTCCCTGGATGCCGCCTGCCGGTGCCGGCCCGGCTCCCCGGCTCCCCTCTCTTCCTCCACAAGATGATAAGGAGCCAGACTCCCCTTCCCCAGCCGCCGGCGGGGCCGGGACGGGGCCGGGCCAGGCTGGCAGCCGCGGCACCTTAGCCCGCCGGGCCGGAGCACAGTTTCATGCCTTTCGGGCCGCATTTTGACCCTCTCGAGCGGCGGTTGCTGCGCCGGACCAAATTTTCATATTGCGGGGACGACACACATCTCACGGCGGTTCTGGTGACACTATAGACTCCCTCCCCCTCCCCTCCCACACCCTTATCTTCCTCTGTCTCTCTCTCCCTTTCTCGCGTTCCGGGAACGGTTGAGCGAGTGATGCGATAGCGGCAGCGGCTGGCGGGGCGGGGGAGAGACGGCAGTGAGAGGTGTGTGAGGCGAAGGGGCGTACATGCGGGCCACCCCCGCGCGGGGCGGGGCGGGGCGGGGTGGGCCTGGTATCTGCGGGAGCAAACAGGTGCGGTGTGGAGCACGCCCCGCCCCGCCCCGCCCCGCCCCGCCCCACACCCTAGGTGACAAAGAACAACTCGGCAGCCTACCTGGCGCGGCCCGGGCTCGGCTCGGCTCGGCTCGGCTCGACACATTCCAGGCCGGCGCGGCCTGCCCGGCCCGATACACCGAGTGGTTAGGCCGCGCCGCACCGCCCCGCGCCTCTGAACGCCTACGAGACATCGCCTTCTCGCCCTGTTTATTTTGCGATACTCACTGATTGCACCCCGAGGCGCACAGTGATCGAACATCGCACACCAGAGGCGTGGTCGGCGTGGTCCACGCCAAGCTGCGTACAGTGACAAGCGCACCATCCTCAGGGAGGACGCCAAGGCTGTTCTGTGCTGTCATCGTCCCCGAGGAGTGCGGTTCTGCGTGGTGTACGATTACGGAGCACCCTAAAGTAACAGTGCACCCTCAGTGGCTGCGCCGCCATACAGCCGGAGCCGGAGCAGGTAGGCAGACCCGCACATACACTGCTGCCCGCGCGCTGAGTTGGCCGAGCTGCTCCGGCTCCGGCCCAGGCCCCCCGGGCCCATGGTGATCGTTCGGAGCGTCTCCGGCTCGGCTCGGCTCGGCTCTGCCCCGCACGGCACGGCCCGACCGGCTCGACTCGGGCTGAGAGGAAATACATATACGATAACTCGGCGCGCCGCTCCGAGGTGAGGCCATCGCATCGCATCAGCCCCCGCCCCGCCCCGCCCCGCCCCGCCCGCCCCGCCCCGCCCCGCCCGGAGGTGTTGGGGAAGGAATGCGACGGCATGAGGAGGGGGTGGGGCAGGGTAGGGCGACCCGGGACCCGGCCCGGCCCGGCCGCTCCGAGATGGGGCCGATTCAGTGTCTGGACGCCACGCCACGCTACTTGGCTCGACGCCGGTAAAAACGACGCTGATTAGCGAACGCCGCGGGGAGAAGTCGAGGAATGTCGGAGCAGGGGGAGTAGCTGAGAGGAGGAAGAAAGGGCAGGGGAAGGGGAGGGAGAAGTCTGGAGGAGTACTAACGCCTCAGTGCGGCGTGGAGCTCGGCGGCAGCGCGTCACTCGGCTGCTGCAGGCGTGCGGCGCGGCGGGGCTGGGCCTGCGGTGTTTGGGTGCTGGTACTTTACCTCCTCTCAGTGGGCCTAGGTGGCCTAGGTCTTGGGGGGGTTTGGGTGCTAGTGCTTTACTTTCCCTCAGTGGGCCTATAGGTCTTGAGGGTGTTTGGGTGCTAGTGCTTTACTTTCCCTCAGTCGGCCTATAGGTCTTGAGGGTGTATGGGTGCTGGTACTTTACTTTCCCTCAGTGGGCCTAGGGTGTTTGGGTGCTGGTACTTTACCTTCCCTCAGTAGGCCTAGGTCTTGAGGGTGTTTGGGTGCTCCGGTACTTTACTTTCCCTCAGTGGGCCTAGGTCGTGAGGGTGTTCTGGCGCGGCGGGCCGAGCTGCACTACTACTAACGGGACGCGGTCGTGGCGGCGGCGGAACAGCGGAACACACACAAGAATCTGGATCGGCGTAGGCTCACGGCCCTACCCCTACCCCACCCCTACCTGTCAGCGCGGCGGCCGACCTCCTCCCGACCCCCGCCCCTCGCCGCCCCGCCAGGCCCCGTAAGGTGTAAGGTGTCTCGGCAAACTTCCGGCCCCTCGCCGCCGTGACCGCGTGGTTTCCGGTCGCACCGCACTGGCCGCCGCCCCGCCCGCCCCGGTCGCCTCAGGCCTAACAGGCCGCAGCCGCAGCCGGGCCGGGCCTGGCCGGGCCTGGCTGTGTGCTTGGCCCCAAAACAGTACACTGCCATGTGCGCGGTGTGCCCCGACCCGCCGCGCCGTCCCGCCGGCCCGCCAGCCTGGCCCGCAAATGTGTGCGAGCCGCGAGCTCGAATGCCAAATGAGGTACACAGTGCTTTTGACCTGGCGCGGCGGAGGGTGCGAGGGGAGGCGCGCGTATCAGCCTCGCTCTCGCGGCCGCTGGCGCTGCTGCCTCGCGCCCCGGGGCCGCGGCGGGGAGGTGGGGGTGGAGGCCGCGCCGGAGGCCCGCGCTCTGCCCCACCACGCCCCGCCACGCCCCACCACGCCCCGCCACGCCCCGCCACGCCCCGCCTCTCATCGCCGCTGGGCTGCAGCTGTACTGAATTGCTGTCATGCAATGTAATCCGATCTGAGCTGCGTAGCCAGCCAGCCAGCCATGTTGTTCGACGCCCGGCCCGCGGGGCTTGTCGAGGCGCGGCCGGGCGCGGCGCTGCGGGGGCTCCTAGCTACGCCCCTGCCGCTGCTGCCTGTGGAGGGGCCTGGGCCTATAGGCCCTTGTGCTGCGCCTGTTGGTCGCGCATCCTTCTCGGTTTTCGCCCCGCCCTTTTCTCTTCCCTATTTCTCCCGCACTCTCTGGTCCCACAGGAGCGAAGCCCGCTCCGCAGCAGCGGGACCCGTTTCTGGATGTGTGTTGACACCTTACGAATGGCTTGAAAAAATACAGCCTACGGGGAGAAAAAGAGGGAAGGGCGCTGTAAAGAAAAAGAGAACAAGATCAGCACCCCCGCCCCACCCCGCCCCGCCACTGACATGGTGTGGGACCGCCCTGCTGCTCCCCCTCCCCCCTCCCCCCCGCACCGCGCTGTGGTTTCGTTTCCGTCTCCAAAGTTGTTGGACGGATTCGATTGCCGTGCTGGCTGGGCCCGAGCCCGGGCCCGGGAGCTCATCCTAGTCGGCCCGCTCCACGCCGTGTTGGGCTTCGTTTTCTGTCGGCGCCAATTCCCCTGAGTGAACGCGGCTGCGTGGGTCCCGCCCCTGGCCCAGCCCGGCCCCGGGGCGAGAGCCCGTTATTCAGAGGTGTAGTCGGGTTTGTGACGCTGCCTGTCGCTTCTAGAGGTCCTATGGGGGCGCTTTAGGGGCCGTAAAGGTTTGCGTAACGGGTCGCTTGGGCGCGCCTGGCCAGGCCAGCACCGCCCCGGGATCAGCCCCATCAGGGCCAGCGAGCCCACTCCTCATCCGCGAAGCGAAGCTCCACAGGCGCCAGGTCACAGCCGGCCCAGCCTGAGGGTTGGCTCCGCACAGTGGTTTTGTTCCTCCGTCCTTGTCGCACTCCTAGGTCACGGCCATAATCGGTGAGAGAAAGAGAGGACACAACCATTGGCAGTTTGGATATACGAATCACCCCGGATTGCACCCCGTTCCGGCAGTGTTGTCAGGAAAGTGGTTCATACACGATGGAGTGGTAGGCGGCTGCCTACATACTACCCAAGATGGATTAATCCACCATGATACTACCCGTACACCTCTGCACAGGTGCGCAGCAGGCAGGCCCAGGATCAGCCCGCTTAACTTCAATATGTTTGGGCTACTTAGTGCCTACTTTTCCGACAACACTCCCTGACCCGGCCAGAGAGTCAGACACGAGCAGGGCGTGGAATGCCATTCCTTCTCCATACGTTTTTCAGCAGACGAGACTGCGTGCCTCCGGCCAGGCCCGGCCCGACTGTGTGCTGTGTACTCGTCGCTCAGCCCGGCGGGGCGGGGCGGGGCGGGGCTCGGCTGGGGGCGGCCGGGCCGGGCCGGGAGTAGTCTTACCTCAACATTTGTCCTGCTGCCCTCGCCTCCCCCGCCCCGCCACCCCGCAGCCCCAGCCCGCCTCGCCTCTCGGTTGTCAGGCAGCATCAACAGCAGCAGCAGCAGCGCGCCTCAGGGGGAAAAGGGAAGCTAAAAGAACACGAGCTTTAAAATAAATAAAAAGAGGGAAATGAAAATGAGGGTGGCGACGAGGCTCTGAGCTGAGCTGGGATGGCGCGGGGAGCGGGAATCTTCCTTATCGCTCTGCGTTCCGCGTTCCGCTTCCTAGGTGGAACAAACAGGTGTTTTGCGCTGCCGCCCCGCCCCGCCCTGCCGCTTCCTGCTCTGGGACGCGACACGGCGACTACTCTGTCCTCTCGTGTCCGTGTTGCTGCCGCGGCCATGTAGGCTCTGCCCTCAGTGCTCAGACACGCCCCGCCCCGCACCCCGGCCCTCGAGAGGCTGTTGCCAGCCTGCGGCCCTTGTTGGCCCCCGCGCGGCACGGCGCGGCGGGTCCTCAGAGTCTGCCCGCGCGGTGCGGAGTAGGGGCAGGGAGGCCAAGGCAGGCTCTCAGCAGCGGCCGGGTCGTGCTCAAAAAAGAGAGAATCAATGTGAGCGGGGTGGGGCCGGGGAGAGGAGGGCAGGGGTGCGTGGGGTGTGGGGTGGGGGTGGGGGGGGGCGCATGCACACACATACTCGCCGCCGCCAGCCTTGCATAAGGAGTGGATGCTAAACACCGCCTCCGCCGGAGGCTGTTGTCGCGGCATTATCCTGCGCCCCCGCCCGCCCGCCCCACCCCTCCCCACCCCTCCCCGCCTCAACCTTAGTGGCGCGGCCCTTGACACGCCGCACTGCCGTCGCCCGAGACAAGAACCACCGGGGAGAAGAATAGATTCCGCGCCCCTGATTATATATGATATGGTTCCGTTAGGTTGAAATAAAATTAAAAAAGGAATGAAGTAAAAATATGCAGCAGGGGCAGCTCATTAGGCCTGGACAGGTCAGGGGGGCGCATAGTCAACAGGAACACTCGGTATGTTTTCCTTGGCAGTGTAGGATATCTGTGACGGGCTTTGTGCCGCTTTGGAGGAGATTCATCTTTTGTGGACCAGGTCCGGGCGGGGCGGGGGCGGGGGTCCTATGGGGTCCTGGCCCGGCCCGGCCCGGCCCGGCCGGCGACCTGACCATTCATGCAGTTTGGAATCATACCTGGAGAGGCTCTCCCCGCCCTGGCCCTGGCCCCGGCGGCATGGGAGAGCATCCCCAGCGCCCTGCTCCCCGCGGGGTGGGGACCCGCCCTCCCCGGCCCGCCCCGGCCCGCCCCGGCCCGCCCCGCCCCGCCAGTGCATAGGGTGGACAAAGGTGGCGGGTGGCGGGATGTCGCTGTCCTCCGAGCCGAGCCGAGCAGAGCCGAGCCGAGCACAATAAAGGAGGAAAAGCAAAGCTGTGCTTGAGTGGAAAGCGCCACCCTGAGTCGAGCTGGCCCAGAGCTGGCCCTATGTCCGAGGTCAGGAAGTGTCGCTAACTGTGCTGCTGCTGCTGCTGCCACCGGGGATTGGCGCCTCGCACGCTACCCCCATTGTCCTGCGGTGTGGTCTCCGCCACGCCACGCCACGCCGCCCGGGCCAGCCGCACCGACGGCACCTCCACCTGCACGGGGCGCCACACAAGAGGACCGAGAACCAAAGTTAATTTCGGCTTGTGAATCTGTCGATGTATGTGCCATCCAGGCTGGACTGGACTACGGCTCAACCTGAGGTTGTCCCGGTCTGTACCGTTTGAGCGTACGATTCGGACTCCTGGATTTGGCCAGAATTCGTTTGTATGTCAGACAAATTATTGCGGCTGAGTCAAGCGAAACAAAAATCAGAATCTGAATTTAAAAGCTCAGCCAAGGGTTTAATCAGTGTGACTCCGAAATTTACACTTTCCTTATCACTCTATTTGCTGCCAACTTTTCTTAACTGTGCAAATGTATAAAATAAAAATAAAAAAAGGGAGATAAATAATCGTAAGTCCTGGGAAGGATTTTAATTCTCAAAAATTTCACAAATTTCAGTGGTTCTTTGAATTTACACTGATAAGCCGTAAGTCTGCGACTTGTCTTAAAATCAAGCATCCGCCCTGGGTCTGGAGCAGCCATCGGGGACCTCGCGTGAGCACTAGGTCAGTGCCTCGTTCTTGGAGTCCCGGACCGGACCGGACCGGGAGGCTGCTGGTCCAGCACGGCACCGTGGTGCACCGGTGCGGGCGCGCGCCGGCCGCTGCGCGTCTCTGGGAAGGACCGCTGGGCTGGTCAGCAGCGCCATGCCATGGACCTCACCCCAGGGGACAGACGACCCCGATGTGTGTGCTTTGTGGCGCTCGCACGAAAATGCACTCCAAGGTAAACGTCCCGGCTGTTATCGGCATCGCAGATCTGCGAGGAGATATTCTTATAAAAGCCGGACCTGCTCTGCTTCCTAGTAGCTCTCCCCCATCCTGTCTTTGAAACTCGTCAGTTTGCGGTGTGTTCTAAGCAGTACTACTGAAAAGTGTTTGATTTAAAAAAAAACCTATATGCTGTTTTGCATCATTACTGTGTTTTGAATATACTGCCCGGTTTAACTTTAAGCAATAACATTGATAGCCCATAATTCCAGCATTTAATCAAATAGATGCATGACAGCTATCTCCTGAAAAGCCAAGGTTGTTGGTGTATATTCCATGAGTGCTTTTGTTTTTCACTTCCTTTTTTTTGCGGGGTATGATGGTAACTCCTGAGAGGACGGCGTGTTTCTGAGAAGCGACTAAGCGACAGCGCCACCCCATCTTTTGAATTTACCTGTGCCTTTGTACGCGCTCTTCCACTCCCCCGTCGGCCTCGCCTCACCCCGCCACACCCCCGCCTCCCTCGCGTAGTCATCCAAGTCGAAATGCGGTGAAAAGAAGCGAAGAATGGCGGAAGGAGCAGAAGAGAGCTCTATACAGGGCGGGAGGGGTATGTGGCGGCAGCGGCGGGGAGCGATGGGTGTGTGTGATCTCTCATGTGTAAGGTGTATCCTGGTAGCCGCAAAGCGCGCGAGAGGGGGAAAAAATGACATTGACCTTGACAAAAACTCCCTTCTCTGTTACTGGGGTCGCGACTGGGAAGAGACAAAGTCTCTGTACATCAGCCAACATCTTGAGCCTCAGAGGACAGGGTGGTAGTTTACAGCAAAGCAAAGTCCACAATGTGGTCATGCGGGATTGTCAACAGTTCCTCGCATTGTACGCGAAGGGCGGAGATGTCGGACGACAACAGCAGAACAGAAAAAAGAAGGGGGAAAAAGGCGGCAGCGAGAGATATTTGTGGAGGTCGAACGAGGAGATCAGCTCACCGTACGAAGAAACCTTGCTACTGGAAACCCAAGTGTGTGAACGTCACACACTTCTAAGTGTGCGTATGTCCATTCTGCACTTGAAGGCCAAATTTTGTGTGAATTTTCAAGGGAAATTCACACCTTTACGCACTCAAGTGTACGAATGGGCATTCGCACACATCCAAGTGTGCGACATTCGCACATGTGTTTCCAGTGTAGTACGACAGCGCGGTCGGGGCGAGGCGGGGCTGCGCGGGGTGAGGCTAATAGGCAGTAGTTTGAGAGCTCTGAATCACTCAGTCAACCTGCCCATGCCCCACACCACCGCGAGACCCAAAAAAACCTATGGGAGGGGTCACCCGGAATTTCGTCCAGCCCCCTCCCCTCCGGGACTCCCGGGCAGTGCTGGTCCCCGCCGCCCGGGGTCCCAGGTCCTACTGGGGCTCCCCAGCCGCGCTCCGCCCCGCCCCGCTCCGCCCCGCCCTATACACTATCCCCCGCCCAGGCCAGCCCCACACGGGAGGGACTTTGAGAGACGCGTTTAGAACCTTTCTGCTCCAGTGCGTCCCCACCTCGCCGAGCGGAGAGCACACCGGACGGGACGGGAGCCTCTTTTTCCTATAATTTTACCTGCCTGCTCTGACGGGGTCCCGCCCTATGAGATGGCCCAGCCCTGCCCTGCCCTGCCCTGTTCTGTCTCGGGGTCCTGGGGTGTGGGGGCCCCATCTCGACAGAGAGCCCGGCCCCGGACGGGGGCCCCCCTACTTTTGCTTATCTCGCGATGGTAATTGTAGGAGCGTGTTTTGTGGCAACGCATTAATTTTACAGAGTTAGCGTTTATTTTTCGGTCACGTTTTTAAATTGAGAGGGGGGCGGAGGGAGCGAGCCGCCAGGTCGGGTTGGGTCAGGTCGATGCGTTTTGCAGTGATAATAGCGGTATTTTACTGAACTAAAATGTATCGGTGCAAGGTTGGGGACCACTGTAAAAAAAAATCATCGTTAATTTGCTACGTTGTTCGTAATTATTGCCGTTGCAATTAATTACGAAGCAAATTCATTAAAGCCTATTTGTGTTTGTTTAAGAATGACAAGTGTTATTAGAATGTTCTACTTTTATAAAATGATATCGCAACTTTTCATGGAATATTTTCCCTCGAGCCCTGCAAACATCTCACGGGCCGGCCAAAAGAGACAGCCTGCCCCCGCCCCTCGCGCGGGAAGTTCATCGGATGCACCTGAGATGGAGTGCGCCGTTCCTGGGTTCCACGCTAGTGTCTGCCGAGACGAGAGGGACCAATTAGCACCCGCTGCACGCCGGGCCGGGCCGGGCCGAGCGGCTGCGGGCCGGGCCGGGCCGGGCCGGGCCGCGAGGGAGCAAAGATCCAGTTGACTCCACTTGACCCAAGTTATCTGCCCCGCCGCGCCCCGCCGCGCCCCGCCGCGCTGCTCTAGCCCTGCACCGACTTCTTTTTACTTAACTTGTCGCGGCTGCACTAAGAAAAACTTGATGCGCATCGCACTGTTCGCTGCAGCGCTGCAAAGTTTACTGTAACTTACCCAGAGCGATTCACCATAAGCTACACGGTGAATTTGCTGTCTAGATCTACAGAGTGCTGCATCCCGTTTCACCATATTAATAGTATGAAAATCACCGACAGCTATTTCGATTCGTCGGGCCGGGGCGGGCAGGGCGGGGCAGAGCAGTTCTGTTCGGCCGTTACGTTACACGCGGCGAGGCGTTGCGCGAGTGAGTCGCACTCATTATTTTCCATTTCCGTGGTCTTGACCTTGGCGCTCAGGAGCGCTGCTCGGGCTGGCTTCTGGCGAGGATTGGGGGGGGGGAGGGAGAGGGGGGCGCTAGCGGATCCACTCCGCGGTGGGAGGGGCGGTGCGAGGAAAGGGGAGGGGGGCGCTAGTGCGGCGGCGGGCCTCGCGGCTGCGCGCCGGGCCGGGCCGGGCCGGGCCAGGCCAGCCGGCAGGCTGCGTAATAGGGAAGTGAGTCACTGGACGTGGGCGTCCCGGGCCGGGCCGGGCCCGGCTCCAGACTGGTTCCAGCGGTGCTCTCCGCTCCGGCCCGGCCCGGCCCGTCCACTCGGCACGCTCAGCTCGGCCCGTCCTGGCGCAAGCGCAAGCTCCTCGCAGGACGGGACCGGACGGGACCGGACGGGCCCGCGCACCGATCAACGATTCCCTGGCGGTCCGGAAATGGCGGCGGCGGTGGCGGCAGAGGTGACTCGGTGCTCACAACACAACGAGGACAGATCTGCCAGCGCACCATCCCGCCCACACGGCCCACACCCTCGCCTCGCGGCGCAGGGCGCGCAGGGCGGCGGCAGGGCGGCAGGGCGGCGGCGTGCCTTGGGGCGCTGCCAGCATTACTTCCGGCTTTCGGCGCCCGGTTTGACCTATTTGGAGCGCCGGCGGCGGTCCGGCCAGACCGGCGTACCCGTGCCCCTCCCCTGTCGGCGGTCTCTCGTCCCGTCTCACTCAGTTGACTTGGCGGGGCGGCGCGGGGCGGGGCGGGGCCGCGGGAGGAAGTGCCGCGACCCGGAGGCGAGTCCCCTGTCGCGCAGCCGCCCCCGCGCCCCACTTCGAACAGGAAGAAGGGCTATCGGCAACCCCGCCCCGCCCCGCCCCGCCCCGCGGCGGCGGCTCGCCGGGCGTCCGCTGTGTGTCGTTAGGTCAGCCAAGTGGGCCGCGCCGGGCCGCACCCCGCCCCGCCCCGCCACGCTGCGCTGCCGTGCAGCACCGTTTTGAAACCGGAAGTGGGACGTAGTCTTGCCCTCTCCTCTGTTCCCTTCTCTCCGCGCTCTCCCGTCCCTTCCCTCCTCCCTTCCGGGCCGCACTCTGCCAACGGGCGGCTGGGTCGGTGCGGACGCTCGCGGCCCTCGCTCGGTTCGCTATACGTCCCCCTCGGAGAGTTTGGGTTATTCGGGGAGCACCCGCTTGCACCCCGGGGGCCCCCTCCCCTTCTTGACGTTGCGCGGGCGTGCAGAACTGTTGGATCCGCCCGGGCGCACGGTGTGTGCGAAACTCCGGCAGCGTCCCCGGCTGCTCAACCCCACCACGCTCCTCCCCCACCCCGCCTTGCAGCAAACAGTTGACTAACTATCCTCTCCTCTCTGTTTCAGGTGGGCTTTTGTCACGATGGGACTGTAAGCGCGCAGCCCCGCCCGCCCCGCCTGGGCGCGATCAGGGAAGGTAACAACGACGCGCCGGCCCTCGCCTCATGGTTCTTGTCTCTAATTCTTACTTTGACTCTGCATGAAACATTATGGTAAGCTGCGGCGCAGACAGGCCGGCGCGGCTCCTCTTGGCGGCCGCCCCGCCTTGCAGCCTCCCTTCTATTAGTGTCGAGGTGCGACTTGGCCCCGTTTGGAACCCCTCCCCTCCCCGCCACCGTGGCCCCTTCCGCCGCGATCAGGAAGTGCCTCAGCGTGGCCGCAGCCCCGCCCGCGCCCGCGCCCCGCGTGCCTGCGTGCTGACCGTGCGCTGCGCTGGCCGCGGCCGCCCTGGCCCTGGTCCTGGTGACTGCGCCCACCCCGCTGCTGCACGGCCGCCCGCCCCGGGTCGGGTTGATCTCGTAGCGGGTGAGCGGCAGACGGAGACGGACCGTTTATTTTAGGCCGCATCTGACGCAGGGCCTTTCTGCGGGGACGGGCACGGGCATGGCGCCGACAGAAACAGGCGCGAAACTGTGTCTTGTAGCGGGGCACGTTTCAGAGAGCACGTAACAGTGTGGCAGGTCTGTCTACCCAAGGGGCTATAGTGCCTTACGGCTGGCGCGAGTAGACGAACACCCGCATGCTTTTATGGGTTTTCTGAAACACTCAGTAGATCCTGAGAGTGCACTCGCAGTGGAATGCACCCGGTAGTGAAACGCAAAGTATCTCTACCGAGCATATAGGTGCCCGGCCCGGGCGCTGGCTCTCGCCCCGCCCCGCCCCGCCTCGCCCTGCCCCCGACCTTCTCTGATGCACCTGCTGTCACCTGCCCGCCATCCTGCCGCCCTGTGGCGCCGGGCCAGCCAGTGAGGCGGAGGGGACGTTCCCAGGAGCTGTACTGGATGTACCGACAGCACACGTCACTTCACTTACAGCGATTCCAGGTGTTACGTATATTCACACGCTCAATTCCTCTTTTCCTTTTTTTATCCCAAGTGCTGGAAAAATTTTAAAATTGGGACATGCTCTCGTAGCTGTGAAAAGTAAAGGCGTTATAATTCAGCTTTTTTTTTAGAAAGATCATCTTCCCGTTTCCTTGTAGACGCGATAAAAACAATACCAAAAACTATTGGGGAACGTCGTTTCTCTGAAAGATATAGCTGTATAGCTGTACAAATGCTGAACTTTCGCTTGTGTGAGCAAAGCGAGGGGGGATCACTCATATAGAACTTGTACAATGATTTTTTTGATTTTTGATTTTTTTGATTTTTGATTTTGATTTTTCTTTTGATTTTTCACGTGGTAAAAAAGAAATAATATGTTACTTTTTTTAAAAAAAATTGTGTTTTTTCTTATTTTGTTCCCATTTTTCTCAGTTTTGGGTTCATTTGTTCTCGATTTTTCGGATTTTTATGCAACTTTCTACTTGATTTTATTTTGATTTTTTTGATTTTTTTTGATTTTTTAAATGATTTTTTGGGGGCTGTACAATGATTTTTCGAAGTGACCCCCCCTCGGAGCAAAGTGTGAGGGTCAATTATTTTACGCTGATAAGATTTCTGGCCTTGACCTTTGCTAATAAACAACCCCTGGTTGGATTCTACGGCCAAATTCGAAACGCGACCCTCACTTCCGCTTTTTCCGGGAATCGCCCGCGTCGACCAGCCCAGCCACGTGACGAGCCGCCCCCACGCGGAACTCACCCCGCGCCGGCCCGGCCCGCCCGTATGATGGTGGCTGCGAGGCGTGCCTCGTGCCTCGGTTTGCTTGTTAAATAAATTATTAATAAACCGCTGTCCGAGGCACGCGAGGCGCGAGGCGCATGGCACGCGGGCTGGGCGGGGTGGGGCTGTTGGGCGAGTTCCGCGGTGGGGGCGCGGCGCGGCGTTAATCCGATATTGCGCAGTTAGGTCCCATCCCGTCGAGGAGCGGAGGAGGACGGCCGAGCCGCCCAGCCTCCCTCCCCCCCCGTCCCACCGACACGGAATAAATAAAACTTGTGCGTAACCACGTCATCGCTTTGCCGACCCGGCCCGGCCCGGCCCCGGCCGCGGAGTGAGACCGCGCGCACCGCGCGCCCCGCCCCGCCCGGCCATTTGGTGGCTATTTATCTAAGCGGATCTCTTCCGACAAGCTGTGCTGGCTGCTGGCGGCCGGGGGGGGCAAGTCTAAGCGCTCATAGCTCCACCTGCTGTGCGCGGCCCGGTGGCGCTACGCCCTCCCCCCCCCCTCCCCTCGCCTCTCCCCGGCGGATGAGTTGGAAACGCCGCCCCGCCCCACGTCCCCTCCCCCTCCCGCCCTGCGATTGCTATTTCCGCCGCTAAGATGTCGGGCCGGCCCTGCCCTGCCCTGCCCCGCCCTGCCCTCCCGCAGCGCGACGGCCCCTGTGGGTAGGCCACCCGCACAGGAGAGGTGCGCGTCGACCGAAGAGGTTGCCTACCATCTCGGCGCTCCGCAGACCGGAACCGGAACCGGACGCGCGCTGTCCCCGCCCCTTCCTCTGAACGCGTCCGCGTTGGAGCAAATAAATGGCAAACCGGCCGCCACTAGGCGCTCATGAGTTTGCTGCGTGTCAGCACTGTTCCTATATGAGCAGGATGGGGTAGAGGCAAGATGGATAGGGTTACGGGGGTGGGGCGGGGGCGAGGTGTGAGCGGCGGGCCTGGGCGCCCCGGGGTCGACAAGCGCACTGTTTGCTTTTTATTCCATTTCACATTATTCCGGCATGGCTTTTGACACATGTGGCTGCTGGTGCGGCGCGGAGGCCCACATGCGGTGCACATGGAGCAGCGGCGGGCGTGGTGGGGCGGGGCGGGGCGGGGCGCGGGGCTGCGGGGGCCAGGGTGCACCGGCACCAGAGCTACGCGGGAGGCCCCAGCCCCGCCCCACCCGCCCCGCCCGCGTCATGAGCGCGGAGCAGCGGCGACAGGTGCGCTTGTCTGGTTTTTGACGTCAGTGCCTCAGCCCTGCTGAACAGAACTCTCACGTTTGACAGTTCCACTGCAAACTCCCGGCCCCGAGGCTAAGCTTTGACTGGCGGCCGCATGGCACTCACCGCACCGACACCGACCATTGAGGAGGCAAGACCGGAGCTTCGGGTATCTCCAAGTACCTCCAAGTTCCTCCGGGTACTTCCTGGTACTTCCGGTTGCCCCGCCACGCCCTGCTGCCCGTATCGGCCCGGCTTGGTCCGCCATGCTGCAGCGCAACTCATGGTGCCGGTGCCACCTGCTGCACAGCCAGGAATAGACGACCAGACGTCTTATTTTTTCCCTCCTCCCCCACAACGCTCTCGGAGCGGGCATGGCGCGGCGTGGCGCGGCGTGGCGCGGCGTGGCGCGGCGTGGCGCGGCGTGGCGCGGCGTGGCGCGGCGTGGCGCGGCCGCATGGGTTGTTGCGTCGGCTGCTGCGCTATGGGAGACGCCATGAGCGGGGCTGCTAATGAATTGTCGCCCGTCCTCTCATGTCAGTGGCGCCCCCCTCCCCCCCCCCCCTAGGCTCCCCCATGACCCCATAGGCCCCTGCTCCTTCTCCAGCGGCGGCTCCTCGGCTTCGGCCTACTTGCACCATCCCGCCACTGTCGAAATGTCCGTCCGGTGGGGCAACACAGCCTCACGGAGGTGAGGTGCTCCCCTTCCCTTCCCTTCCCTGCCCGGCGCGCACCCGCGGGCGACCGGAGGCGAGCGGGGCCGGAGCCGGGGCCGGAGCCGGCGACCGGAGGCAGGGCAGGGCAGGGCAGGGCAGGGCAGGACGAGGAAGAGGAGGGGCACTGCGCGCCGGGGCCGGGCCGGGCCGGGCCGGGGCTGCCCGCCTGGGCGGCGTTGCCGAGTGGAACACGGCGGCCCCAACGGGGTAAACATTCCTCTTCGGGCGTACGGGCGTATAGGGGCGTACGCGCCAGGGAGCGGAAGGGAAGAGGGAGGGAGAGAGAGAGAGAGAGAGAGAAGGGACGGGCTGTGGAAGGTATTGAAAGCGAGCGGAGCGACCTGTGACGCTAGACGCTATGTGTCCGCGCGGAGGCGGACGTGTGAAAAGCTGCGGCGGTGTAGAGTCGTGCGGCCGTATCGTCCGCAGAATACGGAAGGCCTCGGAGGAACACTGTGAAAAATAGTCGTAATAAGTTTACGGGAAAATTTTCCACGAAGTGCAGTTGTAAAATTACAATTGGTAATCGTAAAATTACAAGCACTACATATCGGCTTGAAATTCATTCACGAGCAAAAAAGGTCCGTCGTAAATTTACAACATATTTCGTAAATTTACGATTTACAAAAATTTATCGTAAATCTACAAAGATATTTTTCACAGTGAAGTGAATACGGTGTAGCGGAAGTGTGAGATAAGTCCAAGAAGCTGCTTTTTTTTCTGGAGATCATATTTGTGTGAACACGACTTATTATTTTTTTCTTTTTAAAATAATGCCCATAGAATTTACCGGGTGTTTCTTTGAATACGTAACAGTATTGCGGGATTGCATACTCACCAGCGCTGCAGGGGCCATGCCGCCTTACGGGCGAATGGGGTAGGCAAACCCGCAACACTGTTACGCAGTCAAAGACATTCGGTACTCCCACCTCCCACCATTAAAAAAACATATACGTATTGATATCACGTTCCTTCTTAGAGGAATAGGACTGAACGAAGAAAAGTCAGCTGAGCTGAACTCTTTTCACTTGTTGATAAATTAGAGCGTAGTTGTTAGCTGTCGGATTCATCGTGAAATTGCTATTTGTGATGAGTGCAAAGGGGGTTCAGTCATTACATCACAATCAAGAAGTTCTGCCAAAAACTTTAGTCGACTAATTTCATTTTACTCAATTGACATTTTGATGGCTTTTGATTTTAGTTCAATTATCTCTTTTGTTACCGTAAAACTGTATTGTGCAATACAAGTTCGTGAAGTCTTTATCTCTTTCTTCAAAATCCTATATCTGCTTTTCTATGGAATATATCTCCAAACCTCTTGGCGGATTCGCGGACTGTCGTGCAGTATTATCGAGTGTTCCTCCTCTCTGGCAATCTTGTGTACACTTTTTCCGTGAATTACTTGAGAATTAGGTAATCACATCCCATAAAATCCTCTTATCGTTGTTTCCACCTTGTTTCGGGTTTTTCCTCATAAAAATAAGCCCAAACAAAAAAACTGTTCAAAATTTCTTGTGATTTCCCAGCACTAGCTTGATACGAAGCAATTGTGTAAACCCAACCCTTCTTTGTGGTTCGAAATCAGGAATTCCACTTTCGTAATTTGTTATAGTCATAGACCGGTCGCAATACTGTAGAAGTTAATCATTTTTTGGATAACGAAGAAAAGTTGCGATTCCTCCTAGAAAAAAAAATCACGAAGAGTTCTTGAAACTTTTTTCACGACTAATACTTCGCGAATTTTCGAGTGTTTTCTTTTTCTTTGTAACTGTGAAATAACATTGATTTCAAAGTTTCTTGGGAAATATCACCGTAACCCGTTGGTGAACACTTGTAATCGGTAATCGTGTGATCGTTTCTCAACCGAGTATTATCCCATAACTAATCTCGTTTTGGGGGCAAGCCAATTTCTCACCTTCCGCTTCGCCATGGGTCATTTGTGACGCGTGACGCGGTTCTCCCAAGTCAAGTCAAGTTTATTCTAGAGCTCTCTGAAGGAGCATGTAAAAAAGGATGACATACGCAAGGCTGTCTAGGTCTATATTGGTCCGTTTGTCCAACTAAGGGGGAGCCCGATACTTCCGCAGAAATTGCTCAACTTCTCAGGAGTCTAATCTGACAGGTAAGTGGTACGGAGCTGGCCGGCGGCGGAGCGGCGGCGGGGCGGACGGGGCTCTTGTCCGTTATCTCCGCTTCTGCTGTGTCACGTCTCGGGTCTTGTGTTCGCGGCTGCTTCCTTGATTAATGGCGTGACACATTCGCGCGCCAGCGGCAGTACAGAGAATTATTTTTTGTCTGTTTTTATTGATAAAAAGGCTCTTGTCGTGTTCGGCGCGGGCCGGCGGGGTCCTCATAGTCGGTGACAAGAATTGTCACCTGCAAAAATGGGCGCGGCGTCGCTTGCCAGCTTGCCGCCGTTGTCCTGCAGGTTTGCCATCCCGCCATCCCCGCCCCGCCCACGGGGGGAGGACAACTCCAAAATTTTTACAATTCAGGAAAATTCAGAAAAATTCAGGGACAATAAAATATAGAAGTGTAGAAAAATTAAGGGAAATTCACAAAAAATTAGGAAAACTTCGAGTGTAAATTCACAAGACATCTTTTAAAAATTTACAAAAAATTACCAAAGGAGTACCCTTCCTCGCCCGCCTGGCCCCGCCCCGCCCCGCCGCGCCCCACCCCGCCCCGCCCGGGCCCACGCCCTGATAAGGCACCGTGCTGGGTGGGGCGGGGCCGCGGGGCCGCGGGGCGCACTCGGAAGCTCCCTAAGCTCACATGGATAAAGCTCACTCGGCCGGGCCGGCTCACTCGGGGGAGAGGGCAGGGACAGGACAGGACAGGACGCGGCCGACTCCCGTCGCAGCCTTATCGTCGTGCTCGCTCATCGTCCGACCCGACCCGACCCGAGCGCGCCGCGCCGCGCCGCGTGCAGGAGCGCGGAAGAGGAAGGCGGCGAGAGAAAGACAGAGAGCGGGGGGAGATAGAGAGAAAGAGAGAGGGGGCACAGGCGAGGCGGCGCTTGTCCTTGGTGCCGCGCGCCGCCGGGCTCTGGACTCTCGCGTCTTCCTCATCCATCCATCTATCCATCTCTCCATCTCTCTCTTCCACGATTATCGCCCATACCTCGATCGTCTTCCTCTGCCGGGGCAGCAGAAAAAAAGGGCTCGGTAACGTGGCAACACGCGTGCCGGGCCGGAGCCGGGGCTGGGGCCGGGGCTGGGTGCGGTGAGTGACTTGCTCCATACTGGCGCTCCCAGCCAAACCTCCCGGCCCGCAGCCTGTATGTGCATCCGCTTGTCAGCAGCGGCAGCGGGCGGCCTGATATTTCCTTATGGGGCTCGGTTTACTGTCGGTTGGCGACAGTGCGGGTGCGGCGGGGCGGGGCGGGGCGGGGCGGGGCGGGGCGGGGCGGGGTGAGGCAGGGCTGATGGTCAAGCGATAGCGACACTCGTAAGGTGAAGGTGGTGTAACGGGGCTGCAGTGGGCGGCGCTGCCCTATGCGCTGCCATGCGCTGCTGTGGGCTGCGATCGCCTCCTCCGCGTGCAGCGTGTGCAGCGTGTGCAGCGTGCGCCCGGCCGGTGCGTCAGCCGCAGCCGCAACGTGTCGGCCCGTCCGTCCGAGAGGCCAGCGAGCTCGGTGCACGTGTGAGTACAGTACAGGCAGCGCCCGCGCCCCACCCCGCCCCGCACCGCCCCGCTGTACGGCACACACGGAAGATGGAAATGACAAATATTTACGCGGCGGAGCAGCCCCGGTGGAGAATCGTTTTCTTTTGTTATTACTTTTTATTTTTGTTTTCCGTGTTTCCCCCGGCCTGCCGCCCGCCCGTCCGCGGTGACTGGCGAGTGGTGAGGCTTGCGGTGATTGTCGACCCCATTCTCAAGAGCGGAGCCGAAGATATCGCCCGACTACTGCCCTGCCCAGCACACCCCGCCCCGCCCCGCCCCGCCCCGCCCCGCCCCGCCCGGAAGTGGATCACACGTTATCACACCTAACCGTACCGTTCGGAGCAGTCGTAACCACCGTCCGCCTCAGGCCGCCGCTGGCCAACCTACAACTGTGACTGCCTGCAGAGGAAACCCAGGTGCGAGGTATAGCTTCCGTCCGCACCGTTTGTCCCCCGCCACGTGTGTGACATACACAGAAAAATTCACGCCTTTAACGTGTTGAAATGTCCAAAAACGGAATTGAACTTTCACGCTGGCGTGCAACATTCTCACACCACATTTACCAGGGTGCGCGACTCTTTTCAACCTCAGTTCAAAGAGGTTGGAAAGGGGGGGGGGGAGCGCAAACACCCGGCTTCTGCGCGGAACGGCTGAGGTAAGCTCGCGACGCGCAGTCAACCCTAAAACGAGACCAGAGCGGCTCTGGCTCGTGCCGCGCCGGTAGCGCGCTCTGAAAGCGGACACTTCCGTCGTCCGGCCCGGCCCTGCCCTGCCCTGCCCTGCCGTCCGGTTGGCGAGCTGGTGGGAGGAGGGGCGGCGCGTGGGTAGGCCAGCCGCTGACACTCCTGCCGCTGGGCTGCCTACCTCGCTCGGCGCTCCTCGGGTCTGACGCGAGGGCACGGCGGCGGTGACCTTCCCTCTCTCCCCCGAGCGAGTTGTATGAATTAGCTTGCCGTGTTAGGGCTCCCCTGGGCGTGGCGCCGAGCAATGCTCACCCCCCCCCCCTCCCCCCCCCCCCCTCCCCTCTGGTCAGGCGGGGGCGGCGCGGTCGTCTCAAACGGCCTATGTTGCCTCCTCCGCGCGGCTGCCACTTCCGATGAGGCGACGGCAAACACAGCTGTTTTGGTCCCGGTTCGAGCCGCGCGCCATGACGCCCGCCGATACCGTGTGCGTCTGCGGCTGGCGCGAGGAGTACCAAGGTGCGCCCATCCTGTCCCTATCACGTCCTCGATGAGGCGATTTGAGCGAGTGATCTCAGCTGCGTCGGACCGCACGAGACGGTACCGGGCTGTACCACGTAGGGCGGGCTGGGCTGTGCGCTGCGTGGCGTGGCTCGCGCACCGGCTCACAGATAAACGCATCGACGTCAATGTCAAGTGAAAAACAGGGCCACCTGCTCATAAAAATTGAATTTGCTGCTGCGACGTTGAGGTTGTGCTGAGTAATAACGGCGATGACATGAGGCAGAGGGTGGGCCAGGCGACACGAGGCACTGACACGAGCTTCTGCTGCGCTTGCTTGCCTTTGCAGGTGCGTGGAGCCGAGCGGGGCTGAGCGCGCCCCTCCCTCCGTGCAGTGCCCTGCCCTGCTGCGCCGTGCCGGGTGCCCGCGCGGGCCCCGGGCAGCCCCGGGCCACCGCCCAGCGTCCGTGAGTACACTGCAGGAGGGTGTGGTGCTATGAGGTCCACGAGAACGTAAGTGCGACGCTGAGCGCGCGCATGGAGAAGGAGGAGGGGAAGGTGGCTGACATGAGGTGGTGGTCATGTGCCCGTGGCTCGGCTGCGCATTTAAAGACCCCAAGTGAGATCGGCTAACCTACCCAATCCTCGAAATCAGGGGTGGAAGGAAAGTGGGCGGATGTGGTGGTACGGGTGGTACCGAATTCACTGAGGGTCTCTAAATCCCGGCCGGGTCTGGTCTCGGCCTCGCACGCTTACTGCACGGCCTGCTTTGGGACGGGGAAGGTGCGATGTGCTGCTGGTGGCCAGCAGACTGATTCTGAAAAGCGGGTGGAAGTGTCCTCTCTCTTGCTCCTTATGGCCTCGGCCCTGTAGTGCGATAAGGACGCAGAGGGACGAAACCGCCTTGCGGAATCACCCTGCTGGCGTGGCCCGGCTGCTCGCGGCGTCACGACGCTACTTGGCGTAGGCTCGGCAACAAGTGGCCGGCTCGGCTCGGCAGGCACTCCGGCCGGGGCGTATCGAGTTGGTCAGTGCGCAACCCTCCGCCACCCCGCGGCGCAACAGGCGGGGCGGGCGGGGTGCAGCCGCAGCCAAGGGGCGCTGCGGGAGGGGCGGCGGGCGGCCCGCCCTAGCGCGGGGTGCTTGAATCCGCCCCGCCCCGCCTCGCCCCGCCCCGGAGCGGTCGCAAAGACACGCGTCGATTTGTCTGAGCTTCGGGGCGGGCGGGGCGCTGCAGGGTGGGGCGCGCGCTGCCACAGCTGTAACGCTTGCCGCGCCGAGGTGGCGGAGCGTGACGAAGCGTAACGCCACACCTAATTACGTGTAACTGTGCGCCACGTGCCGCGCGGCCCCGCGCCGTGCCGCGTGATTGGACCGCACACGGGGGATGTCACCTGTGGCCGAGGCCTTCAGCTAGCTGTCCCTCTGTCTGCTGCACGCCCTCGCTTCTAGCGCACCGCGGGTTTTCATCCGGGCACTAACATATCCGGATCTCATCCGATGCTGTCTGGGGCAGATGAGGTGGAGGGCCGCTGGATTTCTCATCATCCTCGCGCTGACCGGATGAGCCGCATGCTGCGCATGCTGCGCATGCTGCGCGTGCTCCCGTGCTGCTTGGCGTGGGCCGCCGCGGCGCGGGCTTCTCCCCTTCTCTTCTCTCTCCTCTCTTCGTCGCACTCTCTTTTTTTTTCGAATATCCCGCTCTCTCTTTCTCTTTCAATCTCTCGCTCGAGGCTCGGTCCGGGCTGGGCCGGAATGTCCGGTGGAGAGGCGGTAGCGGCCAGGAAGACGCGTCCGTCCCGGCGCTGTTGCCAAGACGCTGGGCTGGGCCCCCGCTGCCCCCCGCGGCCCCCGCGGCCCCCGCGGCCCCCTCCCCTCTCCCCGGGCCGGGCCGGCCCCCCTATGGGGCCTGCGGGGCCCGGCCGGCCGCCCGGCCACGTTGCCGTCAGAGACACCAATCGAGTTCCGATTTTGAACGGGTATTATACTGTGGCACCGGGGAGGGACAAGGCACCAGGAAAGAGATGGAACAAAAAATGTACATAAAGGGTGTACATAGCGTGTACATAGCCCCCGGGCGCACCGCCGCGCCGTGCACTCCACTGCGGCTTGTAACGTGGAGTCTGTTTTGTGTTTTGCAGGTGAGGCTGAGGATGGCTGTGGAATAGCGACATCGACTGCGTCCGCATGAAACGGTACAGTAAGTATCAAGTCTATTCTGAAGTATTTTTCCGCGAACCTGCTGCGTATCAGTATCTCGTGAGATGGGCCGAATTGGGCTGGGGACGGCACATGGTCAAGGACGAGGACTCCGTTGAGCCTCGAGCGCCGTTTAGAATAATATCCCGCCCTACCCCCGCCCACCCCCGCACCTCCGGCCCCACCCCCCACCCTGGCGTCGGCCCACCACCCGTCGGCATCCCCCATTCTTGCTCGCGTCCGCCCGGGACGGGACAGTTGCGAAAGAAGAAAGGGTTCTGCTGCCCTCTGCACCTTTTTCCCGCATGGTGACAGTTGAAGCCCCCCGGGGGTTGGTGTGATGACCGACCTTCCCCACTCAGCAGTGGTGGGGCGGGGCGGGGTGGGGTGGGGCGGGGTGCCGCCCGGTGCGTTAGCGTTAGGACCGCCCCGCCCCGTTCCTCACTGTCAGTTGAGCCCCGCGCCGCGCCGCCGCCGTGGTGCCAGCCAGCCCCGCGCACACGCCTCGGCCGCGTCCAGCGAGTCACAAGTGAGTCCGCACCCCAGCACCAACCGCGCCCGGCCCCTGCCCCCGCCTCGCCTCGCCGGGGTGTTCCCACGCAGACGCCACGCGGTCGAAACAAGAGCCCCGCCCGCACTCCCTGTATTTCGGTCTCCTATCCGAAACGCGCTTGAAATTCTGAAAATCTCTGAGGAATCTCTGTCGCTCGTCCCCCGAGGGTAAGAGTCCGCGTAGCTCGTAACTCAAGCTCATGCGAGCGACAGGGTGGGGCGCCGGGGGCGCGGTGGAGTGGGCGCCTCGCTCTGGAGCCCTGCTGCCCGCGCCGCCGAAACACATTCCACGCCAGAATGGTAATCGAAGGGGATGTAATGAAGTTGCAGGAGCGTTGTCGTATTTATGTTGTCGAAGAAGTGCGGCCAAAATAGTCGAGGAGGGGAGGGGGAGTGATGTGGGGGTGGTAGCGGGGGAGGGGGGCGTGATATCTGTCGTTGGGCCGAGCCGGGCCACCCTGCTGCCGGTGGGGGGAGGGGAGTGGGGGGGGGGCGCTCCTGTTATCGCGCCCAAACACGACGCCGCCCCCGCCCCGCCCCGCCACACCCCTCCGGTATGACGCTGTCGCTCGCTGGGCATTAATGCGCCGCCGCTGCTTCCTGTTTGCAATCTCCTAAATAAATATATGCAAGTATATAAATCTGTCGCTGTGTGGACGGAGGCGGAGTGGTGGGGCGTGGCGGGGCGGGGAGGTGACGGGCAGGTTGCCTGCTGGGTCGGGCCAGGAGGTACAAGCCAAGGCGTCGTACGGGTTGCGGGGTGGGGCGGGGCGGGGCGGGGCGGGGCGGGGCGGGGCGGGGCGGGGCGGGGCGGGGCGCGCAGGCGGTGTGGCAGCAGCAGCAGCCGCAGCGCGACGTTGCACACCGGATGTGGACGCGATGCAACGCGATGTTGTTCTGTTGGTTGGCGGTGCAGGCGTGGCAGGGGCGGGGCGGGGCGGGGCCGGCAGCAAAGGGGTATGGGGGGCCCTACTTACGGCACTGCTGCGTATTCTGCTGCTCTGCTGCAGCGCGCGGACTGCGGACCCAAGCTCAGCCCGATGGAGTGTCTTTGCAGCCCGGGGGCAGGGGTGGGAGCAGGGGGTGAGGTCGGGGCAGTCTGCCCTCTCAAGTGCTGCTCGCCACTTGATCTCTGCGAATAGAGATTGTGGTAAGGGGAAGGGGAATCGGGGGAGGGAGGGGGGGGGGTAATGAAGGACTTGCGCGCCTAAAATACCCAGGCTGTGTGTAGTGAATGTGCAGCGCGGGGCGGGGCGGGGCGCGGCACGTCTAGTGGCGCTGCGCAGCATCCGGCGCGGAGGGGCGCGGTGGGGTCTGTGGGCGCGCATCGAGCTGCCAAGAGGCGCTCGCAGGACGTCCGGCCCGCCCCGCCCGCCCCGTGCGCCCCGCCCGGCCGATCGCGGGACCCGACGAGACGCGACGCGAGACTAGCCTCCTCCTCCAACCTATTTCTAGTGGTGGAAGCTGCCGCGAGTACGCGCTCGTTATGAGCGATGGGGTGAGAGAGGGCTTGCGACGCCGTCGCGTGGTGGATCTAGAAGGGAGAGTGGTGGGGAAGGGGGCCCCGCGGGCCGCGTCGCGGACCAAGTGCGTCAAGTCGTGCTTTAAAGAACCGGAAGTGCTAAAGAATTTTTCGCGGCATGGCTGAAGCTCAGTCCGCGCGATCCTGGGCGTGGCATCCCTTCCTCCTGTTGATGTTTTGGCATCTATTCTAAGCGCGAGAGTGGGGGGGGGGAGGTGCGTACGCGCACGATGGACGGGCAGGCCGCTCGCCACGCCCCGCCACGCCCTCCTGTCTCTCGCTATACGCGCTTGGCGCGAGGCTGGTGGACGCACGGACGCACGCACAGGCAGACGGGCCCACTGATCACGTCCACTCGCCCTCCCGAGGATCATTGTCCCGCGGAGGGGCCTGGGCCTGCGGTACGTGCGTACGTGCGCGCAGGGGGTACGGGCCGCGTTACGGCCTGTACGGAGCGTTGCCTCTGCATAGGAGAGCCGGGCGGGCAGGGGCAGGGCACACTCGTCGCGGGGGGCGGGGGGGACACGTGGTTGCGGCAATGTACGTGCCCTTGCGCGCGGGGCGCGGCAGGGCGGCACTTCCGCTCGGCCCACGGCCCACCCGTGTCCGCCCCACCAGCTCCGCTATGCGACAAGTCCCCCGCACGTCGTTGCATTTCCTCTTTTGTTTCTCTTTTCGAGCTGTGTAGGTGGGCCTCCTCGTGGGACGCCCCCCGCGCGTTCGCGAGACCTCCTCGCGATCGCCGTTCATTATAATTTCGAAATTTATATAGCCATCGGGAGAGTACACCGCACCCGGACCGCGAGGTTAACAACTCTTAAATCTTTTGCACACCACGCCATTCGGATTAGAATCGTGAAACCTTTCAGGGGTAGGAAAATTTCAAGAAAATAAAATCTCGCGCCTTTTTGTTCACTTTAGTTTTGAGTTGTCTCGGCCCGTCTGGTCCGGGCCGGGATGTGCACTGTCACGTGACCCGAGCCGAGCCGAGGCGAGCCGACCGCAGGACCGGTTCCCGGCCGTTCGGAAGAGGAGACGAGGAAACGAGCGCGAGGGAAGGGGATTGGGGCTTGGAGAGGAGGAGGAGGAGGAGGAAGACGAGGAAGAGACGTGCGAGAAGGGAGTGAGGAAGAGAGAAGAAAACAACGGCGGCTCTGCTCGGCTCAGCCTCACTCGCATCCCGCGGAGCGCCGCCGCGCCAGGCCGCGCCGAGGGAGCACGGCTGGGCGCACCAAAATAATTCGTACAAATTGAAAATAGATGGAAAGTGAAGCCATGCGGCGAAGGGTCATCGCCTGCGACGGGCGCCCCACCCCGTCCCGGCCCCGTGAGGGAAGCACCACCCACACTATACTATACACCCCGAGTCCTCTGCTCTATAATCTGCCCGCAACAACGCCGCGGCCCGACACAACCCGACCGGGCTCCAACAGCCCCTGCGACACCTGCGTCGCGCCCTTACTCCTACCCCTACCCCCTACCCCTACCCGCGGGCTCGCCCGCCCCGCGTAGAAGGTCACAGCGCATGACCTTGGTCCGGTCCGGACGATGCCCCTACAGGTGTGTGAGTGTGAGCCGGGGGGAGCGGAGCCGAGCCGGGAGGCTGCGCAGCGGGAGGGCAGATGAGGAAGAGATGGGCAGGCAGGCAGGCAGGCAGGCAGGCAGGCAGGCAGGCAGGCAGGCAGGCAGGCAGGCAGGCAGGCAGGCAGGCAGGCAGGCAGGCAGGCAGGCAGGCGGGCAGGCGGGCGGGCAAGCAGGCAGAGCAAAAGAAAAAGGACCTAAGTGAGAGCGAGGCTGAGTAGAGGAAGAAGGAAGCTTGACAACCACGCAGCTCCACTCTTCTTTCCTCTCCTCCGCTCTTCTTTCTCCTCTCTTCTCTCTTCCTCCCCTCTCTCCCCGCCGCGGTCCTGCGGGGAGAGGAGGTGTGAGGTGGGGGGGGGGAGGGGGTCTGCTCTCCTGTTGCAGCAGCCCGCAGGTACGTCGGGCCGTGGCGGGGCGGGGCGGGGCGGCCGAGTAGCAGCTGAGGCGGGGAGGTGTGAGGAGGAAATGCTTAAACCAGACATTAGAATTTCAATCCGTATGCGTAATGGCTGTGTTTCTGTGATGGGTCGGGCAGGCCTGTCTTTCGCTGTCGGTTTCTGCATTTAGGAGGAAAAGGTCAGGGCGGGGAGTTAGGAGAATGGAGAGGGAGAGGGGGGCATAGCGGGCATAGTGTCATAGTCACCAACACAGCAATTGTGTACTGTATGCACGGAGAGGGGGGAGGGGAGGGGAGGGGGTCAGACCACGAACGTACTCAGTACGGGAAGGGGAAGTCCCCCTTCCCCTTCGTGTGTCGTTTTGTCTCTAATGCGGAAGTCGTAATAAAGCCCTATACTCAGCTCGGTGCTGACCAATTCAGTCAAGTAGCGTTTCCTCCCCTGTCCCCCGCTGCACCGTGCGTCGCGTGGCCCCCCGCCGGCCGCGCCGCGGGTGGGGTGATCCCGAAGGGGAAATAGCTCTTTATTTTGGTGCACACATTTTGTGAATTTTTATTGAATTTTTGTGAATTTTTATTGACTTTGTGAATTTTTATAGAATTTTTGTGAATTTTCACTTGAATTTTACCTGAATTTTCTGTGATTTTTTTGTGAATTTACGTGAATTTTTGTGTTTTTTTCTAAATTCACCTGAATTTTCCTGAATTACGAGGTCTACTAGTTGTTTCCCTCTCGGATGAGCCTATCCCTGAGCCCACTCCCGAATTAAGGCATGACTTTGGCTGGCACCGCACTGATTGGGTAGCATATATACCTGGCTGAAAGTGTTTTCATCAGACCCGAGCGGTTGTCTGCGAACATCCCTCTTTGCTGCAGCCGCTAAAGTTCGCCTTTTCGTCCCCGCGGCTCCCCTGCCGCCCGCTTCCGCAAGTACGCAACGTCAACGTCCCCTCTGCCAGGTAGGCGCGGCACAAGCAGTGATGAACCCTCGACGGATGAGCAGTCAGCATTGTGTCAGCGCGTGTCAGCTCACTGCTGGCTGCCGGCCTGCCGGCCTTGCGCGTGAATGGCGTGGTCAGGCCGATCGCGCGGGCGAAGAGGCCCGCCGCACGCCCCACCCCGCCCCACCCCGCCCCGCAGCGACCGCTGTGCTGCACTTCCCCCTGCTGATCGCGCACCCCGCTCCGGCCCCCGGCCCCGGCCTGCAACCCGTCCGTGACTATACGCGGACGGGCGGGGACGTTCCCGAATCTCCCGTCCCGTCCCGCCCGCCCGCCCGCGCCGCGCCCCCGCCCGGAAGTAAATGTGACACTTCCGGGTGCGGTGCGGTGGCCGCTGAGCGCAGAACATATGGTGCGGTCGTCGCCGGGCAGCGGCGCGGCCGGGGCCCGGGCGGGAGGGTCAGGGGGCAGGCACAGGAATCGGAAACAGTAGCCCCAGCGATTAGGCGTCGACCCGCCTACAGCTACAGGTCCAACAGGACTTGCAAATAGAAACGGGGTCAGGTGTCGTCCTAAAGTCCCGAGTACACTTATCTACTCATGGCGCCCATTCCCGCGACCCACATTTTCTGCCCCGAGCAGTGGGGGCGGGGAGGGAGGGGGGGGTGTCATAGCTCTCGGCTTAGCAGCTCTCTGCCGACGCGACGCTGAGGCTGAGGTCGCTAACCCGACATGGATGCGGTGGAATGGCATGGACGCCATGGAGTAGGGCTTGCTGAGGAGGCGGCTCTGTCAGTCCCGCGAGGCGGGGCGAGGCGAGGCGGGGCGGGGCGGGGCGGGGCGGGGCGGGGCTGGGGGCGGGCTCGCCCGCCTGTGGTCAGCGCAACACTTACGGCGGACATTGTCAGCTCGATAATGGGGTGAACTAACTCGGCCCTGGCCTGGGCTGGCTAGCGGGCAGGGGGAAGGGCAGAGGATGGTGCGAGCGCCGCTGCTGCCCCGCGCTGCCCCGCGCTGCCCCGCCCCACCCAGGCCAGCACCGCGCTGCAAGGTCCGTCCATCAGCCCCTCGCAGCCGTCCGCTGGTGTGCCGCCCCGGTCCCCCGACTCAAACATGCCCTGTCCGCTTTCCGTGGCTTGCGGAAGCGTGTTGCCGATTTGACAGTCAAATGTCTGTCGGCCCCGCCCCGCCGCTACCACGGCACTTCTAGACTATACGTACCTCCTGTCTCTTCCTGCGCCTTTCCCGGCGGAAGACTCCCCCCCGGCCCCCTTCCCTTCCCCGCGCACCGGAAGCAGTGCGAAGTCCAAACGCCAAGTGACACCGGCACCGGCCCCGGCCCGGCCCGGCCCGGCTAAGCTCGGCTCGGCTCGGCTGTGCCGCGGTGAGGCTAGGAGGCGAAGCCCGGCCCGGTCGACCCGGTGTGGAGCGTGGTGGCGTGGCATGGCACCGCGGACAAAAGTCCACCAAAGGGTTAAACGGTGGAGAAGAAAGTACGCGCGGTGCGGAGGAAGCTAGGGCTGGGACCTCGAGTCCCGCGAGGCTCGGGTGTCCCCGCGGCGGCGCACTTCACCTCTGGCATCCTCAAGGAAGAGCGTGGCAGGGCACGGCGGGGCAGGGCAGGGCACGGCAGGGGCCTGCGGCGGCGGAGCAGGTGACGCACGGGACCACACGGGACGGGGACGGACACCACTGGTCGGTCAATACGTATCGGCAAGTATTTCAAGTGGCGAATGACATCAATCCGCGTGGCGGGGAGGGGGGCGGGCCGCGCGGCCGCCGCGGCTGGCTGAGGGCTGGGGAGGGGGAGGAGCGGTTTGCGCCGGACAACGGTGTTGCTTATGCCACCGGGATTATTGGGCACGCTCGCCACTTTTGCTGTCGCTGCAGGGCCCCGCCCGCCCCGCCCGCCCCGCCCCGCGCGGCCCCGGCCCGGGTAGGCGCGGCGCTGCGCGGTGAGTGGCGCTGTAGACGAGTGCTCACAAACGCGTCCGAGCCGCGTCCCGCGCCAGAAGCGTCTGCCCCGTCCCGCACGGTACCCGACGGTTCCGCCCGCGGTCGCGTCCGGTGCCCCGCGCCGCACCTCACCGCACCGAGACTCCTCCATGGTGCCGCCTGCCATCGCCGCGCCCAGGAGCGCCGCCTGGCCGCTGCGCATCCCGGCATGGTACCCGCTGGGCAAAGCAGGTACATACTCCCCTCCCACGAGTGCAGGAGAAGTGACCTTGCTGCAGGAGTGTGGACGGGTCGCGCCCCCTGCCCCTGCCGCGAACACGTCGGCGCCAGGGGTTTGCCTATGCTCAACTCTGCGGGCGCTCCTCCCATAGGGAAGGTGCACCCTCCCCCGCGGGTGCGGCTGCCCTGCTGCGCCCCCCGGGCCCCGGGCCCCGGGGCGGACGCCACGTGCCGCGCCGCATCGCCGCGCGTCACAGTCGTGCCGCTCTACTTTATGCGTTTGGGGTACCGCGTCGCTGCCCGGCTCGCGTCAGTCAGTCGTGCCAATCATATCGCGAGTCGTGGCGCGGCTATGGCGCGCCGACAGGTGGTTCGTGGCGTCGCCGCCCCTCCGGTCTCCGGTAGTGCCTTCCGGACGCCCGTCTCCTCGCCCGGGCTCACCCCGGTGCACGCGAACCTCCGTACCTCCGTCCTTGTCGCACTCGTGCGAGGGTGGGAGGCCACGAGCAGAGTGGGTGCCCTGCTCAGTCCGACACGGCCACTGTACTCCACCTGTCCTAATCCTAACTTCACCCTGACCGTCCTGTTCCTGTTGCAGAGTCCGCCCCTCCGCCCGCGATGAAGCTGCTGCCCATCTCGCTGCCCCAGTCCGGGCCCGCCGGCCCCATGGAGCGGCTGCCCCTTTCGCTGCCGTTCGGCGCGAGCGAGCTGCTGTGGCGCTACCCGGGCCTGTCCTTCTCAGTGCAGCAGGGCGCGCAGGCACCCACGCCCTCGCCGGCCGCCCCGGCGTTCGACTTCAAGAACCAGCTGCCCACGGCTCTCGGTGAGTGCATGTTCATGACCCACATGTGCATGCTTCGTAGCCCAGGCACTGTAGACTAGTGCCGGAGCGCCCTCGTACTCAACGCCCCCTGCGCTCGAGTCAGACTAAACGTTCCTGCCCTTCTCTTCCAGCCACGGACCCGCGCATCTGGAGCCGGGAGGACGTGTGCACGTTCCTGCGCTGGTGTGAGCGTGAGTTCGACCTGCCCAACTTCGACATGGACATGTTCCAGATGAACGGTGAGTACTGAGTCGGTAGTGCCCGGCCCCGGCCTCCACGTTCAGCCGCATCAGCAGCAGCAGCGGGCCGCCCTGACGGCCCCGCACCGCCCCGCTCCCGCACTGCTGCTCTCCCTACTAACGCGACTGTCTCTCCCGCAGGCAAGGCGCTGTGCCTCCTCACCAAGACGGACCTCGGCGAGCGCTGCCCCGGCGCGGGCGACGTGCTCCACAACGTGCTCCAGATGCTGGTCCGCGACGCCCAGTTCCTGGCGCGCTGCCTGCCCAGCTCGCCCGTCACCCCCACGTCGCGCCACTTCCCGCACGGCCACCCCGGCGTGCACCCCGTCCAGCACCCCCTGTCCCCCGCGCAAACCCACCCGCCGCCCACGCCGAACTGGAGCCTTCTGGTTCGCGGCCCGGGAGGTGAGTTGTCGCTGGGGCACGGACCGCATGCGGACCGCGGCGCAGACCGCGGGGGTGGAGGTGGAGGAGGAGGAGGAGGAGGCGGCCCGCCGTCCTTCGGGTCGGGACCCGGCCTGAGCCCCGGCCTGTCGCACCTCATGGGCTCCATGGGGGTGGGCCACATGGGCCACAGCAACTCGGTGACCTTGAGCCCCGCGCCCTCCCTGGACAGTCAGTCAGGCTCGCCACAGCACCCCCTGGAGCACGGCAACAACGTGTCTTCCTTCCCGCTGCTCAGTAAGTATAGCCAGGCGAACCGGACCGGACCGGACCGAGTCGAGTCCTGCAGCCGTGCTGCAGCAGGGTCCTGCAGGTCCCCGCAGGGTCCTGCAGGGCCCCGTCCCCCAGGCCCCGGCCCTCGGCCCTCGGGTTCCGTCCCACAGGGAGGGTGACTGCGGGCTCTCCAAAACGGGCACGCTTCCGCGCCCCCTCCCTCCCTCCCTCCCCTCCCCCCAATATTTTTAAATATTTTATTTTCGCTTCTTACTCTGCCACCTGGTGCGTTCAGATGGCTCTCGGGACATGCAACGGTCCCAGCATGATGGTTATCCCCTTAACTAAACCCTGATTAACTTCCCCGAGTCTTGTGCCCGTGCCCGTGCCCGGCGCGCCGCGCCGTCGCGTCACACCCCGGCCTTTTCCCCCCACCTCCACTTGTTGCATGCTGTAAAGCCTGGGCCTGGACTCGGTTCACCGTGGTGACAGACTCGCTGTACATACCTTACGCATCGTGCACGACGCCACTTCGCAGCCCGCCCGACTTCTAAATGCCAACTTGCCTCTCTCTCTCGTCACAGCGGGCTTTGGCGGCTCCAACGGCAGCTCCGGCAGCACGCAGTCCCAGTCCGACTCGGAGGAGGACAGCTACCCCGACGCCGCCAACGGCGTGGTCGCCAACGGACAGAACGGCAACGGGTCGACGGGGTCCACGGGGTCGACGGGGTCGACGGGGAGCGGGTCCAGCCCGCCCAGCACGCCGTCGTATCTCGTCACCTCCGCCCCCACCCACCTCCCCCACACCCCGCACACCCCCGCCTCGGCCTCGGCCTCGCCGCGCTCGCCGGCCGTCAAGGAGCCGGCCACCCCCACAGGGCAGACGCCCTCGTCCGTCCCCACCACGCCGGGCTTCAGGCCCGCCGGAGGCGCCCGGGAGTTCTTCCCGGACACACCCGAACCCAACACAAGTAAGTAACTATTCATTGTGCGCCTGTCTCATTTTTGGAGCTGACACTTACTATCTCAATGGTGCATTGCAGATGGGCGTCTCTTGTGGGACTTCCTGCAGCAGCTACTGAACGACGCAAGTCAGCGGTATACAAGCTACATTGCCTGGAAAAACCGCGAGACTGGCGTGTTTAAGATTGTAGACCCTGCAGGTCTTGCCAAGCTGTGGGGCATTCAGAAGAATCACCTCTCCATGAATTACGACAAAATGTCTAGAGCCCTTCGTTACTACTACAGAGTGAATATTCTTCGCAAAGTACAGGGAGAGCGCCACTGCTATCAGTAAGTGAACTCTCAGAAAAATCATTGAAATTAAACAACGCAATAATATCCTCCTTGTTCTCAAACATTTATGTGTTTCTGATTTGTTTTATTTGTTCTAGGTTTTTGCGTAACCCCACTGAGCTGAAAAACATAAAAAACATTTCACTTCTGCGACAGCAAATGAGTCCCACTCGTCCAGCTCCTCAGGCCAGCTACAATAGCAGTAATACAAATGCTAATAGCAATGTACTGCACTCCACTAGCCCACCATCACCTGTCGCATTGATCAAAGTTGAGCCAGACTTGGACATTGATGACACAGAAGAGGCTGAGGATATGCCCACAGACCTCAGCATGATGTCATCGCAAAGTCAACGCCGGCAACAAGACCAACAGGCATTAGCCACTGACCTGAGCAGTCATTCAAGTGAAAGAGGTCACTTTATTGCCCCAGAGGTGAGCATGTCCAGCAAGTATGCAAGAGATGTGGATTCCTCATCAGAGAATCAGAACACTTCATATCCGCTCTCCTACAGCAGTCGTCAAAACGAAACATCTGAAAGTGTTGCATTTCCCTTAACACTTACACGTCAAAGTGAACCAGTAGAAAGTGAAGAAAGTAAATAAAAACTTTGGCATGTGCATATTGGCCAACTGTATTGGTGTAACTTTATTATAATTGAATATTTTTACCTGGGAATCATCAAGGAACTTTCAAAAGTTACTGTGTGAGTGGTGCAAAATATGAGGAATATAATGTAAGCAGACTAGAACTCTGTACATTGTAAAGATTCATAATGGCTGAAGTTATGGTGGACTTACTGTTATGAGCTGTTGAACTGTGATTAAATAAAGTTTTATGCTAGGAAATCAGTACGTCTCTGTGCTCAAATAAATGATATGTAAGAATATAATCTTATCAAATCTTCATTTGTGGGACAAGATTTACTGTTTATCTTAACTTCATGGATCTTGCATAGCTGTGAATTAATTGTTGAATTTATTTTTAAAATGCTAGTTACACATACATAGCAGTTGTCTTCCTTTACATTTACGAAGGACATTAGCTATTGTTTTTGGGACCTCTTTACTCTTGTTTGGGTGCTTTCTTAGAGAAGAATTTTGACTGTGTAAGTGGAAATAGATTTCAAATCTCTCTCCTCATTATGTTTCATTTTGTGTGTGAAGTATACCCAACCATTTTCTATTTGTTAAAGTACAAAATTATTTTTCCTTTTCTTTTTTTTTAACTGAATGTCTTTTGTGTATTTTAGGTAGAATGCAGCATGAAGTTCAGTTTCTAAATTAAATCTGCTTGTGATAAAACAAAAAAAAACAAAAATTAAAAAATCAGAGAAGAGAACAGGTAGATTTTTCTTTTTAGTGATTTAATATTTTGAGGGAACTTACTGTCCAAATATGTGATCATTGATATGTGTTCTTAAGCTGTGGGAGAACTTTTGTGCCAATTAGTAATTTTAAGGGAATGCAGTGGAAGGAGTTATAGTACAATAATCCTAATGAGGATGTTCTGGATCAAAATTGTCTACTGAGAGATAGTAGTAAACCCTCACCACCAGCACAATTATCTGTGATAATGCTCCTAAGGTGTATTAATACTTTTTTGGACTGGTGTTAAAGTTACTTGCTCTTAGCAGTTATAATATGTTACACCTTCAATCTCTTTTTAAAATTTTGATTTTGTTGTATTTTTTTCTTTTGTAAGCAGTTGTTGGCTGCAAACTAGTAAAGGCTAGCACAGTCTTAACAAGAGAACTATTAAACCACATCGAAATAGATTTCAAATATAACCTTGAACTTGTTCACCTATTGTGATTGTTTGACTGGCTAATCAGATTTATGATAATGAGGCAGAAAAAGCAGAGGGAATTGGATTGTCTTAAAAAAAAAGATAAATTGCTGAGATGAGATGTAGCAGGGAGAAAAAAAAAGCTATATTAACATCCCTACTATGTGTATTTGTGTCCATTAAATTCATTCATTTCAGATTCTAGCTATTAGTTCTTATGAAAACCAGTACTCACCATAGACTCTTGTTTCTGCATAGGTCTGCAAGTATTTAGTAATTCCAAGTGCCTTTAATTGTGATAAAACCATAGGTTTGATAGATTTGCATTTGGACCAAAGATGGCATGTTAAGCCAAGCCTTTGAGAATTTCTAACTCCTTTTACTCTAAAAAATTTTAAATTGCATAATGAGTGATATAGATGGACTGAAAATATAAGTTCCAAAATTGTATTTTCCATTTACCTCTCATTTTGTTTCCTTGCAATCTTTCTCTCTTCATTTCTCTGCCATCATTTTCAAGTGGTTGTGTGGTTGAACACTATGTGGGAGTTAAATTCCTGTATTCTTTGTGAATGTACATACAAGTTCTGTTTTGTTGCAGACTTCCCTTCATAGAACCAAGTAGAGTTAATCTGTACATAACTTAATTTTTAGATACATGTATTTGGTTCTCATCTTCATGGACTTTGATATGGAATCAAAGATAAAACTTCTGTTCAGTTACTTGAGTAATAGAGCAATATTTTCCCTTTATCTTGGTTGGTGTAAGGAAAAGATATGTATTATTATGTATATATTCATTTATTAAATTTTATCTCTGTTTTCATCCAATACATTGGTTTGCCATATTGATGACAGGACAGCAATGTCTCTGCGTTGCAAAATGTTTTATATTTAATGATGGCAGCTCTGCAATTTCTTCTAAGGAGCAACTCTCGTAAAAATTGTCTATATTATTGTATTTTGGTATTGTTCATATGGAACAGAAGATTATTTTGAATATAACGATCTCACTTGCTGCTGTACTATCAAGTTGATTATAAAGTGTTTTTTGTTGTCTTGTACAAACCAGATTTAAATTTTATATTAATAATGCCACTGTACAGTGAAAAGATATTTGTATTTTGTACATAAAATATTACTTAGATACAGCAGCTTGGTCAAATAAATTACTTGTAAGTGGTCAAAAACATTTTCAGCTCTTTCCCAAAGCAACATTTAATCCCATCCACCTTTACAGTTGACGATTTCCGCAATCAACGCGATTCCACTAAGTGCAAGGAAATCATTTTATATGGCTCAAATCGATTAATCATTCTGCAGCCCCAATAAATGGACCAAGTGTAACGCTTATTGCTCTTCGCATTGTTTCCGACCATCTCTGCACTGCACACACCCCAACCCTGCTATCTGAACATGACCCCTTAGTGATTTCAGCTGTGGGTGTATTTGAGAGAGAAATAAAAAGTTTAAATAACAAGAAATAAAAAATCATATTTCCAAATCAGAGATTAATTATTATTGTGTTCTACATGTAAAATCACAGATTTTATCTTTCACATTTTACTGACAGTTCTAATACCAAGAATATTGAAGCATTTCTCCATGACTGTTGCTGTGGCTTCACAAAGAAGAAGTCTCCCAACATGGATGACCTTAATCTCTCCTAAAAACACAAACAGCTTAGAAAAAAAAAACAAAAACCAAGAAACCAATAATACACACAGAAAATTCTACGAATTTGGATAAACATACCTTTAGAATCTTTCTCAACACAATAACAGTTATCATAAAACTCAGAAAATACAGTTGATAGTTCATAAAGATATTCACACAAATGATGAAGGCCTAAGTCTCGTGTGATTTTCTCTAGTGTTTCAGTGAACCGTAGTAATACCTGAAAGTTAATTGATTAATTATAAATGAGGATTCACAAGTGAGTTTGTGATGACTGGAAAAAAAAATGCAATAAGAGTTTTTACCTTGGCTAAATTCCATTCTTTCTCATGGTCAAGAGAAACAGGAGTGGATTTGGCAAGTTCTTTCAGCGTTTCAGAAGTATGCCCAGCCAATCGAGCAATAGATCGTATCCTGGTCAACATGTAAAGAAGGTAGACTGCTGTATTGCCTTTGTCCTCTAACATCTGCAAAAAATTTTATAAAACATTAATGATTCACTCAACAGATATAATAATAGTTCATTTATTCTTATACACTTCACAGCAGTACCTTATCAAAAGAGAACACATATTCATGGATACGATTGTGTGAAAGGTCAGCATACTTGATACAGCCATATGCTAACGCTTCCTGAGCTTTTTTCAGCTCCTCAGGTGTCAGAACTTGATCTCGTCCCTTTTCTTTCAGCTTCTCACCAGCTCGTTTTAAACCTATCACATTATGATATGAGGAAAGATTGATACGTGATGAATAGAATTATCAATTTCAAACCTAAAAAAATCATGATTAACAATTAGACAAACCTTCATCAAGCAATGCTGCAAGCTTGACTGTTTCACCAGATCGTGTTTTAAACTTCTTTTTGTCTTCACCTAGAACCACACCAAAAGCCATATGATCCATTCGAACCTTTTCAGGATCCATAATACCTGCTTTAATCGCACATGCTTCCAAAACTTCAAAATGAGTAGCCTAGAAATAGAAATTAAAAAGAATATCATTTTCAATTAACATGAACACAGCAGCTTTAAAATAGAAATAAAAGAGCAAATAAAGTTTAAAATTACTTGGCCTGCATCAGTAACATAGATGAGCCATTCTGCTTTCTGTTCATGGATTCGAAATTTAATAGTAGCCATGTCAGAAGTGTCGTAAGTGAATCCACCATCAGATTTCACTATAGTAAATGGGATTCTATCTTTTCGACCCCACATAACTTTGCGCCCTTCATCTTCTTCCAGCAGTCCTGAATCCCATGACATAGAAATAAAATAAAATTTATCAGAATGAAACAACTTATGTAAATCCATAAAGTGACACTTTACCTTTTTGTTCTAGCTCTTTTACTACAGCCTCCATCCGGGTCTGGTAAAAAGACTCGCCATATTCTTCAGAGGTGATGTCAAGTCTGGCATATATTTTCTGGAATTCTAAATATTGTGAGGTTGTAAGAGAGGAAAAATTATTAAATAGATCCCATTACCATTAGAAAGGAGTGCATAAAATACCTTTACGTGACACATCACAAATAAGCTCCCACGCCTTTTTGTACACAGGATCAAAGCTCTGAAGTTTTACAACACACTCATAAGCTCTTTTCTTAAAATCTGGATCTTCATCAAATCTCTTTTTGGACTCTCTAAAAATAAAATTTGGTTGGAGGAAAAACTAATGATAAATTTGGTGAATGGAAATCAGAACATTGAATCTTACTTGTAAAACTTTTGTAAATCACCAATAGGTGGGGACTTGGTTTGGTAGTCAGGGAAAATATCTTGTAAGTGGGCAATCAGCATTCCAAACTGTGTACCCCAGTCACCAAGATGGTCAATCCTAAGAACATTATGGCCAATAAATTCTAGAAGTCGGCTGATACTTTCACCAATGATACCAGCTCTGCAGACACAAAAATATTCTCTTTGATCAAGTTAATCAAACCTCAACAAACCTTAAGACAGTTTTTTTTTTCAAATTGCACTAGACCAACCTTAGGTGTCCTACATGCATATCTTTGGCAATATTTGCTGAGGGAAAATCAACAACGATAGTCATTTTACGCTCAATTGGAGGGGGCTGCACTCCCTTAGTGAGCAGTTCACTCAAAGCACGATGACCAATAGAACGGTCTAGGGTGATGTTTATAAAGCCTGGGCCTGCTATTTCTAGTTTCCGAACCCAAGAGAATTCTGGTACCTCACTTACAAGCTTTTGAGCCACCTCCCGAGGATTTGACTTAAGACCTTGAATAAGATGAAATAAATCAACAAAACAAAAAAGCCAATCAAATGTCGTTTCAAAGGAATAGAATCATTACCTTGGTTTTTCAGCAACTGAGCAATTTGCATGGCTGAATTGCACTGATAATCTCCGAATTTGGAGTTGCCAGAAACTGTAACGACAACAGGAGCATCTGTCAAATCAGGATATGCCCTCTGAATTGCCAACTCAAAATATTTTTGAAGTGCTCCCAAAATACTGGAGCCAACGACTGGCTCCTTCATTTCAGCTTTGGAGATGGCTCCAGACGGACGTTTCCCAGATTTCTCCTCCTCTTCTATTGCCTGAGTGTCAAAATATGAGTCAAAATATTTAGACTAAAACGATAATAACTTAGACACAGAATCTTCATAACACAATGTTCAAAGTGATTTATTTGAGGAAAGAATTGTACCCTTTTTAAAACAGCAGATCGCATCTTGAGTTTTATATTTTCGGTGATCAGCTGTGCTAAATCTTCTGGTAAGTCTGCCACAGCAGTATGAGAAGGCAATTCAACATCACGAATGTTTTTTGAAGCCTCTGTCCTAAGCTGCCTCAGTTTCTCTTCTATTACTTTGATTTCATGCTCCTGAAAACATAACAAGCGGGTATAAGAAAGTTGAAATAAATTCTGTACATAGAACAATTTTGTGTATAAAACAGCTAACTATGGCAAAAGGGTTCAGGAAATTATTCACTGACACACAATGAAACAAAATTAGTTTCAATTTTGACAACAAATAAGAGGGCTTTTTAGTGGTCTTAAGTATTACTCATTGCCAGGCAGAGGAAGCACAAATTTAGACACTTCGCCTAATCTTAGTTCACATTTGACGAGTTTATATTAGAATATCCAGGAAAAATTCGATAAAATTCAGAGAGAGTTTTTATAAAACCCGTGGGATTGGATTTTTCCTGTAACACTTCTCCGAGGAACATCCCATAAATAGAATTTGCTGATGAAATACGTCAAGATGTCCATGTGGCAAGGAATATTACTAACCGCAACTTCCGCACGATGTTGCAGTTTTTGATACTCGTAGCTCATTACGGCGGAAAAGCTGGTCGATTTAATGGAAAATGTGAAAACCGGACTAAAACAAACGTTACTAAACTTAAAATCCTATCAATCAATTGGTTCGTTCAATTCACATGCCGCCAGAAAATACATGCAGGCCGCGGCACTACACTCAACTGCGAATAAGCACAAAGACATGTGTTGGCAGGCCAGAGGGGTTGTCAACTGCGCATCTTGAAATCGCAACTCTCACTTTATTTCAACTGTGCTCCAAATAAAAATAGAAGATAAAAGGAAACTAAGATACTATTTCTGAAGCTAATCAGTGTCGTCCTGCTTATCTCTGACTGACTGAGAACTTATCTCGGAGAGTGACGCCGTGATATGCCACTGAACGTCTGCTTTGTGCTTTGATTTGAGACGGCGGGAAAGATACAAGTAATGAAGCTGCGGCATATCTTTGATCTATCAGGTTTTCCGTGGTAGATTTAGCTAACTGTTTTAAAATTGTTAATTAGTCTTAATACAGATGAATGTATGTATGTATGTGCTCGTGAATACAGGTATCATCAGCTGATCGAAAGGAACGGGAACGGGGAACGGATGTAGTGTGAGAAGGAAAAGGAGTTGGGGTGGAATTGGAGGGGGTTACGTTTCCCGGGGAGACGCAGGCCGTCTTTACAAAATGCTCTGCGGAACAGTCACCTACGAAAAATTCACCGCTCTGAGCACGCTCTGCGTTCGTTAAGGTGGTAGGAGCGTTTTTTTTTTATTTCACAAATCGATAGAACTAGTTGGCCTGATGTACCATCTCGAACCGTTTTGCTCTCCGACGCTTAGTTTCGGCGTCGCGACGCCTCAAAGTTCGAAAATTTGCTGTCTGCGAGGTTAGTTTTTGGTGAAACTACGAATCGCACGGCTTCCAAATTTCACAGACCATTAGTCGTGTATCTGGTCTAGTGCTCCTCGCATTTTGGAGGCTCCAGTGTGTTTAGGGCACCTCCTGGAACGCCTTGAAAGTAGGTCGAATAGAGACGTGTCTGGACGCCGTACCCTTGGACTTGTGAATGTGAAAATGCGAGGAGCACTAGATGGAACTTTGCTCTTTCCGATCAAAAAAACAGAAAAATTCTAAACCTTATAGCCTGGCCAAAAACTAACCCCGCGTGGGTCTCGTTTTCGAACTCCCTGAACCTGTAGAGAGAGACAAGCTGCAGTCGTCTTCGTCGCTCAGAGGGGGGAGCGGGAGGGGCGAGGGGGGCTCCGTGAAACAAGAGGCGGGTGGTGTGGGGCCCGGCCGGCCGCCCGGCCGCCTCCTCCAGCAGCCTCGACCGGCCGCACAGCAGGGGGTTGCCGTTGCCGTGACTCATTACCGCTCGGCTCAGCGTTCAAAAATTTTGTACATACCGCTCGTACGACAATATGCACAGCACCGCACCGTTGAATCGGGGCGGAAAAAAAAACAAGAAAACGGATATAAATGTTTTTTTTTGTTTTTTTTTTTTTTTTTTTGGACAATTTTGAATAATGGTTATCTCTTTCAATTTGAGTATTTGGGACTGTGATAATCTAGTGATAAAATCTGTTTCAAAAATAAAAGTGTTAATAACTGTTTGATGAAAAAGAATGCTATGAAATAATACACTATTTGCCTCATTACTCGTTAATTTGATTGTATATTTTTACTGAGCAGGAAGAGAATCTGGGTTTGGATCATGTAATATTGATTGCGCATCAAAATGAATACTTTGTTGTTTGGGTGAGACGGGCACGCGCGTCACAGCATATGGGGGTGGGGCCGGTGGCCGGTGGCCGGGGGTCGGGGAGGAGGGGGGGGGGTGTCTCATCACCACAGCGACTGTTCCTGTGAAGGAGGCAGGGAGGGATCGGTAGACAAAAGGACATGTGGCCACTTTGACTGGGGCACTGCCGATCTCTATAAAGTACCCTTCCCGGCGTCTAGGCCCCGTAGGATACATGGCATTGATATTTCGCGCTTGCAGCAGGGCCTTTTGAAACAAGAATGAAACTTCTACGATAATTCTAGCCTTTGCGGGGGACCCACTTTTCGGGACTTGGTGACTCTCAGTGGCCCAGACACAGCTCGCCAGCACCTCAAAAGACACAGAGCGCCGAGGCAGACCCGGGCCGGGGCCAGCCGGGGCCTCGCCAACATCTGGATTTGTCACGCCTACTGGCAGGAGAGGACCCCCTCCTCCCCCGCACCCCGCAGGGCCCACCCCGCACTTCATACGCGACCCACACGACTGAAACGCAGCCATTCTCAGAGTGCCCGGACGCTCCTACCACCTTAAAGGTTAACAGAAGACATTTTAAAACATGATAAGACATTCGAAGATTTTATCATACTGATGTCTCTAAACTAAATTGTCGTGAGGTACTATTGCCGTGGAATTTCCCTGTAAAATACAATATTGACAGGACATGTTTATTCATCTCAGAAAACACCCCTATTCCAACTGTTATAATCATGCATAACTTGGTGTTGTGCGCTTCATAATAGTGTCCCCAATGACAATTCTTGCAATCTACTTAAAATAATTTGGGGATATCTTTTTTTAAAAAATAAAATATTATTCTTTTAAAGTTCTTACAGAGCGTACCTCTCTACACCCCTTCAGAAGCGGGAGCGTTCCGAGCGATGATTTTCTCATACCTGGCTGCGCCCCAGCGTGTTTGAAAATGCCCTGACGGGGGGTCGCTATGCCGTGCCTGGGGGTGGCGCGGTGGCGCCCGGCCCGGCCCGGCCCGGCTCCAGTGCGGCGCGAGGCGCGGGCGAGGAGCGCAGTGGCGTCGGGTCTCGGTCGAATCACGACTCCAATCGACGGAGCGGGGCCGGGCGGGGCCAGGTCCGGGGCCGGGTAGCTCTTGACAGCAACCAGGAGGCGCTACCCGGCTGGCTGACCGCGCTGCCACGGACTGCACTGCTGCGGCCGGCTCATCTGAGACACCCCGGCAGCACCTCGTCCATCACTGTGCCATCGCCCTGCTGAGGATTACAAAGAGCGCCGGCCTCGGTGGTCGTGCGGTTCGCGCCTCGCTCCTCGCGGGGGTCGGTCATGGCGCAGTTCAGCTCGAGCATCGCGCCCCTACGCCAAGTCCGGCGCGGAGGCCTCGAGGCCAGGGCCGCATGCCCTGAGCAGCACCGTCACCGTCACCAGCATCAAACCGCTGCCGCTGGCCGGCGCCGTCCCCCTGCGGCTGCGGCTGGTCGCTAGAGCGTCGCCCCGGAGCACGGCCAGCCCGCGAAAATGCAGCTGTTCATGGTATGGCTATCGTCACATGGAGAAAACGACGTCTTGGTTTTTAAGCAGGTTTGGAAAAACCAAGACGCTCTCATGGAGAAAATGCACGGGATTTGTGAGGCACCTTGATAACCAAGACGCCGGTTTCTCCGTGCAGAGAGTGCAGGACGTCGTTCTGTCAAAGTAGGGGCCCTTCGAAAACCTGTGGCGCGTACCCGGATAACCTAGCTAAAACCGGATAACAAACGATGGAACCGGATTTCGAGGATTTTCGACTGCGAACTGCGCTCACGTTATACCTGCATCTACGTTGGCATGTCTATCACACAGGCGACTTTTCCAGGTTCGCGATGGGCACCCGGGCGCCGGTCAAGATGCCGAGTACTGCCGTTAGAGTATACCGGGCTTAAAAATCACTGAAAATCAACGCGTCATGATTCTCGCTGCTATGTGTGAGAGAATTTGAGAGGAAATATATTAATCTTTACTCTCTAGAGCACAGAGTGCGGGATGTTTTCCCTCGCTCTGTTTGAGAAAAAGCCTTGTGACTTCGCCCGAATAAAGTGAGGATTCTTGATCAAATTAAGTGAAGGTCAAAAAATACTCACCAAAATTGAGCGAGGCAAAATCGCTCAAAATGAGTTAGGATCGTAATATTCTCACTCCAATCAAACATGGAAAATTGTCCTCTCCCATTTCGGGTGAGGATTTAGATTCGAGCGTTTGGAGCAGTATAGCAGTGGTTGGGCTCCGCTCCACTCTTAGGCAATTGCAAGAGTGGGCAGGCAGGGCAGGGAAGGCGAACCCGCCTCCTACTTGCACCGTGCAGAGCTGCGGCTATCGGCTCGGGGCTGTTGCTGCCAGAGGAACACAGCCCTGGAGACACGTTATAGCTTTCTTTGGGCAACAGGTATTTCGCCGAGCCCTTACGGAATGTTTATTTCTCTCGCGTAGCCTCCCCTCTCGCGGGGACAGCCCCCCCCCTCCTCCCTCCTCTTCTTGCCCTATAGCTTCGGTGTACGTCTGCGCCAAGGGCGGAGATGAGCACGGGGCGCCTGGCAGTGAACCCGCGTGCGAGTTGCGTGCGCGCATCATGCTCGCTAATGCGACCCGCATTTATTCACAGTGTTACTTATTTGCCTATTTTTTTCTGGCGACGCTGGCCTCACGAAATAGGTCTGGTAGCTCTAAGAAAAATGCCTCTTACACTTTTTTCTTTGGTCATTTTGCTTTGGGTGGTTCACCTTTAAAAGAAATTATTTTTATACCGTAGAGGTATTACCTCTACGGTGAAGTAATTCCAGACGCAAATGCATGACATTCGGATTAGAGGTAAATTGTGTTCAAACTCGAAAAGAGGTAATTTTCTTAAGGGGAATGGTCCACCCCCGTCCTCACTCGGTGACTCAAACGGTCGAGGTCGGCAGTCGGCTGCGTCGTTTTCTCCACTGAGCAGAAGCACACAAAGAAAATACATTTCTCGATTCAAGAAGAAAGTCGAAGAAAATGCTCTCAAATGTTTCTGCTCTAGAATCTCAAAATATTCTCAATTAAAAGACGAATACGCCATCTTGTTATTTTTGAGAACAAAATGAGCTCCGAACGAGAGAAAATTTCTTAAATCGAGAAAAGTCCTCTTTGGGTGCACATAGCTCTGTGGTTGCGAGTGAGAATGTCTGGCACCGAGGGGCGTGATTCACCGCCCCCGGTGATCAGAATACGTTCTGTATATTATATTCACTCGTAACACTAAAGCGGAGTTTTACGCCTTTTTCAAGCGTGCGAGACCTTACGCTCTTCTTGAAGCGTACAACTACGCTATAAGGCAATACCCACCATGCATGAAGATTGGAGAAAAGGAGCGCATGAGCTCTTGTACGTTTGAATAACGGAGTACGGACTCGTAAGCTTCAAGAAAGGCTTACAACTGCCCTTTAGTCTTACCAATGTTCCAGTCAATTCCCAAATGACCACTATCCACTCACACAATTTCACGACAGCTTCCGTTTTTAGACCGTGGAATCGCCAAATATTTCATTGCTACTAAAAAAAAATTGTGTTCTTCATAGTTTGTCAAAATTTTCCTTCCAATCGCAGCACAACCTCCAATCAGTATATGCCCGTCTAGAAAGTGAGGTACCCGTCGCGTCTCACGCCCCGGCGAAGAGCGGCAGGGCGGGGACCAGGCTCCCGGTGGTGGCGTGAGCCGCGGCCATAGCCGCCGTCCTACAGGGAGGGAGACCTATAGGCCCCCCGGCCCCGCCCCGCCCCGCCCCGCCCCGCCCCGCCCCGCCCCGCCCCGCCCCGCCCCGCCCCGCCCCGCCCCGCCCCGCCCCGCCCGGCCACTCTCCTGCCATCCCGTCCTAGAAGGGTTCAATCCCGACGACAACCTCCTAGACACGCCCTCATGAATTTCGCCGTGTTGCCATCAGGGCCAAGGCGGGGCGGAGACCCCCTCAAAAAGAGATGTAGCACGCTGCGGTCTTCTCGCGCCTCCGTAGTGCACACCTGCCTGGCGGCGTCACAAGTCACGCCAGTCACGTGCTCGGCGGGCGTGGCGTGCTTCCCGGGCCGCGGTGCGGCGACGTGCTATAGTGGGGTCGGGGTGCTGTTTCCTCACCTTGCCTCCCCGGGCCTCCGAGCTGAGCCGCTGAGCCGTAGCGGAGAGAGTGACAAAGCCAACCAACAACCCTCCCGCTCCCACCAAGGACGAGCCCGGGCGGGGTCGCTCCTCCCCAGCTGCGTTTAGACTTCCGCTCAGCACGTGGAGCTGATCTCAACTCGGACAATCTGGCCGAACCGATTCTGCCGCAATAAGGCGTCGTATGGCTCTCAGATCCCAGAGTAGGCAGATCTGATACGCGTTTTCTGTTAACAGAGGTATACACATTCCCGGGTTATGTTCTTTCTAGTGCATTGCTGTGTGCGTCTATAAACTTACAGTGCGTGTGCACAAATTTAGCTAATCGTAAAGCATAAAATTGTGTGTAAGTACGTAAAATTTGTACATAGCTATACACATAATATTATGCGTAACGCGATGTACTAAATTTGTGCACAAGCATCGTAAGTTCATAGACGTACACAGCAATGTACTAAAAAGTACATAACTCGGGAGTGTGCACTCGCCACCTTTGCAATCACGTCGACGGCCATTCTCAGCAACCTTCAGCTGGGAAGATCCCAAAAGAGGTGCATATATGAAGATGTATATGAAGTCTCTTTTAAGCAACAAAACGCGGAATGTTTTCAAGCCATGGCGAGGTGCTTGGTTGTTGAAGTCACCCGGGTTTGGTTCTTGGATCGGTCAACTCAAGTTGGGTCGCCGTTGGTCACTTTGCATTTCCCAGTGTGCTCTGCTCGTGTTGGTCAAGAACCCCGTTCCCACTTTTCAAAGGCCTCAATGAGCAGCACGCAGCAGCCCGGGGCGGGGCGTGGCGGGGCGTGGTGGGGCGGGGCCCCTAGGGCTCGGGGGCGCAGTCGTGCCCCTCAGTGGCCTACATCGGCGGTGGGGTGCCCCGCCGGCCCGCCGGCCCTGCCCAGGGTGGCTAGGCAAGGTGTGAGAGTAACGCGATCAATAGCCTAGACTCGAGGGCCGAACAGCGGGAGGGGCTGCGGGGGCTCCACGGGCCCCGGGGGCCCTGGGGGCCCCGGGGGCGCTCCTTTTGTGGTAGGCAACAGCCGAGCAGCGCGCGCGCGCGTATGTGTGTGTGTGCGTGTGCGCCTGACTCGAGTGGCCGGTGAGTTGCAGAAAGGTAGCTCAGCCCAGCGGCTTGGTGCACTTCCTGCTTACGAACTGAGATATCGGGTGCAATCTCACAATTCTCCTCCACATTGTGAAACGGTAATTGCGAATGACTGTAGACCAATTTATAAAGAATAGAACGAATTTTATAAGCCAGACTGTTGTTTTCGATTATTTCTCCCCCACCCCCTTTTGTGTACTTGTTATTTTTTTGTTATTTTTGTCATTATTTAATTTTTTATCAATTAATGACTGCGAACGATTTCATGCCCGTGCCATCAACTGTTCTAAAAATCAACGCGAAGCACCCTACCGTCCTCCCCGGCCATATTCTTTGATTGCATGGTTCGGACCATCATGTTTGCTAACTGTCCATATAACCTAACAGGATACACGCAATCTTTCAAACCTTTTGGGGATAAAGCGATAATCCTACAGAGTAAAGTACAGTTTGTACCTTCACGGTCTTACAGTACATGAAAAAGGACGTCCCATGCTATGTCGGTAAACAGTAACCGCGCGCACGGTACCCTTTTTTCCAGTTTCGTCTCTCTGATTCCACTCGGTTGTTAAGTTTCGTGTGGTTTTAATCGTGTCTGCTCGTCCTAGCTGAGAAAGCCAGTGGACGATAGAGGAGCGGGTGCACATCTATCAGGCAATTTAGTCCGCTCCACTCCTCTGTGTTTGGCCTACTTATTACGTACTCTTTTCTCGCAACTCGAACATTGGGCCCCGCCGCCCCAGGGCCAACGACACAAACAATAGCAACAGAACTTGCGTCATCTTGGTGGTTGGGGTTGGCTGGGGGTGGGGCACAGGCCCTGGGGCGGGGCAGGGCGGGGCGGGGCGGGGCGGGGCGGGGCGGGCGGGGCGGGGCGGCCAGAGGTACACACTGCGCTGCTCCCTGGTGGGGAGCAGGCCAGCAGGCCAGCAGCGGCGCCGGCGGCGCTCAGAGCTCCGGGCTCCGTACCGGGTGTTGCGTGTCTGCAGGCCTGGAGAGGAGAGAGTCGGCCCAAATTGTCTGTCTTCCTCCCACTTGTGCTCGCTGCAAGCGGAGCCGCCCCCACCTCACGCCGCGCAGCCGGCCTGGGATTTCCAGCCACCCGCTGGCTTACAGGCCCAGCCGCAGAAATAACAGTTTCCATTAAAAGTTGACTCAGTACTCTAGAGAGAGGGTAGCGCCAGTAGCAAATAAAACATTCCGGTAAAGCTATGAAGTTAAGAATGCAGGGAATGGGAGAAGGGAACTGGCAATAAGGACACGGGGTGGTAAACAAGCTAAACTGCGGGAAACGTATTGGCAATTTGCGTTAAATTGAAAGCATTCCACATGAAACTTAGCAATCTCAATTGATTTTTAAAATAGTTTTTTGCAGTCCAAGCTGCAGTTTGCCACTTCTTTGTTTAGAAATGATCGAATTCTCCCTTCCTTATGCAAGCTACCCACTGTGAAAAATATCCTCGTAAATTTTTTGTCATTTTGATTTACAAAATATGTCGTAAATTTACGACTGCCCATTCTTGCTCGTCGGTCAATTCCAAGTCGATAGGGAGTGCTTGTAAATTTACAATTTCAAATTGTAATTTTACTTCTTTTATCATGGAAAATTTTCCCGTAACCCTAACGAGTATTTTTCACAGTGACCAGAGCGCCTGATCGGTAGGCAACACCACGCCTGCACCGCATATGTACTGCGCGATGGCCTACCCTGAGTCTCGCGGGCGCCGAGCATCTGTCATCCGCTGAACGAATGAGCGTGGACGATCCTCAAAGCCCTCTCTTTATTAGGGCTACACTGCAAACCAAAGTGTGTACTTACTACACGCATATTTGTGTGTACGTGCAAGCACAGACGTATGTTAGGTGTGTACTTGCCATAGTAAACACACTAATTTGCCGCGTACGTGCCATAGTACCAACATATATGTGGGCTTGTAAGCACTGGAAAGGTACTAGTCACATTTCTCTCCCGTAATGAGCGGAGTATTTTTTCATCGCTCAGTAAAAGTGCACTCTCAGCCCGTTACTGACTTTTCAGACCCCTTTGTCAGTATTCCTGTTGCTTAAAAACCATTATAAGCTACAGACAACTTTTTTTTTGTCAGTAGTACGAAAGAATTCCTTTTTACATTACTGACAATTTCATCTTTAATAAGTAGATTACTTACAAAACTATACAGAATGACTGAAGAATTTATCAGTAATCCCGCTGCGTAAAAACGTATATAGGTATTTACTAAGAATAAAATCAGTTGAGGTCTGAGAGTGTGACTTTCGCTAAAACGACTCAAATCGAGTATTTTCTGGAATTTTAAAAATCGCTCCGGAAGAGTGACATTTGATGATTTGACTCAAAAAGAGTCACCAAAGTGACTCTAATAGAGCGATGTTCATGCATGTCGCTTTCCCAGGAGCATGAAAATTTGGTACAGAAAAGTCGCTCTTCCACAATCGAAAAAGGCGACTCCTCCATTTTCAGTGAGTGTGTACTATGGCAAGTACACTCCTACACGTGTGTGCTTGCGCGTACACGTACACACAAATATGTGTGTACTAAGTACACACCTTCGGTTCGCAGTGTACCCGTGCGTGCAACCCATCTCCTCACGCGCTGTTCAAAAGTCCTCTTGAATGCCTCTAGCCCTCCTGTATTCGAAACATGCAGCAAGGCAAAGGCAAGTGACCTTTGTGACCTATTTTTCGGTCTCCGTGCCGCGTGGCGCCGTGTGGAGCAGTGAGGTGGGGCGTGGCGAGGCGGGGTGTGGTGAGGCGAGGCGAGGTGGGCACCCCATGCCTATCAGATCAGGACGCTGTCCGCCAGCAGGAGCCTTGCTGGCGCTCCGCCTGACCCCAACAACCGCGAGGCGACTACAATTAAAGCGTCTTAGCGAGCTTGAGTTAAGAGCAGAGCGGGCTCGGGGTGGCACCGGGTGGCGCTCCTGCTCACGCGGTGCCACTGGGCGGTGCGGGGCGGAGGGCAGCGCACACGAACGACCACCACGTCCCCCGGCCACAGCCCCAGACCCGGGGTACGCCCGCACCCCACCCCGCACCCGCCCCACCCCTCCCCACTCCCGGGGTGCGCCACCGCAGCCCCACCGTACTAACGGGTTCTCGCGTGTCCATCTGGGTCAAGGCTCGACAAAGACTAGCACTGACCAACCGCTACCCAGACGGCCCCAATGAACCCAGCGCATTCGCGTGCGTCTCGCCCCCGCAGCCGCCCCCGCAGCCGCCCCCGCAGCCGCCCCCGCAGCCGCCCCCGCAGCCGCCCCCTCAGCCGCCCCCGCAGCCGCCCCCGCAGCCGCCCCCGCAGCCGCCCCCGCAGCCGCCCCCGCAGCCGCCCCCGCAGCCGCCCCCGCAGCCGCCCCCGCAGCCGCCCCCGCAGCCGCCCCCGCAGCCACCCCCGCAGCCGCCCCCGCAGCCGCCCCCGCAGGCGCCCCCGCAGCCACCCCCGCAGCCGCCCCCGCAGCCGCCCCCGCAGCCGCCCCCCGCAGCCACCCCCACAGCCGCCCCCGCAGCCGCCCCCGCAGCCGCCCCCGCAGCCGCCCCGCAGCCGCCCCCGCAGCCGCCCCCACAGCCGCCCCCGCAGCCGCCCCCACAGCCGCCCCCGCAGCCGCCCCCGCAGCCGCCCCCGCAGCCGCCCCCGCAGCCGCCCCCGCAGCCACCCCCGCAGCCGCCCCCGCAGCCGCCCCCGCAGCCGCCCCCGCAGCCGCCCCGCAGCCACCCCCGCAGCCACCCCCGCAGCCGCCCCCGCAGCCGCCCCCGCAGCCGCCCCCGCAGCCGCCCCCGCAGCCGCCCCCGCAGCCGCCCCCGCAGCCGCCGCCAACGGCTGCAGGGCCTCGCAGGGGCGACCAGGGCTTGGCCCTTCTTATCCTCCTACCCCCTCCTCCTTTGTGCAATTTCCGTTCATTTCCCGAAATACAGTGGGAGCGGTACCGCGGAGAGTGAAACTGGAATCGCGTGGCATCGCGTTTCTCCTCGGGGAATGAATCGGGCGGTGCGCGCGGGGCGGGGCTAGCATCTCCTCCGCAACGAGAAACCAATCGCGACGAATGGATCACATGCACGCACCGCATATCGAGCGGGGCCGCGCCGGGCGGGGCTGGGGCGGGGCGGGGGCGGTACTGCAGCTGGTAAGTCTAAAGAGTGGGAATTCTAAATTTACTTTCGTGCTGACGTGACTACACAGTTCTTAGAGCTATCGAGCCCTTCCTGTCGAATGCGCCTGTTTACAGGAGATCCTTGTGTATGAATGACCGTTCGCAATCTTACACAAGTTAAGACATGAATTTTCTGAGCCATCTACTACGTAACACACTCGGTGGGGCAAGTGTACAAATTGGCATTCACTTACGAGTCTAGCATTTGCATTCGCACACTTCCCTTTCCAGTGCAGTTCACTCCTCAGCGCCCCCTTCCCCCCCCCCACCCACCCCCACCCCCCACCGACGAGCCGCAGGACTGCGTTGCGGAGAGTCCAGGGGAAATGGCGTTGCCCCCGGCCCGGCCTCACCCTCCCCCCTCGCCAGGAGCTTGAGGACTCAGATAAGAGCCGCTTATGCAACGGGGTCAGACTGGTTAACGGCCGTGCCCCGCCCCGCCCAGCCCCGCCCCACCCCACCCGACCACGCCCGCCCAACGCGCTTTGGGGCGCCGCCACTGTCCCCCGAGCGAGCGCTCTCATCAGCGTGGCTTCTTACGTTGTCGTTAATGTTCGTTACATGTTCAGACTGTCAAAGCTAAACTCACGCTACTTACATGTCTGTCAGGATGGAGGGTAGCCGTCGTCACACTGTTAAAGAACGTGACGTGCAGGGGTGCTGTGAGGTCCGCAAGGTCGCACCGCCCCTTATCATCCTATCTTTAAAAACAATCTAGCACCGACCACGCGACTTCTTATTTTCGGCAACGCTTTCAAAACAACCCGTAAAAGCGATGACGGTTGACCAACCGGGCGGCCTTCAAGGGTGGATCGGGGGGCTTTTGATCTTCCTGCTGCAGCTCGGAAGCCCTGCTGAATGAAACGTCTGGCGCCGATAGGCAACACGCGATACTTTCAGCCTGTAAGAAGGCAAACGGCCAACCTTCCTTCCTCGGCTCAGACCCTCCTGCGGGGCCTTGGCCCTCTGCTGCGTGCCGAGCCCGGCCCAGCTCGTGTAGGGCAAGGAGATGGATGACCCGCCTCCGCCTTGCCCCCCCCCCTCCCCCCCCTCCACAACGACAACAACAAGAATCGTGTGTCTGATGGATGACTGTCGTCGTGTCTCGCAGCGTCCGCGGTGACCACGGGGTGCGCCATGAGCTCGGCTCAGGTGGCCGTGAACGCGGGGGGCCCGGGGCCTCCGCAGCACCACCGCGCGCACCAGCGCCACCAGCAGCGGGAGCGCGCGGCCAGGGCGGCCAGGGCGGAGCAGGCGCGGCCGCGCCCCGGCCCCGCGCCCGACCCTGACTCCTCGTCGGTGAGCTCTGGCGAGGAGGGCGCCACCCCGCTCATGTACGCCTGCCAGCAGGGCCGGGAGCTGGACGTGCGCACCATGCTGCAGGCTAGGGTGAGTAGCACCAGCCGCACCGAGCGGGGAAAACCGCTCAAAAATTTGTGCAAATTCAAACTGAAAATAATTCATTTTTTAAAAATATTGTGTCGCTTGATTTCTGAGCGTCCTAAGGTAACAGTGCGCCCTGCCCTGCCCCTGCCCGCAGCCCACCCTAGCGCTGGAGCGCGACCGGACGGGCAAGACGGCGCTGCACTACTGCGCCGAGCAGGCGGGGCCCGCGTGCGCCGCGCCGCTGCTGCAGGTTGCGCCGCAGCTGCTGGACGCCAAGGACCAGGACGGCTACAGCGCGCTCACCCTGGCCGTTATCGCCGGCAACCGCGGCCTCGTGCGCTACCTGCTGGCCAGGGGCGCCGACGTGGACGCGCAGGACAACGAGAAGCACTCCGTCGTGCACTGGGCCACGGGTGAGTTTTCCAGTCGAGTGAAATGTTCGAGTTATTTGCGAGAATGTTGATCTTTCCTCAAACCTTTCAAGGGCTAGAAGCGTAACGCTACTATTATGCCCATGCCGGGCCTATATCGCATGACACACGTCATGCTGATGTTTAGCTTCCTTGCTCACGCCTTTGTCATTCTTGAACTTCAACAAGCGAGTCGATGACCCTCACCCTCCACGCGCAAAGCCGTCGCGCTCGGTGGGCGCGGAGGTATGGGAGGAGAGGCCAGGGGAAAAGGGGGTTGGCCTGGAGAGTTTTGGCGCGTCTTGTGACGGTAAGTGCTGCATTGTGGGCCCAGATCGCGTGCCATCGGGGCTGCCAACCTGCTGGGTCGAACTGATGGGCTCATCACGGCACCATTCTCAGTGCAGCCAGCAACACAACGCCCCCCTTCTCATACGCCCTCTGCCACCCCCTGCCGCGCCCGCGCCACTCTCCTACCCCTCTTAAGGGGGGCTACTCGGCTCGTCCGTCCGCCCGGCTCAGCGTGGGGCGTGGCGCGGCGCGGCGGCGGGGGTCAGACCGCCGGGGCCGGGAGCGGCCCTTTGTTCATTCAACTCCAAAACGAGAGGCAATTACAGCGTCGTGGGTGGGAACTAAATCATGGCGCCTTTTTAGCGGTGTGGGCTGGTCCTATAGACGCGTAAGGTTCTATTGAGCGGGCGGGCCGCGTGCCGCGTGCGGCCTTGGTGTGACCGCGCTGGTGTCAGGGCCTCGCCCGGGCCTCGCCCCTCGCCGGCCTGCTCCGCCCCCGTCCAGGCCCGCACCACCCGCACCGACTCGCTCCACCGCCCTTTTATCGTCATCATTAATTCGTGCCCACTCTAGCCCCTTTTCTTACTGGATCTTTCTCCCCCCCCCCTTCTCTCTCTCCCTCCCTCCCTCTCTCTCTCTCTCTCTCTCTCTCTCTCTCTCTCTCTCTCTCTCTCTCTCTCTCTCTCTAAAATACATATATATGTACATGTATACGTGCATACGTACATACCATAACTAGATAAACATGCAGATTTATGAACAAAGGCGTGTGTAATTATGTAGAATCTTATTCATAGATCTGCAAAATTTTATATGTAAACAAAACGCACGAAAATAAAAAGGTCACTGTAAAAAATTATTAATAAAAAAAGCAATATAATTTTTTTAGATCTGTCTGTTTATCTGTTTGCATGTGATATGTACAAAAAAGTACAATTTCAGTTAGTGTGTCACTGGTGGTAACACGCACCCTCCTAACGGCGTTGTGTCCCTCCCTTGCGGTGACCAGTCCCTCACTGAAAATGCAAGAGCGAGATTCTCATCCAAAACGTGCGATATTTTCCCCTCTTTATGCCCCATTTAAGTGAGAGTTCAGAAACCTCGCTCTTATTGATTAAGGATCCTTAACATCACACAAGTTAAGTGAGTTAAGGGATATAAATCCTCACTCCCATTTAAATAGGGCAAGATTTTTGAGACTATTGCCCTAATCGAGCAAGCACTGTTAGAAAAAGTTGTTGCCTGACGACCATTTGTTTTACGGGAATCCTGTTTCTGAACAGCTCTTCTTTTATCAGTTAAAAACTTACTACATATGGATTATTTCAGCAGCACTCTCAAAGAACAGTGAATGAGTATCACTGTGTATGCTGGTGCTTTACAGGAAATACGCTGTTAATTTTGTTAACAGCCCTTACTGTTCGAAATACAACAATTTTGTAATATTACAGAAGAGAGATATAAGTGCAAAAATAAGACAATACATTTAGACGAAAAAATTGATTCTGAGATTTTTCCCACCCTTGTATATTTACAGTTTTTCCTGTTTTGAAACAGGATTTACTGCAAACAAACTTAACAGTACTTTTCCTGTTAATTTACAACAAAATTTTGAACAGTGAGGAAACCAAACGTCGCTCTCAAAGAGTGAGAGAAAATGTCTTCTTTCCCCGAGGGCAAGAGGGTGATAGTGCTCCCGCTGTTGCAGTGTGCGGCGAGGCCGCGTCCCTGGAGCTGGTGCTGGGCGGCGGCGCGCGCGCCTCCACGCCCGACCTGCACGGCGGCTACCCGCTGCACTACGCGGCGCAGCTGTGCGGGCCGCAGGGCGCCGACCTGGGCCTGGGCGCCGTGCTGGACCGGGGCGCGGGGCTGGCCGTGCTGCGCGCGCTGCTCGCCGCGGGCGCGCCCGTCGGCGTCCACGACCAGGACGCCCGCCAGCCCATCCTCTGGGCGGCCAGCGCGGGTGAGTTGAGTAGTAAAATCACAACACGGTAAAAACAATATCTGATTTTTTGAGGAAAAGGGAAAACTTTGAGGAACTTCCGTAATTTCATGGTAATTTGAGGGAAACCCCTCATATTTTAAGGAAGACTCGTCAAAAAAAGGGGGAAATCTCCACAAATTTTGAGGAGACTTCCTTAAATAAAATCTTAGGAGTTTTCCTTAAAGTATACAAGGTCCTCAAAGTTTCCCCTTTTTCCTTAAAAAAAAAAACAAAAAAAAACAAAAAAAAACAGACATTGTGAAGAGAGAGACCTGGAGCTCTGCGAAGTGAAACTGACTTATCCGTTAATAAGCCTGGATATTCCCACTGGATTACACCCGGACTGCCCTCGAATTACTCCCAGACTTCCCCCGGGTTACACGGATTTACCCGGGCCCGAGCCCGAGAGTTGGTTCCTCCTTGGGGTGACTCAGCCGTTGGCGTAGGCCGACCCGCCCCGCTGCTCAGCGCCGCGGGTTTGCCTACCTCGTACTTTGCAGGCGCCTGCAGCAGTGAGTCATGTCTTCTGCTAAACTGCTCTCAAAACTTTCAAAACACTGAAGCCTCTTCCTGAAGTTCTCCATCAAACTTGTAAAAACACTTCAAAAATGTCTCTCCGTCTTAACGATGATTATATATGATCAAATTTCAAATGCTACACGTCAGTGAGTAGTTTTTAAATAGCCAGCTGACGTCAAATGTCTCGAAAGCATTATTCCTGTCCAAACGGAGCTCGGCAAAGAGCGAGCATCCGTGACTCGAATGAGTCCGCGAGTGAGGTGCTGCGCTCGATACTATGTATGCTCTTTCACGCGCACTCGTCAATTCTGACGCCTCAGCCTGCACATCGGCAGTCGCTCCGTTGCAGCGCTCTACCGACCACCACCACCCCGCGGCCCGCAGCTCGCCTGAGGCGCCGGCACTGCTGCCCCCCACCCCGACCCCCTACCGTACCGTGTAATGCCCCAGCCCTGCAACCCTTGTGATGACCGTCCCTGACCACCGGAAGCTCGAGCCGGTGCTCGGCTGCTCGGCCCCCAGACGGTCGACGTGCCCCGCCCGGACGGGCCCCTCCTGCGGAGCACGGCGCCGGGGGCCGCGGGCCGGGGGCGGGGGGCTGAGCACCAAGGACAACCCCTGGCGCCGCGCCGGCCTGGGCAGGACTGCAATACAAGTCCATGTCTAGAAACGCAGGCTGGAAAGCGATTTTCATTCTGACCGTTTTCGACACACTTACGTGTCGGTTACCAATAACAAGCACACTTATTGAAGGTGTATCAATGGCCACGTGAGTGTATTTCTTGTTGTAGATCTAGAAGAGACTATTTCCACTGTTTGTACGAAATGGTTACATTCGCTCACTTTACAAGTGTGTGAAAAAATAAAATTGATTCTCCAGCAAAGGCGGGGGACACTCGCCCACCTGGGTTTTCAGAAGTGCGGGGGCCGGAGACAAGGTCGCCTGATTTATCCCCCTTGGCGGGGGCCGTAGCGCCTTGTCGTGGTCACCCGCCGCGCACCAGTGTCCTGTCCCGCTTTCACTCAAGGCCCCGCCCCGCCCCTCCCCCGTCCCTACCGCCCACCGCCCCCCTCTGAGTCAGGGGATTTTCAGCCCCGCAGTGGCCTGTGGCCCCTGCCCTGCGGCCTGCCCGCGCCCCGTGACCCTCTCCTACGGCTGATATGCAAACCTCAGCCACACGCTCCACACGGCGGGGGGAGTTGGGAGGGGTCGCTGTGGGCCTAGCCCGTTTCCAGGCACCATCACGGGGGAAAACAAAGACCCTGCCTCGTTGCAGCTAGATTGTCCGGTCGGACCTTATTTTGTCCGACCTGTTGATTTCCCCGAAATCCGGAAGGGCGCTGTCCGACTTGGAGTTTGTCCGACCTTGTTTAGACGGGTAAATTGGAGAAGGAATATGAATCATAGAGGACCAGGCCGGAGCATGCACCGAAAAGATTGAACAACAGCTAAATTCATTTTTAAAAAGAAGCAAAAACCAAAAAAGAAACGAAAAAAAAAGGTTTGAAAAATTAGGTCGGACAATTACATACAACCTGAGGCCGTGCATACTGTTGGCCTGCAGGGGGAGGCGAGCAGCTTATGTAGAGCGGATCGTGCATACTGGCCTCCCCCGCCCCGCCCCGCCCCACCCCGCCACGCCCCACACGGGCACGCGAGCCGTATAACAGTGCAGCTTCAGAGGTAAACAGCACGACATTTCGCAAAGCGCGCCGTTTGTGTAAAGAAATGTGCACATTTATGAAATTAGCCTGCAAAAACAGCATACGAATTATACAGGGGAGGGAAATCACTCAGCCATAGCGTGGTGGGCCCGCGCGGGGCGGGGCGGGGCGGGGCGGGCTGTGTCAGTGGGCGCACGGCACGCTCCGTGCCGGCCAGCCGCGCCCCCCAACGGCACCGCTAGTTTTATTTTTGCGGACCGTGGCGCGTCCGGCTGGCGGCGGTGACGAATACACATATATACGCGGCGTGTCGCCTCCCGCCGAGCAGAGACTGAGGCCCGGCGGGCCCGGCCCTTGCCCTCACGCACGACCCCACCCCCCACACCTCTCCGGTCTGCCAAGCCAGCCAAGCCAAGCTCCGCCCCGGGCCGCCCCACCCCGCTTCGCCGCCCCGGCCGTGCCAGCTCTGCCTTTTTCCAGTGATGTGATGAGATTCAGGCGTGCAACGGGACGGGCAGGGAGGCGGTCAAGCCATCGATTCGTGAAAACAGCAAAGCAGAGCGTGGCTGAGGCAGAAACAAGGAGCACACAGGGCCTGTCTGGCCATGCCCTGCCGGCCCTGGCCTCCGTCCTTGACACACTAGCTGTACGTGAACTGCTCCGGCTTATCACGCTGCCGCGCCCCTCAACGCCCCGCCCCGCCCGATTGAAACTACTCTGTGAATACAAGAGCGAGGATTATGATTTGTAAATTCCTTCACTCTCATGAGAACGATGTTTGATTTTCTCGATTGACTGAGATGGTAGTTAAAAAAAAAAAACACTCAATTTAAGTGCTGATTGGAAAATTTTCATTGACACCTGACAGTTGCAATTTCCTTGCAGGTTTTTAGGACAATTTTTTTAGATTATTGAATCAAAAATCATATATGGAACTATGGAAGGAGGTGATGTCAAACTTGGGATTTGTTTAAAAATGAAGCGCGTGTTAAAATCAAGAATAGTTTTCTGGGTATACCACGAGCGTCGTGGCCAGTGGCCAACTCGGTATACCCTACCGACCGCCGCCGCGCCGATGGTATCATCATTGGACGCCGATGTCCAACCCCGTATAGCCCGACCAGATGTGCGACCTCACCCGCCCCGCCCCATTCTATACGCGACCGCGCCAAACACCGCACGCCCATTAGTCCCCCACACAGGGTTATTATTCTGAGATAAGCCGACCGCTTTACACACCACATAAAGTTGAGAAAGAAAACTCATTCGTTTGTGTGCTCTCGCACGTGTTTTGTGAGCGGTTATGAGAGCCCGTGCGACGACGGCGTGCCTGCCCACCCCGCCCCCTAGACCCACCCCGCTCCGCCCCGTCGCGCCGCTCCGTTCGGCCGGGTCTGGTCTGCGGTTTTGTGTTTGTGATCCACGGCCTTTCATTTCCGCTGCAGGCCTTGGCCTCGGTCGCCTCAGCCCGGGGCTCGCCCTGCCCCAGTCTCGACCGCGGGTCCCTCATTCATGTTGCGCTTCTCATTTCCGGCCGATCGTGTGCCGAAGCCCGAGCCCTTTTGCGCCGCCTTCCCTATGCACCCCTCTCTAAGGCCCCCCCTCCCTCCTCTCCCCTTCCCACCACAGACCTCCTCGCGAGCGCGCGCGTCCTGGAGGAAAAAAAGGAACAGTCTGCTGTTTTGCCTATCCCAGGCTGCCTCTGTCAGACGGTGTAAAGGGGTGGAGACTGCTATATGTATACACTTTTGCTATACACTTTGAAATGGTACTCCTTACTGAAATATACTCGCGAGCGGTTATTGGAAACCAAACGCGAACGACATTCTTCGCATTGCGAACAAAATTTTCGCGTTTGTGGGGAAGGTCTTTCGTAAGGCTTCCAAAGCAGCCGATTCCTCCCTAACGTGGACATATTCTTCGCAGTTTGAACAGTATTGTGCGCCGCGCCACAGATATCAACAGTGTGCTTACTTATCGTGCAGCGGTGACTTGATGGCTGTTTCGTGTGTTCGTATCCAGGGTCAGCTGACGCCATTCTCGCCCTGGTCAACGCGGGGGCGAATGTGGAGGCGGACGACAAGGACGGGTTGACCGGTAAGACTGGACGGGACTCGCTTGGCCAGAATCGTGCTCTCAGCCTGTTATTGCCAATATGCGAGGCCTCGACCAAGCACCTATTCCATACACAGCAGTATCACTGGAGCATTACTACAAATTTTAGTTTTTACTGAAAAAGCTCCATCCGAAGTATTTTAGTAAATTTTAAATATACCGAGTATTACTGCCGTGTAGGTACACGTTTTGTCGTACATACCCTAACCAAGTCATAATGTGATGAGAGTGTATGCAAATCGTCTTATCTACTATTCGAACTTTACTCTGAACATTTGCGACATGCTCCCGACAGCGCTGCATTGTGCTGCGAGCCGCGGACACACGGACTGCGTGGAGACCCTGGTGGGGCTGTGCGGCGCCGACGTGGACGTCATCGACTCGAACGGCTGCACGGCGCTGTTCTACGCCGTGACGCTGGGCCACGCGGACTGCACCCGGGTGCTCCTGGCGCACGGCGCCGAGCCCAACCGCCAGGACCGCAAGGGCAGGACGTAAGTGCGCCGGATGTGCCAGGACCTAGCCCCGAGGGCCGAGGGGGAAACAACTCTGAATTTTGGTGTACAAAATTAGGGAATTTTTGTGAATTTTTAGTGAATGTTAGTGAATTTCTAGTGAATTTTTGTGAATTTTTGCTGACGGTTTTTTTTCTAGAATTCTGTAAATTTTTGTCAATAATCCAGATTTTCTTCTGATTTTTTCCCGAAATTTTCTGAATTTTTCTGATTTTTTTCCTCCCGAGATTTTATGAATTTTTCTAAATTATGTGGTGTACAAAAAAAATATAGTTGTTTTCCCCCTTTCCTGGACCCCACGCCGTTGCTCACAACTGAACTCAACAAAAATACATAAGTTAAAACCGGATGAGAAGCACTGGGGAAAAATCCAATAAGAACCATGTCACGTGGCGTGTTTGACTGGTCAGGGCGGCGCACTGCGGGGCGGCCAAAGGCCAGCTGGAGACGCTGCGCATCCTGGCGGGGCACGGCGCCAACCTGTGGCTGCGCAACGTGCGCGGCGACTTCCCGCTGCACGACGCGGTGCAGTCCGGCCGGCGCGACCTGGTGCTGTGGCTCCTGCAGCAGCGCCCCGACACCGTCAACGCGCCCAACAACGACGGCCGCTGCCCGCTGCACATCGCCGCGCTGCACAACAACGTCGAGATGTGCAAGGTGCGGCGACGGCGAGGCTGGCGAGGAGGCGCGCCCACACCCTAAAATTGTGTTCTTGATTCAAAAAGATGGCCTTTAAGTTTTTTGAGAACTGTTCGTAATTCAAGAATTTTAGCCTCGTTTACCAACAAAATGCACTTTTTAATGTAAATGTTCCGAAAACTTTAAAGAATACTGAAAATATTAAGAAAATAGTCTTCTGAGTGCCGATTGGTGTGACCTCTGCCAGCTGGTCAGACGTGTGCACAGCGACAGGAATCAGACTGGCACACGATAGGGGCTTGAAACTTGAAACCGACACAATCGGTGTGAAATTTGATTTCATCAACTTCGACGATCTCTGGGTTCCTATTTATTGAGGACGCAGGCTCGAGGACCTTTTGAGCTGGTTTCTGGACGGAAACTCATGTCTTTGTTGCTCCTATTCCTATACGCACCGAGAAAATTGCATTCTTCATTTTTATGTCCTATTTGTATTTATTTAATGCACTTGCGCACTTAATTCGAGAACATTTATACTGCAGCAAGTACTACTGTGCTGTGCAGGATCTCGACGACCCTAAATATCAAAAATGTCCCCAGAGACTATTACACTTGGTTGTGACGTGCGGCGCTTGGCGCAGGTGCTGCTGGACTGGCGCGCGCTGCTCAGCCCCGTGATGCGCTCGCCCCGGCAGCAGCTGCTCACCCCGCTGGACGCGGCGCTGCACCGCGGCAACCGGGGCGTGGCCAAGTACCTGCAGCTGCACGGCGGCGTGCCCGCCAACCGGCTCACCGAGAAGACGGCGCAGCTGCGCGGGGGAGGGTCGGGGCTCGGGGCACCGCCTCGCCGCGTCCGACCCCACGGGGCTCAACTCGCCGGACCTCCACGCGCGCGCCAACCGCTCGCTGGGCAGCAGTCCCGCCGGCTTCCTGGCCGGCCAGGGCCCCGGGGCTGGGGCGAGCCCGGCCGCGTCGGGCACGGACACCAGGACGTTCCACGTGAGTCATGGTGCCGGCGGCACAGCGAGGGGTCCTTCACCTTAAATTCACGCGTACACCGATTTTTAGGCAACGGAGTTGCCTTCTAAAATCGCTGGAAAACGTGCGTGTTTTGTTTCATATGGCCCCTTACGACAGAAAAAAATCTGCTGAAGGGAATTCGATGATATTAAGCATACATTTAGAATGTAATCTAGTACATTCGATTCTGAAGTCTAGTTGAAATCTGTATTGCAGAAATTTTGTAAATTTGAATTGAAATTCGAGTTTCTATGGTAATGCTCGACTCGTCAGGCAAAATGAACAGGGGAAGGGGATATTTTTTCGTGGAGGGGGTAGGCCGAGACGAGCCAACACGGAGCGAAAGAGAAACTTCTAAAGTCTGCGTTCAAACAAAGCCAGCCTTTAGTTTCGAGCGCAAGAATGAGATAACACCACTGAAATTCGCACGTGACCACCGTACTGCCTTCTTTAAAACTACTTCAGTTTTACTGAAACTTGCCCCGGTTCTGCCAACTAAATGTGTGCCTCAAAGAATGAGTTCCAATCGTAACGTTATGAGAGCAGTGATTTTTTTCATTTTATTTGGTTGGCATGTTGTGTCAACAACGCGAAAGCAGGCCAAGCATGTCCGCCATTGCCGGTGGCTGATGTGCCCACCTCGCGACTTTAAATCATTTTTTAAAGTTATCGAAACGTTGACAAGGCGAACTGAATGCGTAAATAGTAGTTTTATACCTGCGGAAAACGGTTTGGTAAGTTTGACTTCGATCTGGTGAGCAGAATTCTTGAAATGATGTACATTTACGTGTACCATTTTGTGTAAACAACGCCTTAACTCCGCGTTTTCCCAATAGAGCGCACCCCCATCGCGGCCGCGGCGCGCTTGCCCGCTGGTCCTTCGCGTACCAGCGGTATTATGTAGGGCCCCGGTTCGCCCCTTCCGTGCGCCCGGTGGAGGAGGGGTTATTGTTGACGTTCTCCTCCGGCCGTGACCTCGCCGCCCAATTTTTGCCGTCAGAAGGAGAGCTTTCTATTCTCCTGTTCCTGTCGATTAAATGTCGGCCGACCTGTCGGAGAGTATTCATTACTTGAAACCCGCCTTATCAATTCAAACTTAAAATTATTTAGCCACTATCTTGACTATCGTAAACTAAACAAAACCAGTCGGTCTTCTTACAGTCTTATTCAACACTCACAATATTTTATTTTAGTTATAGAAACTCCGTTGTCTACCAGGATTTCGTGAAATCGTATTTTTCTAATTTTTCTCGGTTATTGTTATTTTGTTCTTGGTTTCTAGTGATTTTTTTCTGATTTTTCTTGTTTTTTCCTTATCTTTGCTTGATTTTTCTAATGATTTTTCCTGGGCTTTTTTCTTGATTTTTTTTCTTATTTCTTCCTTATTTTGTTTTAGGGTGCACACTGATTATTCTTTTTTAGTGAAGGATCCCTCTGGGCACAGGAGGCACATCAACCTGGACCTTGGGGGGGTACAACGGGAAGGTCGCACTGGTCTCAGTTCAGTGGTCCGCAGCTACCCCGCGGCTGCTAGGCCAGCCCGGAGCCCGGACGCAGGGTGTAGCGCCGCAACATCCTACCGCCCCTCCCCGCGAAAGGAAATTCTGCACAGGGCTGGGTTCTATCGCTCCCTTACCTCAAACTCTTCGCCACGTTCCATACTCACAAACCGAGCAAGCACTCTTATAAGCAGACTCGGTCAAATTTTCCTAGCAACGTGGCTGTTTCAGATGTTGAGAAAAAGAAAATTAAACTGATGTTGTCACTTGGACTTTTTTTTTTCCAGGTGCGTCTTAACGATGGCGTGGCCATCCGGCACGTGGAGCACATCGACACGTCCGCGACGTGCAGGCACGCCAGACAGGCCGACGAGTCGAGCGACGACGGCCACGTGGACCAGGGCCCCCGCGGGTCGAGCAGAGGGCGGCGGAAAAAGAGCCGGAAGCACGATCGTGGCAGGTAAGGGTAGGTTAGAGGTGAGAGGGGATGCGGAAGCGGCCAGCGGAACCCATTCAACTTCCGGTCTCTCCCCTACACAGCAGCAGCGACATCCTCCGCTGGCGGGAACGGGAGAAGGAGGATAAGCGACGCTCCACGTCGGGGTCCCGAGGGTCGGCTCGGGGAGCCCGGAGGACGGCGTCGGACGACTCGGAGAGCGAGGAGGAGGACGGGGGCGGCCACGGGACATGGCCGCCGGTCCAGCGGGGGCGGCGGGGGCGGCCGCGCCTCGGGCCGCGTCAGGAGCAGGGCGGCGAGCGAGGGCGACGGCAGGACTGTGAGGTGAGGGGGCGGCGGAGGCGGGCGGGTTGCACCGCGTCTCAAGGGGAGTTCGCTGTCCGCAGCGCAAGCAGCCGTCGATAAGATAGCGGGATGTATGAGGTAAAAAGAAATCTGGGCTTTTGATTCCTTCCTGTGGGGGTGGCGCGCGGATCCCCGGTGGCCGGGCCGGGCCGGCGGCCTGGCCTGGGTCGATAGGCTGTGTCTGGCCCGGCCCGGCCGGGCGGGGCTGGGTCGCTCAATGCCTGCTCACCCTCAGGTACGCCGAGGACGAGGCCGGCAGCGGCGCCGAGGACCGCGAGGATCCTCGGCCCGATAGGCGGATCTCCGCCTCGGGCAAGAGCATGCGGGCGCGGCGCGAGCGGCGCGGGGACAGCGGCGGCGAGCACGAGGAGGCCGTGGAGGCGCACACCGCCCCCGACCCCGGCGCACAGAGGAAGTCGGAGAACGCGCCCAAGAAACGCGTCACCTATAAGGCCGTGGCCAGGACGTCCACGTCCGAGCTGGACGGCGAGAACACCGACCACGACAGCGAGCCCGAGATCAAAAGGTGAGCTCTTATAGACATGGCACAGCTTGAGAGTGCTTTCTCCAATTTTAATGCTTTAACCCTTTCGTTGCCAAGGTCGCGCTCCAGGTCAGACCGCGACCGGACGCGCAGTCCCCGCCGCGCGCGCGGCTCCAGCAACGAGAGCGCCAGCGGCGCGGAGGGCTCGGCGTCGGCGCCCTCTGCGGCTAAGGCAGAGGGCAGGCAGGACGCCACGCAGCCCTCCTCCGGCCACCACGGCTCCTCGGCCAGGTCGTCGGGTCGAGCGTCGTCGAGTCGGGCGTCGGGTCGGGCGTCGGGACGCAAGAAGGACTCGCAGACCACGAGCGGGAACACCGCTGACGTGGAACACAGTCAGGGCCGCTCGGAGGTGACCACGACCACGGTGACGGTCCGCACGGAGCGCATCGCGCATGTCGAGCACGACGTGCACTGCGAGCGCCAGGCGCGCCGCGAGGATGACGGCGACCAGCACGAGCAGCAGGGCGAGGGCCACGGGGACGCGGAGTCACCGGAGGAGAACAACGGCGAGGACACGAGGCCGCGGACAACCCTGGTGACAGCCATGGTGCACCAGGACGGCAGCCCGCTGGTAAGGAGGCTCGGGGGAGTTTGGCGGTATGCTTAATCAGAGGGGGGAACGTGCAAAAATCTTGTTTAATTTTTGCTTTGATTTTTCAATTTTTACTTTATGATAAATTTTTATCTTTTGATATTTCTGACTTTTTTAAATGTTTATTTCAGTTCTTTGTTCATTTTTGTTCTCGATTTTTCGTATTTTTCTTTATCTTTCTCTTAATTTCAGTTTGATAACGTTTTTATTGTTATTTTTAAACTGCTTTTTTGGGACCATAAAATGTTTTTTCTAAGTGAGCCTCCACCCCCTCGTGCATCACACACTAAGCTCGGAGCTGGACGGATGCCCTATCCTTTGCCCCTTGATGCTCCGATACTTCTGAGCGTAGCGCCTCAAAGCGAGCCAAAAGTGTCACCGTAATTTTTCTACTTTTCTTTAACTTTTCTGAATTTTCCTAATTTTTTCTAAATTTCTCTGATGTTTTTCTTATTTTTTCTGAATTTCGAAGTGTACAAAAATTTCAGAGTTGTTTCCGCCTTGGCGTAAGCGTGCGTTGTTCACCGCCTTCACGCACTACACGACCCTGTCGTTATCAGAAACACACAAAATACATAGACGTTATGGCGAGCTGAAACACACACGAGAGCAGCGCACACCGGTCCTTGTCAGTACCAACCATGTGAGGAGCTTGACCGCGCGCTGTCCACCTCCTTGTCGCACTGCAGCACTGGTCATTACACACAAAACACTCGACTCTGTCGGTACCAGAAACACACAGACGTTATGACGAGCTGAAACACACACACGCGAGCACCGGTCCTTGTCAGTACCAACCAAGTGAGGAGCTTGACCGCGCGCTGTCCACCTCCTTGTCGCACTGCAGCCCTGGTCATTACACACAAAACACTCGACTCTGTCGGTACCAGAAACACACAGACGAGCTGAAACACACACGCGAGCACCGGTCCTTGTCAGTACCAACCAAGTGAGGAGCTTGACCGCGCGCTGTCCACCTCCTTGTCGCACTGCAGCCCTGGTCATTACACACAAAACACTCGACTCTGTCGGTACCAGAAACACACAGACGTTATGACGAGCTGAAACACACACGCGAGCACCGGTCCTTGTCAGTACCAACCAAGTGAGGAGCTTGACCGCGCGCTGTCCACCTCCTTGTCGCACTGCAGCTCTGGTCATTACACACAAAACACTCGACTCTGTCGGTACCAGAAACACACAGACGTTATGACGAGCTGAAACACACACGCGAGCACCGGTCCTTGTCAGTACCAACCAAGTGAGGAGCTTGACCGCGCGCTGTCCACCTCCTTGTCGCACTGCAGCTCTGGTCATTACACACAAAACACTCGACTCTGTCGGTACCAGAAACACACAGACGTTATGACGAGCTGAAACACACACGCGAGCACCGGTCCTTGTCAGTACCAACCAAGTGAGGAGCTTGACCGCGCGCTGTCCACCTCCTTGTCGCACTGCAGCCCTGGTCATTACACACAAAACACTCGACTCTGTCGGTACCAGAAACACACAGACGTTATGACAAGCTGAAACACACACGCGTCCGAGGGGGGATCACTCATATTAAACTTGTACAATGATTTTTTTTTATTTTTGATTTTGATTTTTCTTTTGATTTTTCCCGAGATAAAGGAGAAATAATATGTTCCTTTTTTTTTAAATGTGTTTTTTCTTGTTTTGTTCCCATTTTTCTCAGTTTTGGGCTCATTTGTTCTCGATTTTCTGGATTTTTATGCAACTTTCTACTTGATTTTATTTTGATTATTTTGATTTTTTTTTATTTTTTAAATGATTTTTTGGGGGCTTTACAATGATTTTTCGAAGTGACTCCTCCCTCGCATGCGTCCTTGTCAGTACCAATCAAGTGAGGAGCTTGACCGCGCGCTGTTATGACTAGCTGAATCACACCTTTCTTGTCCTTCAGATGGCGCGGGCGGAGGCGCGTTTGGTCGGCGCGGATCCGCTGCCGCCCCGCGAGGAGGAGCTGGCTGGCCAGGAGGCCGCGGCGGCCTCGGACAGCGGCAAGGCGTCATCGGAGGACAAGTCCAACAAGAGCGACGAGGCGGCCAGCGCGGACACCTCGGCCGAGAACAGTCCGCGGCAGCGAGAAGAGGATCCCATGTCGGCGGCGGTCGAGGCCGAGCCGGCCCCGGCCTCGGACGAGCCCACCGCGGAGGACAGCCCGCGGGGCGAGGCCCCCTCGCTGACGGACGACTCGGAGGCAGTGGCGGCCTCGGACAGCGCGGCAGCGGCTGCTGTTCAGGCTGAGTCCGAGGCCGCTCACGACACAGAGCAGGGTGGCGCCGCGCCGGAGAGCAGGGTGACGGTTACGAAGGGCGCCAAGAAGGCGTCCGACAGCAAGGCGGGGAAAGACAGGACGCCCGACAGCAAAGCGCGGAGCAAAGAACGCCACGGCCGCGTCTCCATCAAGTCGTCTGTCAAGGTGAGATGTACTACTGCCTAGACTATTAAACCGTTGTCTAAATTAAAGAGAATAAAAAATGCCAATTGATACCCCGTTAAAACACAAAGCGTTCATTGAGTGGCGCTGCAGTTACTTGAATTTATCTTATATAACATTTTGCTTAAGCGCTGCACGCTCTTCCACCAGGACGGTAACCGCGACGCCAGCCTGGAGGGTGGCACGGGGAGCATTGAACGAGGCCGCGGGCGTGGCCGGGGCCGAGGGGCGGGCGCCGCTGCCGGCCGGCGCCCTGTGGGTCGACACCACCGCCCGGTCAACCGCTTCCAGGATCACGACGAGGACGTCGGTTGGGCCGGCCGTGAGCGGGGTGGTGAACGGGGACGACATCGAGACCGTGATGGGCGCGGACAGCCTCCGCCTGAAGGCGGCCGAGGCCGAGGAGGACGAGGCCCCGGGCGACGAGGAGGACGCTGGGTCTGAGCCGTCCACCGGCCGCAGCCACAATAACGACCAGCTCGTGGACTCGGGCCTCGAGCCGTCGCCGCGGAGGGAAAAGCCGGTCAAGGGTACGTTTATTATTTATACACTGTTAAAATGTTATTAAACCTCATAACAATATTGTTGTTATTTTTTTAAATAAGTTTAATAAGACTGTTGTAAAAATTCACAACTTGTGTTATGAGACTTCATAACTGGTTGTGAGATATGAGAACGGAAGTGAGTTTTCTCAAAATTTTATAATAAGGCAAATGCTTAAGAGCAATATGCCAGGCAAAATTATTCAGAAAGCGTTTTAAGACTAAACACAAATATTGCCCGACGTTCCGATGGGCCTGCATAGCGATAAACTCTACTTAAAAACGAGAAGTTTTAATTTTTAGTTTCGCTACTCCAGACGCGGCCTCGGCCGACAGCAGCCCCAGCAGGGAGGATGGCCGCGTGCCCCGGATGTGCAGGAGGCGGCGGGACAGGCCGGGGTCGGCCGGGGACACGGAGGAGGGGACGGTGTCGGTGACGCGGGCGGTGCAGCTCAGCATGAGGAAGTGAGTGAGAAAGCTCTGCTGGTCCCACAGTGTGCCGAGAGTAACAGAGCAGAACACGTGAACGAACACAGTAACCTGGAAACACTATGCTTTACTGAGTCACTTTACGAGTCTTCATCGGTTGTCCGACCTTTTTTTTGTCCGCCCTCGGGATTTTTGCGGCCGCCACCGTCACACGTTTCTTTTTGTCCGACCTCATTTTGTCCGACCTGGCTGTCGGGGTGTGATGGTAATTTTTTTGTCCGACCTCGTTTTCTCCGTCCCCAACGAACCCTTAGAGTCGCCTGCTATCCTTAGCGATGCAGCTCGATTGTACGACCTGATACTTTCCCCCAAATCTGAAAAAGTGCCTTGAACTTTTCCGACCTTGTTTACACGGGTAAAATGGAGAACGAATATGTATCATGGTCGGATCATGCACCGAAAAAATGGTACAACACCACAAATTCAATTTTTTTTTTTAAAGATATTTTTTAAAAAATTGAAAAATTGGTAGGCCCCTACCTAACTCGCAACCTGCGAGCCCCGCCTGCTTAACTTCGGAGTTCTGATGGGATCCGGTGTGTTCCAGGCGACCGCCACCCCGCGGGCACGAGAAGTCCTCTCCGCTTCGGGGAGAGTCCCCGCTTAAGGCTGGCGGCCTGTCAGGCCCGCCGTACTACCCTATTTAAACAGCGCCTTGAAGCCGTAGGTAGCATTTCGGACCAACGACTGGGCACCACCGGACCGCATGACCGGTCAGTGGGAGGTAGAGGCAAGGCAGGACGATAGAGGGGGAGAAAAGCAGAAAGAGAAGTTTTTGCGGAAGAGTAAGCGTACGGTTGGTTAGACCTGTACTGACCCGCTCCCGCACAGGTCATGGAAAAGCTGTTTACTAAGGAGCCAGATTCATAGGCCTTACTTCCCCACGAGGGACCACCCCCCGTGGCATGGGACGGAACTTCCTGACAACTCGCTTTCGCTGCCAGTGAAGAACCTACCTGGGAATTGAACCCAGGCCCCAAGTGCCGAGTCTCATGACACCCCGCGGCTTTCGTGGTACTAAGACCACTAGACCGTCGGCGATTCCACGAGGGAGCTCCGTTGAAATGGGGGGTTTGAATTCCACTCCAGGCTGCTGTCCTCGGAAAAATTTTTACGTAGCAAGATTCGAACCTGGGTTCCGCTGCTCGCGGCACAACACTGAGCCGGCACGGCTACGACGCCACGGTACACGTCGCCTGCCCACTAGTGGTGACGCTGCGAAGAGCCGTAGTCGCCGACAAACCTGTACCGGTGGCGTCATCAGGAAACCTGCTCTCCATGCAGCAACAGTCCTGCCGCGTAGCGACATTAGTATGCACATGCGCACCGTTATTAGCACTGGCTAGGCAGAGGTTCGAATACCGATCACAATTTCTTTCTTTTTCCCCCCTTTTTCTTTAGGAAGCTTTTTCTCTGCAGTTGCCCGAAGGGACGCGAGTACAGTGGATAAAAAGAAAAGGTAGATTTTATAAATTAAGTCAAAGCAAATCCACACTCCATATTGAAAAGATGGTTCGAATACCGGTCACAATTTCTTTCGATATGGAGTGTGGATTTGTTTTGGCCTAATTTATAAAATCTACCTTTTCTCTTTATCCACTGTACTCGCGTCCCTTCGGGCAACTGCAGAGACAAAGCTTCCTAAAGAAAAAGGGGGAAAAAAGAAAGAAATTGTGATCGGTATTCGAACCTCTGCCTAGCCAGTGCTAATAACGGTGCACATGTGCATACTAATGTCGTTACGCGGCCGGACTGTTGCTGCATGGAGAGCAGGTTTCCTGATGACGCCACCGGTACAGGTTCGTCGGCGACTACGGCTCTTCGCAGCGTCACCACTAGTGGGCAGGCGACGTGTACCGTGGCGTCGTAGCCGTGCCGGCTTAGTGTTGTGCCGCGAGCAGCGGAACCCAGGTTCGAATCTTGCTACATATAAATTTTTCCGAGGACAGCAGCCTGGAGTGGAATTCAAACCCCCCATTTCAACGGAGCTCCCTCGTGGAATCGCCGACGGTCTAGTGGTCTTAGTACCACGAAAGCCGCGGGGTGTCATGAGACTCGGCACTTGGGGCCTGGGTTCAATTCCCAGGTAGGTTTTCACTGGCAGCGAAAGCGAGTTGTCAGGAAGTTCCGTCCCATGCCACGGGGGGTGGTCCCTCGTGGGGAAGTAAGGCCTATGAATCTGGCTCCTTAGTAAACAGCTTTTCCATGACCTGTGCGGGAGCGGGTCAGTACAGGTCTAACCAACCGTACGCTTACTCTTCCGCAAAAACTTCTCTTTCTGCTTTTCTCCCCCTCTATCGTCCTGCCTTGCCTCTACCTCCCACTGACCGGTCATGCGGTCCGGTGGTGCCCAGTCGTTGGTCCGAAATGCTACCTACGGCTTCAAGGCGCTGTTTAAATAGGGTAGTACGGCGGGCCTGACAGGCCGCCAGCCTTAAGCGGGGACTCTCCCCGAAGCGGAGAGGACTTCTCGTGCCCGCGGGGTGGCGGTCGCCTGGAACACACCGGATCCCATCAGAACTCCGAAGTTAAGCAGGCGGGGCTCGCAGGTTGCGAGTTAGGTAGGGGCCTACCAATTTTTCAATTTTTTAAAAAATATCTTTAAAAAAAAAAATTGAATTTGTGGTGTTGTACCATTTTTTCGGTGCATGATCCGACCATGATACATATTCGTTCTCCATTTTACCCGTGTAAACAAGGTCGGAAAAGTTCAAGGCACTTTTTCAGATTTGGGGGAAAGTATCAGGTCGTACAATCGAGCTGCATCGCTAAGGATAGCAGGCGACTCTAAGGGTTCGTTGGGGACGGAGAAAACGAGGTCGGACAAAAAAATTACCATCACACCCCGACTGCCAGGTCGGACAAAATGAGGTCGGACAAAAAGAAACGTGTGACGGTGGCGGCCGGAAAAATCCCGTGGGCGGACAAAAAAAGGTCGGACAACCGATGTGCTTCGTCACTGTACTTCAGAATATTTGCAATGTTTTTGAGGTCCTGCAAAGGGATTGTTCTGTAAGCAGAGAAAGCACGAGGTTCACAGTGGAGTGTTGCGGGTCCGTGGTGCTGCAGGTACCACTTGGAGAGGCGCATCTTCCACGAGCTGCTGGAGCTGAAGCGGCTGCAGATCCGGGCGGGTCGCGCCAACGAGCAGGTGCTGGTCAAGCGGCTGGTGGACGACTACCGCAGGGCCGGCCTGAGCGTGGGGCTGCAGCCGTTCTCCGGGACCTACACCTTCAGGAGCTTCGAGAAGTACCTGTACGGTAAGGAGGCGTTTGCAGCAGGGGCGCTCTACTCGGAGGAGTTCAACAACAGGCAGTGAAGAAGACGAAGAGAAGAAAAATGTCAAGCTGGCTTGTTGATTGTACACCTAACAATTCACTTCTTCTTGACCAGCCATAGCTCAACTCCTCTCTTATCTCATGTGTCTCATTGGACGTATCAGAGTGTGTAACCGTCCCGTCCCGCCCCGTCCCACCAGACCAGCTGCGGGCGCTGCAGAGCGACAACAGGCGCGTCATCCCGCGCCTGCAGTCCTCCGACGACCTGGAGAAGCTGACGGCGGCGCTGCGGAGGACGCGGCAGGCGCACCTCCCGGGCCACGGCGCGGACAACCCGCTGCAGTGCACCTCGTCCACGCACCGCTGCCACCACGCCGTGCACGCGTACAGCGGCGTGCCCTGCGCGGCCTACAGTGAGTATAGCGTCCAGGGGAGGGGAAATAAAATTGGACAAAAATCAGAAGTAGGAGGAAAAGATTAAAGTTTATCGAAGAGTGACAGATATTTTCCTTTAATTTTTTTTTAAATATGTAAAAAGTAAAAAAAAACAAAATAATAACTGTACACATTTTATATAAGTTATTCCTCCCCCCCCTCCCCCCCCTCCCGGGCGGCTGGAGCAAATCTGCCTTATAGCTTGCTGTGTATTTCTTCGTAGCTCACGGCGAGAATTAACCGTTGCTGACTGCTGCAGGGGTTCATTGCGTAGCTCACTGTTAAATTCAGAGTAATTAACTTACCGTGAAATTCAGTGCAGGCCTTTAACAGCGAGGGATGGGGCGGTTATGTCTGGACGGGCGCGTGTAACCCAAAGTCCTCTGCCCTGCGTTACAGTCCCCAAGCTCAACCACCACTACATGCCCAAGGACGGGCTGTACTCGGGCTTCCTGCCGCACATCGACGGCGCGTCGGCGCGGCCGTCGCTGTCGTCCCGCACCGCCCCCGTCACGCTGGAGCTGAGCCACGGGCCGGACAAGCAGGTCATCTCCCTGCCCACCGAGCACCTGGACAAGAACAAGCGCTACTACGTCACCTTCACTATCAAGGGCGGGCCGCAGGGGCAGGGGGCGCAGGCCCATGCCGCAGCCCCGGCCGCCGACTCACCGGCGGACACGGCGCCGCCCGCCACCCCGCACCAGCGGCCCGGGGGGCCGGGGGCGGGGCCTGGGGCGGGGGCAGCCGCGCACGCCAAGAGCTTCTAGCTAATCGGCCGGGGGCCGCACTAAGCCCGTGCGGCCCGGGGGCAGCGTCACTAGTGTGAATCACTGGATCCGACCAGGGCGGGGTGGCACGGAACACGCGTCAGCGTCACTACTCCGCGCGCGGCCTTTCTTCCTACATCGCGCGGGGTGGTGACGCGACGCCACGCGCCACGTGCTCAGACCTCCATATCTCCATTGGGTTGAGCGCCACTCTGTTCCACACTTTTTTCCCGACTGGATCCGTTGCCCGCGCCTGCAGCCCTTCCTTCTACAACAACGGGGACCAACTACCACGAAACGAACGCAAGACATTGTAGAGCGCGTGAGGTCGACGATCATTTTCCCTCGACTGTTTTACTTACACTGCCTAGGGCTGAACCTAACTGTCATAGGGCCTTTCTCCAACCCCCTAAACGGCCAGCCATGATCTTAAGTAGGACGACGCCTTTTTAAAAAATGATAGAAATTACAGTAGTGCTTCAGAGCGCGTAGTGTTCGTTTTCGTGTCTGTAGTATAGCTTTCGTACTGCGAACTCCATGGACCCCTTGTGTATTACTTCTAGTACCAGTATCGCCACCTGTTGACGTTTTTTGTATTTTTCAATACATAGCTCCCAAGTTTGCCCGTACCCGTGCATGCATAACTTACACGTGAAATTTAATTATGCTGTTATGTATAATATTTTCGTAATTGTGTAAAATTTTGTTTTACAACTATTATAAGTAATCTATGCATGCACAAAAAATACTGCATTATGTAGAAAACTGAGTATAAAATCCTCTAATTGCTGCTGCTACCGAGGCTACTGTCCCCTCGATGCCACTAAAACTTTTCCGCGAAAATTCTGCTTGAAGCTTTCTGGATACAGACGGCATATTTCATTAAGAGGACAGTTCATAGGATTTCGCGAATTTAATAGTACAGGCGTTTGCTTGGTACAGAAAAAAAAGACATGAGGGGTCTGATGGGCGTTTAGTAGTTGGAGTCGGACCGGATCAGATGCAAGAGTGCTCGCTGTGCCAGCCGGCCTTAAAATTTAGGGTTTCTTGTAAAATGTACAAAGTATGATAAGGGCTCGTCTGTATGTCTATATATATATATATATATATTACAAATTTCAAATTTATTCTTTTGTATGATGCACAAAAATAATAAGAGGACTTCGGCTTTTATAAGCGGACAAGTCTTCCGATTTAATTGAAATGAGAAGTCTTGCTTGTATCGTGTATACTAGAAATTATGTGTCAATCAGAATATATTCTCATCCAGTTTGCTTATTTTTCTGTTGCCTTCATTACGGAAGAAAGTATATATGGCGGGCTTCCCTCTTCAACCTACAAATAATCAAGAGCGTCCTTGTGCGTAACTGCCGAAGTGATGGTGTCTTTCCTGCCATTTGCGGTCTCCTCAGCCACTCGTCTCACAAGCAAGACGTCGAGCAGAGCCAACCAGCGTCCTCCAGCCCGCTATTTGTGAGAAATAAATGACCAGTTTGCATGTTGAACTATTCCGCTTGGGGCTTCCCTCTCCCGGCCCGGAGGCGCCTCCTCACACTGCTTTGCATACCCCAGGTGAGATAGCGTGCACAGCGTTGGCGGGCCGGGCGAGAGGGGCCGGGCGGGGCGGGAGAGACACTACTTGTGACCTTTGCAAGACTAAGTGTCTGATGCGTCTGATGTCCAAACGGTGCAGCCGCCTCAAAAGTATATTACCTCCTGGTGCAGCCCGCACGTAAAAGCGTGAGAGAAATACTACGGGTACCATCATTACGTGGTCGTCGTTCCTCCGCACAGTTAATAACCGCACTGGAAAAACTAATGTGACATGAGTCACATCAATTGATGTGACCAGTTTATGTCACATTTCAAAACGTTACCAAATTCTCGGTCACGTTTGGTAATGTGACATCCGGTGCCACGTGTTATGTCTGCCTATAGTAATAACGTGGAGGATGTCACATTACAAACGTTACCGAAAATGTGGTAACATTACGTGATGTTACCTAAACTGGTCACATGTGCACATGTGACATATGTCACATTAGTTTTTCCAGTGCGTGGTGGTATACTTATCACGTGATGGATGCACCCCCCACCGAGGGGTGGTACAGGAGTCCCGTGATACCAACACCGCTCCTTTGGGGGGTAACTTTGATGTGATGGTTATCCCCTCAGCGACGGAACTGGCCTTCTGGGGGTAAAACGATCACGTGAAGATTATACCCCCACGCTTGACTGTCTGTGCAAGGGGTACGACTACCATGCGATGGTCGCATCCGTGTTACAACTAACACGTATACCGACCGGCCAGGTGAGCAAGTCGCTGATGATGGCCTCGGAAAAATCTATCGATTTACGACGAAATGCTCTTTCCTCAGACATGACTGGTCACACTATTCATCACCCAGCCAAACCCCGCTGTTCCCACCTTTCCTCGCTCCAACCAGCTTCAACACACGAGCGCACGATTATGTTGCTCCGTGGAGAATGCGATGTCGAAGCGTCAGAAGGTGATATGTTAACTTACACTGAAAATGACGTTGTTGCGAAAAAATGATGCACAGTCCGCTTCTGTCCACCAAGAGGTTCGGATGTATCTCTCCTCCGATAGGAGCCTCCAAGCCACCATTCACCATTAAGTAACGGTTCACGGGTGCAGCACCCGAGTAGCCCGCTGTTGCGACAGACAGGGTTCATATTTTCTCGTGCCCGGAGCGGTCGGCCGTTAAGGAGTTGCATTCAATATTTAATTCCCCTACATCAGCATGACAGACTTTGATCGATAGACACGCGATGGGTGGGTCGACCTTCCAAAATAAAATAATAAAGAAAGATAAACCCATCCCACTTGTGCAAAGCAGTCGACAAAGCCTGTATCTCAATTTCACAGAGACAGAAAAAAAATTACATAAATTTTAGGGTACCATAAGAGCTCGGACCAAGGGTGTTGGTAAGATTTTTTTTGTTTTTGTGTTTTTTAAGGTTGGGGGAGTGGGTGGGACAGCTCAGCCTTCTTGAGAGCGGCTCGGTCCGCGCCTGGCTTGCGCTTGTGTACTCGGGCGTGACGCACGTGTCCGAGATCGCAGCCCTCCGAGCCGGACATGGACAGGACCTGTCAGCCGCAGCTGCCGCTGCTCCTCCATACGGCTTTATGATAAACCCTCCGGAGACAGATGCAAAGGGGTAGGAGGGCAGCGCAGCGTAGCGGGTAATGACGTCGCCTGTCTCTAATGGGGACAAGACGGAGGGACATGGTTAATTTAGAGCCGAGGAACGACTGCTTGGATCGATGGCCTACCTTGGGCGGGGCGGGGCGGGTCCCATAGCCAGCCGGCGGCGTGCCCCCGCAGCCCCGGCCCGTCCCGGCCCCGCCTCACTGCACGAGTTTCCGTTCAGTCTCCACGCCGCTCCGCCGCTCTGACCAGCCCGGCCCGCCCGGCCCGCGCGCACCGGCCCAGTAGTAGGCCGCTGCTGCACGTCCTCGACGCACCGCGCCACGCGGCGCTGGAAACCTTATGAATGTCGCTCACTTGCGCGTGAGTGAATACTTTCGCACACTTCGAGGTGTATGACAGTTAACTCGCGAAATCGTACATGTTTGTGCTGCTCTTGAAAGTCATGGGCATTACCGTATCTACAAGTGGACGAACGAGCATTGTGTATAACTTGTCAAACACCGACGAGTGTGTGAAAAGGTTGAGTCACCTACAAGTGAGCAGCGACATTCGCACACTCTGGATTCCCAGCGCGCACTGCACGTGCGCGAGGATGACCGCGTGCTGACCAAGGCCGCACCTGAGTCTCCCGCCAGGGCGCTCCATCCGCCACGAGATGAACGCCAAGAATAACAACAATAATAGCAACAATAACCGACTGCCTGCGGGGGTGGTGCCCGGCGGGGCAGCCGCTGCGGCAGGCCCAGGGCGCCCCACAAGCGAACAAGAAGGCCCGCGTCACCATGGCCGAGCTGTTCAGGATGCCGCCCAGGGACATACTGCACGTGTCCATGCGCGGCACCCCGCTCGTGTGGTGAGTACATGCACACGGGTCCGGAACAGGACAGAACACCGGGAACGACACGTACGACGTACGTGCCGGCGAGACCGCTCTCCAGTACAATTTTTTTTTCTTCTGGTTTTCCTTTTCGGTCCAGACCCACTTGTAGGCTACTTGCAAAAACAAAACTCAGTACGGGGAACGGGTGGATTTATTGGGGTGGGGTGGGGTGCACTGCAGGGGGTGGGGGTGGGGAGCCTCCACAGGGCACTACTCAACTCAGTGCACCTCGTGAATAATGTTTTCTTATGCCATGCCCCGCGGCGACGCCGCCTCGACCGGCACGGCCAGCAGGGGCCGAGTGCCTCGACCGGCTCAGCCAAGATCCTGATAAGGCTCTTGCAAGGCACGCCGGCGCCAAGCCGGGCAGACGGGGAGCACTCTCCGGACTGACCCCGCTCTGTAAAAAAAAATGTTGTTGAAAAAGAAACATTTTCATGATGACAGAGCTATCGAATAACATAACAACACGAGTTGTTTTGGCCAGAAACAATCAATTCGTTTTAAGACAACAATTTTATTGTAATGTTACAATTAATTTGTTGCTGAACAACAAATGTTGTTTGATAACAACGCTAGAGTCATTTATGAACAGTATTGGTTGTTACAGAACAATCTCTTTGTTATCAAACAACACGTGTTGCTATCAAACTTAGCAACACTATAGTGTCGCTAAGTAACAACAACATTTTTTGAAAGTGCGCCCCACCCGGCCAGACCGCCCCCGCACCGCCCCCCGCACCGCGCCCACCGCGCAACGTGACAGCGTAACGTGCGCCAGCCCCATAAACACGTAGCTGAGCCTCAAGTGGGCCGATTCGCGGATTCCGTTTTCTTCTGGACGGGCGGGGCGTAGCCTCACCGCGTGCCGCTAGCCTGAGCCTGCATGGCGGTGGACCGCCGCGGTGGACCTGATGGCACCGATCGGGCGTGCGGAATCCCACTGCTGGCCCACCCGACCACCCGAACTCCAACCCTGGCTCGGCTCGGGGGACGTGGGCCGTGTTCATGCTGGAGGCCCGCGCGGTACACCGCACTTCACCTCCAGAAGAACGCCAAGAGCCATAGTATCTTATCGATCGACCAGAACGACGACGGCGAACTCCTCTCGCCTAATGCCCTCCCTTTCCCCCTCCACCCCAGCACCAGGCTGGACTATGACATTTCCCCGGAGCGGCTGTCAGGCGCACAAACGTCAGCCGTTCCCTAACAAATGGACCTGCTGTGCCAACCGGACCCCCCTCCCCTCCCTCGCCCCCAGCCGAAGGGCAACCGAAGGTCTAAGTTATAATTGTTCCGCGAGGACACGGAACACTGGCTCTGTCGTGTCCACTTGTTAGTTCAGAGATCTATTAATGTCCGTAACCTAGAGACAACACTGCAAACCGAACTGTTGGCTAAGTACACTCTTCCTATAGCGTAACTGCAGGAACATACAAGGAAGTGCGTGCCTGTGAGGTCGACCGTGTACCTGGCGTGGTTGACTGTTTCCAACAGGGAAGGGTTAGTACACTGTTGGGTTTGCAGTGAACTTTCCATCCACGTGAGGTAGTGCACAAGGCACATGTAAGCAAAGTTCAAAATTTTCTTTTCGCGTTCCCGTTAAGTGTGAAGACGCTAGCGTGAGACGCAACAAAAATCGCGCGTGGCTCGTAAAAGCAAATATGATCTGAAGAGTAAAACAGGGTGGCGTAGCGCACAGTGGGTCACGCGGATGTGTGCCGTCGGGGTGGGGTGAGGAAAGTCGTCCAGTGTGTAGCGGTGTAGAACACAGTAGCCGTTCCCTTCACTCAAAATAATAAGTGAAAAATCAGTTTAAAAAAAAAATCAGAGAAAAACAAAACAAAAAAATCATTTAAAAAAAACAGTCAAAATCAATAAAATAAAAAAACTAGAAAACTAGAAAAATCGTTGTACGCTTGAATTGAAAGTAAAAGGACTCCCGGCCTTTCCCCGTGGCGCTGTCGCAAGGGACATCCCTCCGGAGTCTCGGGGAGACACAGACCACAGACAAAACTACATGCTGGCGGTGGCGGGGCCGGGGCCTCGCCCCACGGCATTGCCCCGCGGCGCGCGGGTCGCCCCGAGGCCGAAGCCGACTCTGAAGCGAGTTGAGCCGAGGGGCCCCGCCCCGCCCCGCCCCGCCCCGCCCCGCCCCGGTACGGTACGGCGCGCTGGGTGGGGAGGGCAGGGGAGGGCAGGGGCGCGCACCCCTGCGGCCAGCGCCGCCGCCGCCCGCCAGTCGAAGCCACGCGTGCGCCGCGAGGACAGCAGCGCGCAGCGCGCCAGCGGGCAGGCAGCCGGAGCGAGGCTAGTCGTGTTATACCCAGTCGGACTCAGGACCCGGCCCCGCGCTGCCCGCCCGCGGGGACCCGACCGCGCGGACTGTTCCAGACCAGACCACCCCCGCCCGGCCCGGCCCGGCAAGGCCCTACCTGGCTCAGCGTGACGAACCGGGAGGTCTCCGCGGGACGGGACGCAGTCGCAGGGTGCGCGACGCGCGTCCCCCGGGGTGCCCGCGGGGCGGGGTGGCGGTGCGTAGCGCACATTGATTGAGCGGACCTGTGGCCTGCGGCCTGCGGGCCTGGCCTGGCCTGCGGCGGCCGCGCGCCGCCCCGCACTCACCCCTATGCTGCCCCCGGGGGCGGAGGGGACGCCCGCTCCCCGCGCCCGCCCCCGCGCCCGCCCCGGGACGCCTCCTCAGCCCGCCCCCGTCCCCGGTCCCCCTCCTCGCCGCGGACCGGACCCATGGAGAAATGGCTGACTGAGCGGCGTCTGTGGCTCTTCGGGAACCACCTGCCGCTTCTGAATCGCAGGTATGCGTCCGGCGTCGCGCCCATTGATGTCGCGTGTACCCGCAAGCAAACCGGAAACCTCCTTGTATCGTGTCACTGGAAAAACAAAGGTGCGAATCCCTATCTTTAAAAGGCACTAACAAAGTTTAGTGCCATCCCAAAGGCACTAAAGATTAGTGCCTTTGGAAAGGCACTAAAGATTAGTGCCTTTGGAAAGGCACTAAATGTGACCTTTCACACCTTTAGCTGGCTAGCTTCATTTGAGTTCCATACAAGTTTAGTGCCTTTGGAAAGGCACTAAACTTTAGTGCCCCAGGAAAGACACAAAACTGCGCCCTTGACTTTAGAGCCCCAGAAAAGTGTTGTTTAGTGCCTTTGTTTTTCCAGTGATATGTCTTTCCCTTCCTTCTCTCTCTCCCTCCCTTCCCCCTTTCCTTTCTCTTCCTCTCTCTTTTCCTCCCTCTCTCCTCCGTTAATCGATTAATAAGCCGTCACACTTTTTATAATGTGAAAACTGTCGTATTGGGTAGAGTGTGATGTCACATTCGTTTATGCGTGAATCGGCCGGGCTTTGTGGGCTGAATTTTACAATACTAATGAGACAGTTTTCACATGAAATGGAATATGATGACACAGAAATTAATTTACGGTACCTTTCTCCTCCTTTCACGTATCTGTATAGCTCTCGTGTATAACTTTGTACCCCAGCACGCGCATGATTTGAACCATTTGGGCGCCACTGTTCGTCCACACGGTGCCACGCTTCAACTTGTTTCACGCACAAAGGAGTGCTGGTGGTATTACAGTGAGATTTCGGTGGTATTATGCCGATATTTGTGAGGGGTAAAAGAAAAACACTTTCATAATGTATCAATTTTGTTTTTCTCCTGAAAACAGCGCTGCGGGTTTGCCTCCACACCATCACTGCTCGCGCAATGTCCTCGGGCCGGGTCCGAGGGGGAGAGGGGAGGGGGGCAGTAGTTAGACGTGTGACCAATCGTGACATTGTTGCGTGCTGTGTGTGTGACGCGGTGCTCGGGCGCGGGGCTGACGTGACGTGACGGGCAGCCAGAACGCCTGCGACCGGGTGGGTAGGCAGTCCCGCATAGCAGGCCGGCACAGCGGGTTGGCCTAACGTCCGAGCTGTAGGCGCCCCGCGCGTCGAAATCTCATAGCGCGGTGCGGTGAGCCGCGGCCGAGGGGTACCTCACACCTCACTGACTCCAATCAGTGTACACCCTTAGCTCCAATAATTTTCCAATCACTTTGCAATCAATTAGTTTGACGTCCAAAAGTCGCATTTCTCCGTAAAATTTCACAAAATCTTCGATTTTTGTTAAAATTTATGAGGAGATTTAACGTTTTTGTTGTATGTTTTGGCGGAGATTTTGACTCCAATCATGAACGAGATCTCCAATCAGTGTACACCCATCCAAGTAGTGAGGTACTCCTCGGCCGCGGCATTGTTCTGTTTTAGAATGGACCGTCGGGCGCGGCGTGCATCGCAGAGTCCATTCCGAGAGGGCCACAACCCACAACTCTGAATTTGAACGCGTACATAGGATTACATGATTACGGAGATCACTGATACGTTTTTGGGTATTACTCATGGGAAATTTCTGGAGCGAAAACCCCTGAACTATGTTAAATTCTCTTATATTTTTGCCCGTGCCACGTTGCAGCAGCGCCGCTCCCAAACCACAAACTGAACGCGGTAGCATACCCTGTGCATGATGCACTCCTCCAAGGTGTGTAAAATTTCCTTCATCCATCACGTGTGTGAAATTTCTAAGAGAATTCACACTTTTAGTCGTCCAAGTGTGACACATTCACGCACCAACAAGAGTGAGACATTCACACACGCCTTCGGGTTTTGCAGTCCCCGCACCGTGTGCCACGCACGACCTCTGCCATGAGCAGTGAGCGGGCGCCTCGGCGCACCGCCCCCTGCGCGAGGCTACTCGACTCTGGGTTCGATTGTTGGGCGGGCGGAGCGGGGCGCGGCGAGCGGCTGCAAGTGGCTGGCTGCAGCAGAGGCTTTCTCCGATAAGATGACCGCACACTGCCCGTGCTCATGGCTAGGTTCATGGCCATGTGGAGAGGCAGGCCGGGGGTGGGGGCTGGGGGCGGCGGGGGCGGCGGGGGCTCGCGGGCGGCCGCAGGCCCAGCAGGGCCCGCAGGCCCCAAACACCAACATGTGGTGAGCAGGTGAGCACGGACCAGCCGATGCGGCACGCGCCACGTACATGCACGTACGGGGGGGAGGGGGGGGGGCATGCCTGGTTGTACGTGCCCCTGAGTGTGTTGGGTGTGTCAAACCTTGACGATGACACCCGTGGAATAGAGACCTGTAACGAGCGAGATAGTTGAGCCTTGGATAAGGGCAAAGTTTGAGCTAGAGGTGAGAGGTGGGTGGAAATAACGGTATTCAGCTCGTGTAGCTCGCTTGTTGCAGGTCTCTGCCGTCTGATGTGATAACGCGTGTGTAAAATACGGATATAGTAATATTACGTGCCAGTATACGCAAAAATGGTGGAGTGGAAACACGCTCGGAGGAGCACGGGCCAAGGAGTCGTCCACTCCGATATTCCCCCCTACTCGGGACTGATATAACACCTATACTGTTTCTTCAATATCACCGATAATACCTTCATATTTCATCTATGTTATTCATATTTTTGGCAATATGAACTCAATATTAACCAACTATATTGTCTCGATATTACAATATTACTCTGTGTACCAATCATCCCAACATTCCTCCGTACATGGCCAAGGGCAGTGTTGACGACCCTTCGAGCAGGGCAGGGCAGGGCAGGGCAGGGCAGGGCGGGGCGGGGCGGGGCGGGGCGGGGCGGGGCGGGGCGGGGCGGGGCGGGGCGGGGCGGGGTCCGGGGTGGGTCCAGGGTGGGGCCAGGGTGTCATGCCGGTCTGCGCTGCGCTGCTCGGCCCGCCCCTCGCCACGCGCCCTGCTCATTAGCGCCTGTCTGTTGGCCGCGGAATAAAGAGGAGAGCGCTACGCACACAGAGTGGCGTGCGGGACGGGGCCCGGCTGGGCCGGAGCTGCAAGGCCTCCGTCAGCGGCCTCCGCCCCCCCCCCTTTTTCCCCGGCCCGGGCCCTGCGCCCCATCAGTGGGGAGCTCTGAAGGTCAAGGATCGAAGGCCGGACCCACACAAAGAACTCCGCCCGTATGCAATTTTGTTCGTAAATTGTAAGCGTGCATATGCATAAGCTTACGGACCTTTACATTCTGAATCTGCGTACGAATTATTAAATGACCATTATTTTTTTGTATGTATATTTTTGACCTTACTATTTTTTGAGTATATATTTTCAATTTTTTTTTGTTAAAAATTTATAGGTGGGACATATGATGCCCACCCAATGTTAAGTGAGCTTTGTCAAAAAAAAACTTTGAAAAAAGAAAAAAATCACTGTGTAGCTGCTGAATGACGCAGAACAATTGTGTGCTTGGCTACTCGGCTCGGTCCACGTGGTCTTCGCGTGCCAGTAATGGCAATCTTCCATGCTCGCTTCCATGCTAGACCCTATTCCTCAAAGGCTCCTATCCCACACTCTCAAAATAAATATAGCACTTTTAAACAATACTTTGCCGTATTATCAATAAAATCGATAACATTGATAAAATGGCTGCCTTTGGTGAAAGTTCTGTCGTGCAAATGATACATGCCCTAAAAGTTTGATAAATTTTCAAACTTTTGGAATATGGTAGTTTGAAGAGTAAAACTTTCAGAATGTCAGTTTAAACTGTAAAACTTTGAGCATGGCAGCTTACCTCTTGGATTTGTCGAGTAGTCTCTACTCCGCCTTGTCCGTGTGTTGTCCAGGCCGCGGGCGCCGGTCAGGGCCATGGAGCGGTACGAGAAGCTGGCCAAGCTCGGCGAGGGCAGCTACGGCGTCGTGTTCAAGTGCCGCCACCGAGACACCGGCCAGACGGTCGCCATCAAGAAGTTCGTCGAGTCCGAGGACGACCCTCTGATCCGCAAGATAGCACTGCGTGAAATAAGACTGCTCAAGGTGGGTGGAGATGGAGAGACCAGCCATCGCATCGCCATGTCACGCCAGGCCACGCCAGGCCACGCCAGGCCACGCCAGGCCACGCCAGGCCACGCCAGGCCACGCCAGGCCACGCCAGGCCACGCCAGGCCACGCCAGGCCACGCCAGGCCACGCCAGGCCACGCCAGGCCACGCCAGGCCACGCCAGGCCACGCCAGGCCACGCCAGGCCACGCCAGGCCACGCCAGGCCACGCCACGGCGCCTCGAAAAACCCAAGCGAGCGCTGCAAAAGTCCTGAAAGTGTTAAAAATAACACCTTCAGGCGGTTTTGTGTGCTTTTAAAATTCATACAAATTTGTATGAAGGCGCGAGCAGCACCCTTCAAGAGTGCTCCGCATTGTTTGTACCGTGAACTTTTGCTTTGGAGCTGCTGTTTACCTGGCTGGATGTGGGACTAAAACAGTGGCAAGGACGGGGTGGGGGTGGAGGGGGAGAGCGGGTGGCAGCGGCAGGCGCACGGCCAGGGCGGGCCAGCGCGGCCAGCGCGTATATCTATATATATCGAGATACGTTTCAACAGCTCGGTAATAGCGGTCGAGTCGAGCCAGGTCGATACGATACACCTTTCTTGTAGCGTGGGCACGGCACTGTGCAGCGCCGGGCTGACAGCTCCGCCCCGCCCCGCCACGTCGACTGACTGCCGAGCAAGGATAACAAATACACTTCAAGTGCTCGACTATGAGTTTTTCCGTGTGGTGAAGCGTCACATGCGTTAGTTTGTAACACACTGAGAGAAATGATTCGTTGCAGCCATCAAAATTTTTATACCCATAATCAAATTTTGTTCGGTCGGTCCCGGTTAGTAATAGGCATCAAAATTTTAGTTGCTGTAACCGAAATTTTGGTTGCTCTAACCAAAGGTTTCGTTACTGTGACTAAAATTTTGATGCCCATGACCAAACGGAATCGATGAAACAATTTTTTATGGCTGCAATGAAACATTTCTCTCAGTGCAGGAGCTCTGCTGCGATATCTTCTGTCTCTTTCGCACCTCCATGACTGCAGACGTGAGTGCGTGAGTGAGAGAGACGCTGCTTTGCAGATATGAACAGAGTTGATAAACAAGGATAAAGTTACATCCATACGCAGTTCGACAGTAAAATGTTTGGCAATAATTTTTGGAATATATGGCAGTTTAAACTGTACAGCTATCAGCACGCCTGTACCATCGGTAAAACCTTTGGTGTGACAGTTTGAACTGCCATCCAGTTCAACTATTAGATTTGCAGAGAAGAAATCCACGTGCGTGAATTTCCAATTTAGACACCTAGACAAATTTCGTCAACTGAAACTAAAGGAGTGTATTCTCCGTGGAATTTCAGTAGGGCAAATGCGCTACTGCGCTACTGCAAGAGAACGACATGCAACACACACGTTGGGTTGCGCTACAGCTCAGCCGATAACTCAGGTGCGCCGTGCTCTGTCCGCAGAATCTCAAGCACCCGAACCTGGTGAATCTCCTGGAAGTGTTCCGACGGAAAAGGAAACTGCACCTTGTGTTCGAGTTCTGCGACCACACCGTGCTGGACGAGTTGCAGAAGTACCCCCAGGTAAAAGCTTGGGCACTGCTATATTAGTTTTCTTCTGTGGTTTTCCGAAGAGGAAACGTCTCTGAAATTTTTGAACACCTCGTAATTCAGAAAAAATTCAGGAAAAATTCAGAAAAAAATCACGAAAGTTTACGTAAAATGAAAGACAAAAATTACAAAAATTCTAAAAAAATGTACAAAAATTCACGAAAACTCCGAAAAATTTACTAAATGTGAGCACCAAAATTCTGAGTTGTTCCCCCTCGGTTTGTTTTCAGTTTTGTTGTTGTTGTTGTTCTGATCTTTTCCCCCCTGATCTCTTTTGTTTGGCCTTACACTCTCCGGCCGGCAGGGCTGCCCCGAGGCGCTGACGCAGAACCTCATCTGGCAGACGCTGCAGGGCGTGGCGTACTGCCACCAGCACGGCTGCATCCACCGCGACGTCAAGCCCGAGAACATCCTGCTCACCGCCAACGGAGTCGTCAAGTTGTGCGACTTCGGCTTCGCACGCATGATGAGTGAGTTTCTGGGACTTCACTGAAAAAAACAAGAGTGTGTTGTGTCACAAACTTGCAACAGGTGTGTGAATTTTCATTCGCACACGACTTGGCCCTAAAGCATTCCAGAGAAAATTCACACTTGTCCGAGGGTGCGAATGAAAATTTACTCGCTTTTAGGTGCGTGACATTTACACACTTGGTTTTCTAGGAGAGAAGGCAGTGGCAGTGGTCAGAATGCTGAGACTGCAGCTGCACCCGAGAAACTTATTTTTTCTTGATGCAGGCCCTGGAGAGAACTACACGGACTACGTGGCCACCCGCTGGTACCGTGCGCCCGAGCTCCTAGTCGGAGATACCCAGTACGGGCCCCCCGTGGACGTCTGGGCAGTAGGTGAGAGAGGGTCCTAGCCGAGGAGTAATTCACAGCCAAATACTTTTTACAGTGTACGAAGTCTCACGCAGTATTATCCGTTATGACATTAAATATTCGAGCAATTGGAGAGGATTTATTCCTCTACTTCATCGTTGCATTACATATACTACTGGCAATACCGCGCAGAGGAAACTGTTCTGTTGATTTCATTGAATGAAAATATTTTAGAATTTTTCTCTTATTGCCTTAACTAAGCGATTTGCCATTAACTCAAGGGAACCATTTTCTGGGTGTCTGATCAAATGCAGAGGGTACTATGGAGGTAAATGTCCCTAGGTCGTAACATGTGCAACAGAACGCACGTTATAGTGTTGCCGGTCTTCCCTCTCTCAGGCACATGGCTTGCGCCCCCGCCGAGAGTGGGTAGGCAAGCCCGGTCACTGTTACGCGTTTCTTTTTATATCGCATCGGATACTTAAACAGATTTCTGCTCATTTGCCAATCTTCTTTCTTTTCATCCTAATCCAGGCTGTGTATTTGCTGAACTGATACGAGGAGAAGCTCTCTGGCCAGGGTCCTCCGACGTCGACCAACTATTCCTCATACGGAAAAACCTGGGTGAGTATCGCAGAAAAGAAAATGGTCAGCACGCTTTCGTTTACAAGAGTTTGTGGTAGTTCTCAGCAGATCTTTCACCAAAGTTTACGGAGGTTCGAAATTCAAAACATTGAAGTTCAAGCCTACTTCCCCTATCTGGGTTCCGAGTGGTCGATACTATTGGCTGGGTCCTATATCGCTCCGCTTTGGCTCTCCTCTCACAGGAGACCTGTCGCCTCGCCACATGCAGGTGTTTCGCGCCAACGAGTTCTTCAGAGGTGTCACGCTGCCGCAGCCCGACACCGTGGAGCCGCTCGAGAACCGACTGCCGAAGCAGGCGGGGGCCGCCGCCATAGACTTCCTCAAGGTAGGAGACGGGGAAGGGAGTGGAGGTGGAGGGTGGAACAGCGCACTCAGGCTGCCGGGATTGTTAGATTGCTGCTGATTCTATACCTTCCTAGTACTATGGTAGATTGACACAGAGGGGGTACCTACTTACAGCGCAGATAGTCGGTGTTGACTCGCCGTGGAGGCTGGTGCAAGGCACCCCTCACGAGGGGAAAACAACTATTTTGTGACAAATTTTGTGAAGTTTTGTGAACTTTCGGGAATTTTAGTAATTTTTTCTTCTGAATTTTTGTAAATTTTCCTGAATTTTTTAATTTTTTATTATTATTTTTTTTTAATTTTTCTAAATTACGAGGTGCATAAAACTTCAGAGTTGTTTCTCCCGACCCCTCCCAGCCCAGCCCCCGGCCCTCGTGGATTGTAGTGATTGTAGGCATCGCCCCCCCTGAGAGCTGTCTGTAACGCTAACGCTCTACTCGCCTGTTCACAGCGCTGCGTAGACAAGGAGCCAGACCGCAGGTGGACGTGCGAGCGCCTCCTGAGGCACGTGTACTTTCACAATTTTCGATGCACCTTGCCTGCCGAGGAGCTGCGGGAGTTTGAGAAGCTCAAGCTGCTCCGAGACAGGAGTCGGGTCAGTAAGCCAAACACGCTGTGAGGACAAGCAGGTGTCTCGCTAGTAAATCTTAACGCATGTGTCACTTGTCCGACTGTATTTTGATAGAACTCCACAACGAGTACCGGATCTACGACGCTACCTCATTTGGCGAGCAGCACCCAGAGCAGTACAACGTCCCCAGAACAGAGCAGTAGTCAATCCCGAGACCACGGAGACCATCTTCCAGTGATTTAATTTAAAAATAAAAAAAAAGGGTTCTCTGTTTAACCACTAAAATACATAGCGTTTGTAAACACTTGTGATAAAATGAGTCAGCAGGTAATGATATAACCAAAATAATTTATTATTATAACAAAAAATAGTAAGATTTATTTTTTATGGATACAGATAGACATGTAGTAAAAGATTCACACAGACAAAAAATTACCTCACGCACAGCGTTAAGAAACCTTAAAAATTTTCAAAACTTGTTTGCATGTGTGATCATGATGATCATTCAGTGATATTGTATCAGTCCTGAATTGCTCCCTCCGTTTGTGAATCAACCAATCAACAGAATGCAGTGCAGATCCTACTAGGTGTACAGAAAACCCTGTGCGCGTCCGTGGTCACTACCACTAATATTGGACACCATGCACTTGAGGGCTGCCTACATACTTGCAATTAACAAAAGTTGGCAGATCCACATGCAAGCCTGTATGTGGTACCACACAATGCAAAAGAGCAGGCAATTTTTTAAAAGTATTATACCTTGTACGATTCTCTGTATTTACTAAAAAAATAAACAGACAAAAGTTTCTAAAAATTAATGTAACAGTGCTTACAAAATCAGTGTTTGAATTTATGAATAAATAATTCTAAGTCTTTTTCACAATTACGGCTCCAATATTTGAAATAGCAATGCAACTATCAACAGCCAGGCCCAAAGCACTTTTTTTGATAGTACATACATCAACTACACAATTATTTCTCATCAGACTGGATACCAAGGGAGGTGACTGAACATTCACATTGTTCAAGCTAACCCATTGTCTCATATGATCTACAGTTAGAAAAGACCAAAACCCCTTATAACTTTCTACCTGGTAAGAGGTGATGAGTCCACAATTACAAGAAGAAGCATCAACAACAGCAATTTTTGAATCTGATCCCTTCCAAGCATGGTGGTAGACCGAATCAACTGCTAATTTTCCACTACTAAAAGTTAAACCTGCAGCTTGAAGAAGTCCTTCTTGAAGCCACATCATGACAGAGTTAAGTTGAGACAAGGAACACAATAATTTCTTACAGAGACTTTCCTTCTCAGATTGGATCTAGAAAATTGTAAAAAAGAATTAGGGGGAAAAAAAAACCACAAAAAGGGGGGGGGGGGGGGGTAAGAAACTGTGACCTTGTTCTAAAACTAACCTTTTTCCACAGTAAAGTGATAAGATATACTTCAGAACAACCAGCACCTGGACAAACTGCTGCATCCTGAAGAACATGACTTAATGCCACTAAGATCTGATGAGAAATGACCTATAATGAATAGTGCAGTGATTACAAACAACACAGAATTTTTTTTTAACAAATATCCTCAAAATATTTTGAAGACAAACTTCTTGCATCATAGAAGGCAGATTAATTGATTTGAGGACAGATATACCTTTAAATCAGGGCCCCTGCCTAGTGTCCTTGAAGTAAGCTGAAGAGAGCACACATTACAGTCGTAATTTCCTTCCAGTCCAATGGTATTGTTGTTCACCTCCTCAAAATATTGGACACTAGCCAAAAAACCCTTAAGTTTTGGTAAACGATCAAGGAGTGGTGTTTCCAAGCTTGAAATTGGAATGGCACCTGACAGTAACAGTAGAAAATTAATTTCCAACCTTGTTCTCATGATGCAAAAGACCGTCACAATGCAAGACATTTTACCGGATATTTTCTCCAGAGCATCTGTCAAGCGTTTACCAAGTCGCTGAACGGCTAGGATGCCTTTACGTCTCAGTTTCAGTAAAAGCTCTGGATGAATTACCTTCTGACATGCTATCACTTTTATTCCCAAAGAGATGGCTTTTTCAATAAACAGTTGGGAAATTTCAAACTGTAATTTCCCTTTGTCCGGAAAGGCAATATTTGGCAGATCCTGTAGAGGGGTAAAAAAAAAAGCTTGACAAGAATTACATGTGTTATTTACTAGTCAAATCATAAAACTAAATTTTCACTAATGTTTTTACTTACACCTTCCTTGCAATCTATTTGGTCTGTGAGCATGACTGAGAAAAGCAGAATTGAAACATTTCTCCAAACTTTGCCATCAAGAACAACACTCTCTCCTTCTGTGCATTCATAGAGGATCCCTTTATGTAGGAATTGTTTGTCACTATTTTCTACTACATTAATAAACTGCAAACAATATAAAAATTATTTGAAATCTGTGTGTTGGAACGTATGGATCAGGTTTACTTAAATGAGCCAGTTACCACTTTGTCAACAGATGCCTCTGATTGTAGAAAGGCCTGTACTATGAGAGAAACCTGATTTCTAGAGAGAGTTTCAGAATTTTCTTGCTTGTGAAGACCACACTTTGATAATAAAATTGATTGAGCGACTGCCATAAATGGGTGCACTGAATCCAAGTTTACTGCTATGTGAAGTGGTGAGTTCAGAATTGCGTCTTGCATGATAGAAGAAAATTCATTTAAAATGCAACAAGCAAGAGGACGAGGAAGAGAACTCTCAAGAATCCGAGTCAATAGTTTAGTGAGTAGAATTCCACAATAGAATCCTCCATTATGATACCTTGCAAAAGTCATAAAATTCACCATTATTTCTTAATGACAAGACATAAAACCTTAACAAATTGAAAAAAGTAGGAAGCAAATACTAACTTTTTATTTTGAGATCCAATACATTGCTGAATGAATTGCAGAATAGGGTTGTCAAGTGGTAAGTTAGGAATAATTCTGCTGGATAGTGAAGAAAGTGTCAAAGAATCTGCTGATGACATTAATAAACAAAAACATCCATTGGGGCCCACTGATGCAGCAAACAATTTGCACAAGTCATCGAGAGATGGTTTTAATTGAAAACTTGAGACAAGAACTAACGACATTTTGGGGATTTCGTAATCTGCAAACAAGACACAATATAAAATGTGACCTGATATTAAATTAGCTAATTCAGAGAGCATCGTTATGAATAATACCTTAAATTAAACTACAAGAGGCTGGCGAGGATCTCACTAAAATCCTACTTGGCATCATCACTTTTCTTTTCACCGAGAAAAGCCTGTGCAACCAAAACTTTTGGTTAAGGAGCAGAGCAGGTTAACACATTTTCCACGGCAGATGCAGAATTAATAGAGACTCACGTTCTTAACTTTTTCCACAGTAAGTGTTGCAGGTGGGCGACCACCATTGACTACTGGACTATATTGAAGTTTCTGCCAGCCGTAATGCAAAAGTGCTAAGTAACCTACACACATCGCAACCATGGCTGTCTGTGATGAAAGAAACCTGCAAAATAAGGAAAACAGTAACATCTTAGTGTTGTATGCCGTAAGGTATCTTTTTTTTAAAAGTGAAATTCTGAACACTCAAGATTTTATAGTTAGTAGATACACAAATACCTTCGTATACGTGACTGCGACATGACTGAATCGTCTGCTCAGCGACCGCCAAGATCAACTAGGTTTCAATATACACAGTTTAAAAAAACGTCTTGAAGGGGAGATAGAAACACAAAGCCTCATGAAAAAACTGGATATTTTTCATTGGATTTCCTGCCTATAATCAAATCTGTTCTTGTGATCTTTTCACATCACATCCGTTACTCAATCCGTTCCGTGGGAGGTTGGGGAGGTTAGATCACAAACGAAACAATCAGCGAGCGATCAGCTGAGGTGCGCCATCTAGCGGCGCTAAACTGAGCTAGGTGAAATTGTTTTTGTTCACAACACAAGCACAAGGCAGCGCGCTGGCGCTCATGGTTTTTGCAGTCACAGATCCAAGATAGGCGCCCGAGTTGTTATTTGGAGTTTTCCGTGTGAGGACTCCCCTCACGGCACATTTCTGCCGTTACTACTTAGATGCTTCTGTAAAAATCACAGCCCAAACCAAACATGGCCCACCACTACGTCGTTACGGCACACAAGCCAACAGCAGTAACTGCATGTGTAACCGGTAAGTCCCGATTTACCTCGAGTTTTCTGCTGGTCTCCGAAGTGTTGAATTAATGTTGTTGTTCTGAGTTATCTTCCATGCATCATCTAACTTCAAGGAATGAACATGTTGGCGGTGTCAGTTCTTCATATTGCTGCAATCTTCTTTTCTTTTTTTGTATTTTTTACCGGCGTTTTCTAACCCCACCTCGAGAATCATTGATTATTTACTTTTTTTACAATTATGTTTGTGTGCTGGGCAATAGCCGAGTTTCATTAAGCACTATTTACTTTGGATATTTGATATTCCTTTTAATTATTTGCTTAATGTTTGTAAATTGGAAAAATTTAGACTGTGTAGTTGTACAAAAGGTGCATTCAGCACTCATTATTGAGACTAATATTATTCTTTTTCCCCACAGGAAACTTCACATCTCCTGATGACTTGAACTTGATTCTAGCCAAAAATACAAGATTAGAAATATATCTTGTTACACCTGAAGGCTTACGACCTCTTAAAGAAGTTGGTCTGTATGGGAAAGTGGCTGTGATGAAGTTTTTCAGGCCACCTGTAAGTCGTCAATTTTAAAGTTTCCCTAAGCTATGCTAAGCTAAGCTTTACCAATAATTTTTTTGTTTCTTTTCTCAAGCACGAAAAAAAGGATCTTCTATTTATTGTCACTAAACGTTACAATGCAATGATATTGGAGTGTCAGGGGGATATAGAAAATCTAGAAATTATAACTAAGGCTCATGGCAATGTAGCTGACCGTATTGGTAAGCCTTCGGAAACTGGAATCATTGCAGTCATTGACCCTGAAGCCCGTGTCATTGGACTGAGACTTTATGATGGTCTCCTTAAGATTATCCCTTTGGATCGGGAAAATAGTGAATTGAAAGCATCCTCGATAAGAATGGAAGAGTTAAGTGTACAAGATTTAGCTTTTCTTCATGGATGCCAAAACCCTACAATTATTCTTATTCACCAAGATCTTCATGGAAGACATATAAAAACCCATGAAATTTCTTTGAGAGATAAGGAATTTGTTAAGGTAAGAAGAATTTTTTTCCCTTTCCTCTTACTATGTTTGACTTCATCTCACATTTCCCCGGGGATAAGTGGTGCTCAACTTCTCAGACAGTAAAAAGTACTTCTAAGGTTGGTGTCCAACCCAAAAGGCAGTAGTTGGACTGATTTCTTCCCCGCTTCAGTAGATCTTAAACATTATAGATCTGCCGAAAAATAACTGACTGTGATCCACCTTCATCTTGCATACTCCCCCCTCAACATTTAGTACAATGAGATATAAATTAATTGCTCTCTGATATAATTCACTATTTACAGATTCCTTGGAAGCAAGACAATGTTGAAACAGAAGCCGCCATGGTTATTCCAGTTCCTGAACCTCTTGGTGGTGCCATAATCATTGGACAAGAATTAATTCTGTACCACAATGGGAATACTTCGGTAGCTGTTGCACCCCCGATCATCAAGGTAACAAAAAAAAAATTAATTACAAGCACATCTAGCTCTTACATTGTATCATATTCTTTTCACTACCCTCTTTTTTTTAAAAAAACCTCTACAGCAAAGTACTATTGTTTGTTATGCGCAAGTAGATACCAATGGATCTCGGTATTTGTTGGGTGACATGGCGGGGAGACTGTTTATGCTACTACTTGAGAAAGAGGAAAAAATGGATGGCACGTTTACTGTGAAAGATCCCAAGGTCGAGCTGTTAGGTGAAATCAGTATTCCTGAAGCTATAACATACCTGGACAATGGGGTGCTTTTTATTGGATCTCGTATTGGGGATTCTCAACTCATTAAACTCAACAAAACCCCAGATGAAAATGGTTCTTATGTAAGTGTGATGGAAACATTTACAAATCTAGCCCCTATTGTTGATATGGTAGTTGTTGACCTGGAAAGACAAGGTCAGGGCCAGCTTGTAACCTGTTCAGGTAAGGTTGTGGTAATTCTCTTTAGTATTTGTCTTCATACTTATTTTATATTTACATACATAGTGTTTTGTTCCCAGGGTCTTTTAAAGAGGGGTCTTTGAGAATCATTAGAAACGGCATTGGTATCCAAGAACACGCATCTATTGACTTACCTGGAATTAAAGGAATGTGGGCTTTAAGAACAGACTCTAACAGCCGCTTTGACAACACTCTCATACTATCATTTGTGGGCCAAACTCGGTAGGTTCAATATAACTTTCTTTAATTTTTTTCAATGTTTTGATTCTGTTTTCTTACAATTTTACTAAACCTATCCTTAGGGTCTTAACACTGACTGGAGAGGAAGTGGAAGAAACAGAAATTCCTGGATTTCTGTCTGATCAGCAATCATTTTATTGTGGAAATGTTGATTATGACCAAATAATACAAGTGACTCCATCTTCAGCCCGTTTGCTTTCTATGGCTAACAAACAGCTGGTTAGTGAATGGAAACAGCCTTCAGAAAAGAGTATCAGTGTTGTGGCATGCAATCCATCCCAAGTTATTTGTGCCACTGGTAGTGACTTGTACTACATTGAAATACTTGAGGGACAACTTGTTCAGAAAGGGTATGTGCTCACATTTACAAACTATGCAGCTCTGTCAAGAACATGAATAATATAATCTTGATTTTCGTCCAGGCATGTTACATTAGAACATGAAGTGGCGTGCTTGGATATAACCCCTTTGCAGGAAGGTGCAACATCAGCACAGCTGGTTGCGGTTGGTCTGTGGACGGATATTACTGCTCGTATTCTCCGCTTGCCAAATCTAGAAGAGGTTAATCGAGAAAGTCTTGGGGGTGGTGAGCAATATAGCATTGACATCGGCATAATTTGAATTTAATCCCTAATACTGTAATTATTTATTTCTTATTTTTCATTTTCTTCCATGAATTATCTCCCCTAGAAATAATCCCTCGTTCAATTCTTATGACTTGCTTTGAGGGTAGCAACTACCTGCTTTGTGCGCTGGGTGATGGCGCTATGTTCTACTTTTCTCTCAGCAAGACTGGTATTTTAACCGAGAAAAAGAAAGTGAGTTTACACAATCTGCATATCAAGCAGTGTATCATTCACATGTCTTATTCCCTTTTTTATTTACTGAACTATTTTTCATTATGCAGGTGACTCTTGGTACACAACCCACTGTGCTTCGAACTTTCCGCTCCCTTTCAACCACAAATGTGTTTGCTTGCTCGGATAGACCCACTGTGATCTATTCTTCTAATCATAAATTGGTATTTTCTAATGTAAATCTCAAAGAGGTTAACCATATGTGCTCTCTTAATGCTGAATCCTATCCAGACAGGTGATAATTTTATGAAATTTAGGTTAAATATTTCAACAGTTACTTATTTATGTGCAGATAGTATCCTAAATTTTCCTCATATTGTAGCTTGGCTCTGGCAACAGATAGCACAGTTACCATTGGCACTATTGATGAAATTCAGAAACTTCATATCCGGTCTGTGCCTTTGGGCGAATCCCCCCGTAGAATAGCATATCAAGAAAGCTCTCAGGTAATAACAATAGTACTGTATGTATATCCAAGTGAAGTATCCATAAAAAAAATAATTATTACACTATTAATTAATTAATTTTTATTTGTCATAGACTTTTGGAGTAATTTCCATGAGGATGGATGTTCAAGACAGTGGTGGAGTGCAGCCCGCCAGGCCAAGTGCATCGACTCAAACTCAAAGTACTTCAGTCAGCTCATCCCTTTTTAAAACTGCCACGGTAGGAGCAGTCAACTTATCAACAGATCATGGTCAAGAAGTTGAGATTCACAACCTCTTAATTATTGACCAACATACATTTGAAGGTATGTTACTAGTATGTATAAGGTGTTGAACTAGAAGTAATTTAGGTTCTCATAATCATGGACAGCTCTCATAAATAAAAATGCAATACATTTAATTACAGTTCTTCATGCTCATCAGTTTATGCAAACAGAATATGCTCTCTCACTTCTGTCATGCAAGTTGGGAGAAGATCCAACAACTTATTATATTGTTGGAACAGCTTACATAAATCCTGAGGAAAGTGAGCCAAAGTTCGGAAGAATTCTTATATTCCAGTGGCAAGATAACAAGCTAACTCAGATTCATGAAAAAGATATAAAAGGAGCTTGCTTTTCTCTTGTGGAGTTTAATGGAAAGTTGCTAACTAGCATCAATAGCACTGTGAGAATCATTGCTCAACTTCAATTTGTTTAAGTAGCGGAGATCTCTTTAATTGTAGTTGTTTTTTTCTTTTTCTAATTCTTAGGTGCGGTTGTTTGAGTGGACTGCTGAAAAAGAGCTTCGGCTGGAGTGCACTCACTTCAACAACATCATTGCGTTGTATCTTAAAACTAAGGGTGACTTTCTTTTAGTTGGCGACCTTATGCGATCTGTGACACTTCTTCAGTATAAAACAATGGAAGGCAGCTTCGAAGAGGTTAGTAGATTTTTTTAGAAAAGCGTATCCAATTCTGCAAATTTAAATGATTTTAACCCTTCCTTTTATTTATATAGATTGCAAGAGATTATAACCCAAATTGGATGACTGCCATTGAGATACTGGATGATGACACATTTTTGGGTGCAGAGAATTTTACCAATCTATTTGTATGCCAAAAAGACAGGTAATTAACATGGAGTTCTCTGCTTATCACAACACCTCAAATGTAACGAAGTCTGTGTATTTACTTATAATCTCTTGTCCTTGCGTTTAGTGCTGCTACCACCGATGAAGAGAGACAGCAAATGCAAGCTGTCGGTCAGTTTCACCTTGGAGACATGGTCAATGTTTTCAGACATGGTTCTCTGGTCATGCAACATGTTGGGGAAACTTCAACCCCAACTCAGGGTTGTGTATTATTTGGAACTGTCAGTGGAGCTATAGGTTTGTTTTAAGTTTTCACCTTAAATTTTCAAATGCCTTTACAATAATCTAATCTAATCAAATGTAATTCATCTGTCATAGGCCTTGTAACACAAATTCCTACTGACTTTTATGAGTTCCTCCATGAAGTTGAAGAAAGATTGTCTCAAGTTATAAAATCTGTTGGTAAAATCGAGCATAGTTTTTGGCGCAGCTTTAACACTGAAATCAAAACAGAACCATGTGAAGGTTTCATTGATGGAGACTTGGTCGAGAGTTTCCTTGATTTAACTCAAGATAAAATGAAGGAGGTTGTCAGTGGAGTACAGGTATGTTTCACTTTTCCCTAATCATTCTTGAAGATGAATTTCTTTTTCTGTGATTAATGTTATCACTTGCCACTTTAGATTGACAATGGCTCAGGAATGAAGCAAGATGCAACTGTGGAAGACTTGGTCAAAATAGTTGAAGATTTAACTAGAATACACTAGATGTGATGTAGATACAGTTTTACATGATTTTGGAGTCGTCATTTTTCTTTATTTTCCATTTTCAGATCTATTTTGAAACCCTACATCTTGAATTAATTTGTAAATAAAAGTCTTTGTCCTGTAACTTTTAATTGTAGCCAACACAAGAAAAAGATGCTAAAAGCTATGTATGAAATTCTGTTCTTTCTAATTTCTTATGTTAGTACAAGTGACTTCTTTTAATTAATGTATTTTTCCTTTCTCTCTCCTTACAAAGTGGAGACCTTTTTGCCCCTTCTGTACCTTTTGTGGCTTTGGATGAGTAATCCTGTCCTGTCCTACCCAGTCCATAAGACCCGCTCCCTCCCCAATGTTTTAAAACTCTCTTGCAATTGTACTGTATATATAAAGGAAGTGAACTGTGAGAGTGAGAGTCTGTATTAAAGGCATTCTTCTTTACATCTTCTGCACATAGACTAAGAAAACTTATGAATCTGAAATAAGCTCCTCTCTCCAGCACTGGCTTCAAGCCAGAATTGTGCTGAAATATAAGTCTCATTATATTCTTCTCCTTTGGGTATAAATACACTTACATTTACTCCAAAATATTTGAGGAGTCCAGGTAACTATAATATAATGTGCTCATTCCATTCAAGTACGTGTGTAAAATTCTTACGATTGAACCCTTTGCATCACCTGTTCCTTTCAAAATGGTAGCTCACTTAAGTGCTAGTTGGGAACTTTTTTAACTTGTGCTGAGGGCTTTACTCCTGCAAGCCATTCTTTTATGGCTGGCAAACCTTCACCAGTGATAGCGCTTGCCTCTAAGACGGTAACAGGTTGTGATATTTCTCTTTGCAATCTTGCAAACTGTAGCATTAGCAAAGCTTCGTTTCTCATTTGCCGATACGAAACATCCATCTTACTTAGAACAAGTAGTACCTGAAGACATTTGAAATACATAAAATGGTATGAATTGAATTCATTCAACTTGCAATATATACTTGTTATACCTTTGCATTTTTTAATTGTGGTTCTGCAAGCACAGTGTACAAGAGCACTCCAGCTGCTGCTATTTGACATAGATTGCTGGCATCCACAACATAAATTATTTTAGTTATATTTCGATAATACTGTGACCACAAAGGAGCCATTGCTCCTCCAACTTCACGCACAACAATTTCCTAAACCAAAATATTTAATACTTAGCGTTTAACTATTTAAGAGTTCTTTCAAAATGTGATTATTTTTTAATAATATTTGAAAAATAACCTTTTCATTTGGTAACTGAAGTGTTGTGATATTAGTTCCCACAGTTGGAACTGATGTTGATGTTATGTCAATATCTTCATTCCCTTTTAACTTTTTAAGTAAAAGGGTCTTGCCAGATCCAATTGGTCCAAGACAGACACAGCTTGGTAAAATGGGGGGCAAATTAGCCATTGCTTATCTGCACACAATACATGAAAATTATTTCTTTTATGGGCCAGTGAGCCAGTTAAATGCAAAATATACCGAGTTCATAATAAGGAGGATAGCAGGAGCAGGGTAGTTGTTAGGCGTTCGTTGTCATGGAAACTCAGACAAAACAAACAGCCCTTACAGTGTTTTCGCGGGTTATTCAAGTAACGCCGATTTCTAACCGACTGCTAAAAGATGATGTCCCAGGAATTCTTTGGAAAATTATAAGATGTCTCTATTAGGTACAAAATAAGCAGAGAATAATAATAATGCCCCTACTACAATCGCGGCCCCAGCGTCAAGAACTTAGGCAACCCACCCGCCCTCCAAGCAGGGTCGGACTCCCGTCAGACAAGCAAGAGTTTAAGGACCACCAGTCCCTGACTTTTCTTTCCCCTCATATACTCGGTCAAGCACGGCTTTACAGGTTGGCACAATGTTGAAACTTATCACTACTGAATAGCACAGCATATGCAGCGAAGTCATTTTGTCAGTTGGGCCTAATCTGGATACAATCACAAGCTCACTGGATCCAGACCAAGGGTGTGAGAAATCTCTTAGTCACCCAGAATAATTTGCCCTCATAGTGTCTGTACCCCAAACTTATAATAATGCAGCAGCTTCGTCACAAATCAAGGCAAATCTGGGTGGCATGTACAAAATAACTTTATAATTTGGAAACCTTTCTCCACCTCTAGATTCTTTATTGCTGTAGAAACTTATTTTTAATGTCAAATACTCATAACAATAGTAATAACAGAAAAGAATTTAATTTCAGCTCTGGCAAGGATTTTCAACAAAATAATACGTGTGGGAATGTAGACTTGGACAAAATTTTTGAAACTATCTAAACACTTAAAAGAGTTCTTGCTGACTGCTTCTTTGTACAAAAGTTGGTGAAGAATTCAACAATTCTTTTCGGAGCGTTAGTCAGGTTTTGTCTTAAAGTTTGGTTTTTACTGCAAATATTTAGATAAATACCTAACACAACAAGAAGTCCAGACCACAAATACCTGCAAAAGAGTTTTAATACAGCAGTTTCTTCATAATTCCTAGTTAATTCTTTACCGAACAGTACTTACTGAAATGTAAAGGGTTTGGCAAAAAATAAAAATGATATCACAATTGAAACAGCTTTCCGGCATGTTGTAACTGTTGCAGCAGCCAATGCCCCACTCGTTCTCACAAGTATGAGAACTACCTGAATACCTAGATATCCAGTAAGTGCAAATAATAAACACAATCCGTATGTGTATGCAGGGTACTGTGAATGAAAAAATAGATTCAGGACAATGCAAAAAAAGAAATCAAAGCTCCAGCTCCATTAATTGACAACCATCAAAACCAACAAACCTCAGAACACATTCCAATAGATGATGTTAGGTTCCCACTAAATAGTAGTATCACAAACAAGTAAACAAACCCAATACTGTAAGAGTACAGAACCACTTCTGCATTACTGGCTTTATACTGTTTCATTGATTTTTCCTGTACATTTCCAATTGCTGCATCACACAGCAAAGCACATGATATCATAATGACACCTGCAAATGTGGGAAAGAAAACCTTGCTTTACAACATCCACGTTTGAACAAGCCACTGAACTAAGATATATTTACCTATAGTGCTAAAGACAGGAGAAATTTGACTGTCAGCTAATGTGAAAAGAGTGAGACCAAGGCACATGCAGAAAGCTGCTAAAAAATCGAGTGTGCCATAAACTTTTTTTTGGATTAAAATTCCCCCAACCATCACAGGAATTAGCTTACAACATTTAAAAATGACCTGAAACAACATTATGGAAAAGAAATGTTACATAGAGATGATTATATCAGAAGAAAGTTATTCTCTTGAGTGATACCTGTAGTGTTTACTCATAAAAGCTCTGCTTTTACTGTACCTTACCATGGTTTCTCAAACAAAAATTAAATATTTTTCAGTACATGAAATCTGCTCAAAGCATATCTGCCTTGAAAATATTGAAAATGGGAGGCAGCAAAAGAGGATTCTGTGGTAGATGAAATATTACCTGAGTTGGATAGTTGAGGTACTGCAAAGAAGAATTGGAGAAGCCCATAGTCCCCAATGTTAAGAATGCAAGTATGAAATAAATCTTAAGAGGGATTCTGAGAACAAGAAAAAAAAATCTTCATTGGAAAACATTCTTGCTTACATATAAAAATGAATGCTAACATTAACTGTAAGTTAATCAATTTTTTGAACAGGAGTCAATTGAAGTTCTTACTTTCTTCCTTTCATGCGTCTTAGTTTCATTTCTATTGTCCCAAAAACAGAATAATATCCAAACTGAATGAGGGTTAGATACCAACCACATGGTTTTAGACTGTCCAAAGTAAAAAGAAGTTCCTGAGAGAGTAAAACAGTAGATGATCAGAATTTCCTTGAAAATGAAACAATAATTTGTCAGAAGTAAAAAGAAACAATTCTTTGACTTAAAGTCCACAAAAACCCATAGAACACACCTGGAGATACCCATAAAGTAAATAAAAGATGAAGACTGCAAGGCAGCAAACAAGAAACTGATGAAAGGAACTAAGATAACTGATATCAAACCATAGTATTTTAAGATCATTAGCATTTTGATCCGATCCTTCAGACTTCAGTTGTTTCCCTCCATCATATCGCTCATTGTTTACAACAACCACAGTATTTGAAGACATCATATAGATCAATGTATATCAAATGTCGCACTGTAAAAAAAAAAAGAAAGTTGAGGCTTTGTGAGACAACTTTTTTTTTGGATTAAAATTCCCCCAACCATATTTGACAGCTATCATTTTGATTAGAAGCAAGTATGCTTCATGAACTGCTACAGTATTCAGAGCTTCAGTAAAGTATGATTGGTGGGGATGCTCCCAAGAATTTCAACATGATTTCAAGAACCTTTCATTCTTGCAATAAGTCAGCGAGTAAGTGAAAACCGCAGCTCTTCCTGGAAGTGAAGATAAATAACCAATACCTTGCTTTTTTCTAAATTTTTATTTTGAAGGAGAGTGCTGTGAACTCTTTTAGGAGTTAGCAAGGAAGATGAAACTGAGTAAATATTGTTGACAAACAGCTCCTCATGATTTGTCAGGTTAGACCTCTGTGGCATAGCCTCATATCTCTGCTCAAACCACGATCCAAAAGAAAGGAGGTAATTAAGGCAGATTCAAATTTTCGTGAAACATGATTCCTGCATCATTTCACAGCAGATAACGCTAATGATCGTCAACAACAAAGAAGAATTTCCGAGCGCACTGTAACTCGTAAACCATCGATAAACGTCAGACGATGGAGCGCCAGCTGATCAGCAGCTGAAGAACGTCTTGTACGTCACATCCGCTTCCGCTGCTACTTCGAACAGTTCGAACACCCATTTCGCCCACTTTCGCATCACTATTCGCAGATACAGAAAGTTGCTAATGGCCCCAGCCCGATAGACTGATATTATCCGAAGAGAAACAACAAAAACTTAAACTCATTAGCGCTTTGTCACGTTTTTCACGAGTCAATCAGTAGGAAGAATCGTAGAAAGTGTGCCTCTGGGTGCATTTCAACATGTGGTCGTTATTGGCAGGTGTGGGTGGATGACAAATGAGGAACGTGCAGTGAGCCGTCTCAGCTTAGCCGCGATGTAACGTCTTTTTTAAAATTTATGTTAATGTCCTTTTAAAGATGTTCGACCTAACATTCTACTGTAATAACTATTCAAGAATTTTCTACTTTTGTCTTGTATTTAAAAGAAGATTATCATTTGCTCTTGGCCTCATGTGAACTGTCAAGCTTGTGTAAGTATTGCTCTTTTCCTTTCTTTCGTTCTGTCATTTCTTGAAATTAGACATAAGAAAGGTTGAACTGTTCTAAGCTCATTGAGATAAATCCACCCTGCTATTCATAGCTGTAATGTAGTCTCATGACAAAAGTGGATGATCAGAAACTGGTATGTCAGCTGTTAGGCCTCCCAAGCGTTTTAAACCATCAGCTTTCTTCACTAAATATAAAATCCTCATTCAGAAACAGTTTTCTGTGATAGAGTTTGATGTCAAACATTTTCATTAGTGTTAGGAGGAATTAACTGAGGTTGTGACTCGTAAGATGGATTGTAGATTTTTCTTTTTCAAAGCAATTGGCTTTGCATGATGAAAGGTATTCGGTGGACTGGGCAACCTCAAAAAAATCAGAATTCTAATGAAATGTCAAAATTTATTTAGTGGGTTTAAGTTGTTATTGCATATTGAAAGATAAGAGAAACGTCTCTATTGTTGAGTCTCTGAAGCAGCAAACTTGGTGAATAGATTAATAGAAAATATTTATAAATTAAAATGGGGAAATACTGCTCTTTCAAATCAATCATCATCGGCTTCTAGATTAATATGGTTTCCAAATTTAGCATACAGCTTGGCTCGAAGATCTGACATAATTTCCTTAATTTCACTACATTTCTGATCAATTTCTACCATTTCTGCCTCAGCTCGAGACTTAGCTTCTTCCAGGGAACTCTGCAGGAAAAGAATTATATTACTTAACCATTTCATATCAAAATGAGCAGCAAAACAATGTTAGAGAGTATGAAATAGGTGTACCTGCGCATCTTCAAAATTTTGAGTAATAAATGACTCTCCCATAAAGAAAGGGACCTTTTCGACATCACCTTCTAAGAGAGCAAGTTCATCTTCTGCATCTTTCAAGTTTGTTAGATATTCCTGTAAAGAATAAGATGGATCATAAGTGCCTCTCTTTTATGTTTCTCTGCTATGATTTAAAAGAACTGTAAAATATCCAACGACCTGTTTAGTTTTGATTTCTTCTTTAAGTTCATCCAACTTGGCATTGTGTCGAGCAAATTTATTAATCATTTGCTGGTCTTCATAGGTGATATTAACGTCGGACTCCTGCAACATTAAAATGTCAAGCTGTCAGTGATCAATGAGGGCCAGATTAGAGAGGAATTAGCACCAAAAGGTAAGTGAAAGTGAAAGAAGTGTAGTGAGTGGTAGCAATACATATTCTCAGCACAAGATTGTGACGAAAGTAGTTTATACACCTTCTTACGCACGAAGGTTAGGTTAGTTGATTATTGAGTATACCAGAGGATACCCTTACCGGTTGAAATGATGTCTTGGAACTATTTGCTACCGCTGCCATTTTTATTCTTGATATCGGACCCTAAAAGATTCGCGATCAATAAATAAGAAGCTGTAACTAAACGTGAAAAATGACAGTGTGTGGTGTGGTTATTTTCTGTGAACTACAACAAACTATGCGGTTGTTGGCACTCAAAAACACAAAAGAACATGTAATGATGTGTTATTACAAAGTTTTTGCATATCCTCTATCACGGATTATTTTTAAATGCCAATCAGAGCACTTGTCTAGTTTCAAAATATTTAGACGACTCCCTCTGAAGGGTCCCGTTTGGAATGTTCATGAAGCGTGGGGTTCAATGTGTTCGCGTTGGCAGCATTGCTCCTCGTTCCCGCGCGTTGCCGTAAGGTAATTGAAAACAGAAAGAACTTTGCAATTGGTTGCCATGACGATTTTCAACAGGTGTCACTTTGACACACCTTTGTGGCATACATGTGAAAAGCATTGCGCGTAACTGAATTTTTCTATCTTCAAGTAATGCATCGCTTTCGCACACATTGAGTGTGTCGTGACCGCGCTGGTCATTCCCCTTTGTCCCCTTTAGAATCTCCTTTCGGGACTTCGATGTCCATGGATGGTAAAGTACTTTGTAGTTTTTGGGAATGGGCGGTGGGCGGTGTTGTGGAGGGTCGGGAGACTTGCAGAGCGATTGCGGTGCACACACTCCACTGTTAAAAATACCGTACCCCAATGCCCCAGATACTACGGTAAACCCCGTTTTGTTTGGTGACGAGACGACCGTATCTGAAAAATACGGTGTTTTCCGTGACCAATTCCGTAGTTTCAGTTCCTCGAAACTTCGTAAAAAGTTGAAATATAGGCCCATCCCATGTGAAATACACGGTCATAGGAAGTACGGACGGACCGTACCCAATAAAAACGGTCCGGACCAGGTAAAAAATTAACGAGGGAAAACCATACTAATTACCGTGGAAATTTCTGGCAGTGTCGTAGGCGCACTTCTCGAGTGCGAGAGAGGACGAGTGCTCTCTCGCGCCCTCGGCAGTCTCCTTGAGAGCGAGAGAGAGACACAGCGAGGAGTGCGGCAACGGAATCGGTCTGCGGTGCCAAATGTCATGTCTCATTTGGTTCCCCACGGGGGGGGGTCACTCAGTAAAAATCTTTCCCATACAGCAAAAAAATTATAGCTACATATGGACAGCTAACTTTTTAAGCTTAACGACTAACAAGTTAACTGTATTACAAACCATTTAGCTACATATCTCCGAATGTTAGTTATCGATTTACAACTATTTTTTTCCTTGGGGGGGGGTGGGGTGGGGGGGGGGCATTTCACTCACCTCCCACCTCCCCCCATGCTTCTCTCCAAAATTTTTCCTCTGCTTCTCACCTCACCCCCTCCCCTGCCGTCACCTGGCCAGTCGCCCCCTCTATTTGTAGCCTCCCTGCCCGCGCCCGCCCGCCCGTCCACCCTCGCTTCCGCACACAACGCCCGCCCCGCTCCAGCCCCGCTCCAGCCGCGCTCCCGCCCCGCTCCCGCCCCGCTCCAGCCCCGCTCCAGCCCCGCTCCAGCCCCGCTCCCGCCCCGCTCCCGCGAGTGAGCCGTCGTCCCCACAGGGACAGTTAAGTTCACGGGCCTAATGAAGCGGCTGTGTTGCGGGTCGCACGCACATCCCGGCCCGCAAATGGAAATGTTGCCGCCCGGGTGGTGCGGGTCGGGGTGCCCCAGCAGAAATAGCCACATGTAAACTGGCTCGATTAATGTCCCCGCAATTTGCTTCCACCAGCGAAACGGCGTCGGGCGCAGGCGGAGCCTCTTTCTGCAGAGCGGTGCGGCGCCGCGCCGTGTCGGGGTAGTGACCCCTCATCAAGGGAGCGTCCGCCCCCGGCCCTGCCTCCTCCCCCCACCCTCAGCCATGTCTTCACCCCCGCCACCGCTGCCGCCGCCGCACAGAGATTTTTCTCCAGCGCGGCTAATTGAATTAGGAATGGCGATTGCCGTAATGAGCCACAGACGCCTGGGCTGGCGCGCCGGGCGGCCCGGGGCGGGTCCGCGGGGGTCAGGCGCGACTGCGCGACTGCTACACTGTTAAAAGTGGGAGTCCAAGGTCCAAGCAGGCGGGTATGGGCGGACGGGCGGGCAGGCTTTCCGCGAACCATTGAAAACGGAGTGTGCTGGTGAAATATCGTGCGTGGTGCGTAGAGGCGTCCTGTACGCGGTTCATCCCGTGACAGCGACAGCACGCCGCAGGCGCTCAAGCGCTCCATGAGGACATGAAGGGCTGTTCTGAGCTGGCGGCCGGAGCCGGGCCGGAGCTGTGCGGAGAGGTGTACGGAGAGTCGGGCCGGGGAGCCGAGCTGAGCCGAGCCGAGCACCCCCCGGCCCCGGGCCCGACAAGAGGTCACCGGTCTCCCTTCGGTGCCCCGCGCCTCGCTCGCGCCCCCCAGCGTCCCCGCTACCCCACTCGTCCGGCAGCCGCCTCCACCCCATCTCCCCCGGTCCGTAGGCCGGTCCAAAGCAGCGGCAGCCTCCCCTCCCCCCTCTCCACTGCGCCGCGCCTCTCCTTGGCCTCCCCCTCGTTCATCGCGCGCTCTCCGCCGCGCCGCCCCCTGCCGCCCCTGCCGCCCTTGCCGCCCCCAGCCCCCGCTGCTGCTGGCTGGCTGCTGGGCCGGGCCGGGTGGGCCAGTCCAGTTGCCGAGCGCTGCTCGCCGGGCCCGGACGCGTTGCGGGTGGCGTCAGGCTGGCGCCGTAGCTGAGCCGAGCCGAGCGGAGGCTCTCCTGTGTTGTCCTGTCGTAGGCACGGGGTGGACGCGCCGCCGCCGCGCAGGGCTGGGCACCTCACGCGCCCCAGCGCTGCCACCCCCGCCCCCGCGACCGCCCCCGGCGCCCGGCCGTGCCGGGGCGCACGCCGCCGCCGCCCCCACCGCCCCCGCCGCGCCGGGCCGGGCCACCCGGATCCAACAAGTCCTCCAGCCCTGGTCATAGTGCAGTGTGTTGTCATGTGATACCGCCCCCAGCCCCCCGGCCCTGCCCGGCCCGGCCCGGCCGCTCCCACACCCGCCGCACTTCAGCCGCCTCGAGTCTTGGGATTTGTCGCTGTCAGCCTCGGGCCTGCCCGGCCCGGCCCGGCCCGGCCCAGCGCCTCAGGCTCCTCGCAGGCTAGCCTTGGGCCCGTCCCTTCCCGACCACTACTGGATTTACACCCGCCGGGGTAAGTAAGTGCCGTGTCCATCAGGTGTCCCATATGCCATGCCGGCCCCGGGCCCCGGCCCCGGGCTCCGGGTATACCCGCTCCGAGCCGGACCGCACGGCCCCTGATGATTAAATTAGTCCAGTCTTAAACTAAGCTCCTGGACATGCTGGACAGGCTAGTGGGTTCGGGGCGCCCGGGGCCGGATGCACCGCGCCACCCTCCCCACCCCGCGCCCGGCCTCATGCAGCGCGCTGGGAAACTCGTTTTATGAAAAACTAGATAAAGTCGAAACTTAAGGCTGAGCCTAAGATTTCACATTCAAGTAAACGACGTTGTGTTTAAAAATTATATTTCATCATGACATGTTATGTTTTTAATTTTAAAGTCGTGTTGAATTTAATTGACCAGCCCCCTTTATCTTTTCCAAAGTACACCATACATTTATCTTTCTTTTTTCCGAACCGAACCTGACTCTGTTTGTGTTGCCAACCACAGAATCTCAACAAGACATGTAAAATTACCTTCTCACACAGCAAATCAGATTTCAAATGATTCTAACTATCTTCATTTATGGTATGTCCGTCCTCGCAAGCTTCTATATTTTGAAATTTTATTACCTTCTACCGGTGTTCACAAAGATGTTGAAAGGTTGTCTACCCTGCGCCTGCGGGTTGCAGATTTCGAGGTGTTGCACTGGGACCGGTCTAAAGGGCTTTGCTAGCTTAAGCTTAAGTTTAAGAGGAAGATATAGAGGCTCTGCCAAATAAAAAAAAAAATGGAGATGTAATCTGCGCCTGCTCTTTCACGATCCCTTTGGTCATGTCCCCCTCCAACTCCCGCATTATTACACGGTGTGCGTATGCATGCGTGCTTGTTGAATATCCATCCAATCTCGGAAATTCTTTTTTTTCCCCCTTTATTTTCTTTTGTCATTTTTTCGAGTGAAATGGGAGGTGGGAGGTGGGGTGGAGTGACAACCTACTCCCCGCCCTGCCGGCCCTGCCCTGCCCCGCCGCGCTTGAGCTCGTCTGTTGCTCCTGTGCGCCGCTCCGCTCGTGTTGTTTTGCGGACTGCAGTGCAGTGATGCTGCCCCGGTGCCGCTGGCTGCAGCGGCTCATTAGCGAACTCCCGATTCCCGCGCTTCTTACTACTCGATTAGATTCCATATTGAATAAAAATGCTTCCGAATCAACTCGACGAGTGGAGCGGAGCGAAGCCGAACGCCGTCCCTTCTCCCACAGGTAATTGCTATAAGTGCGGCGACGAAACCGAATTACTACGGGGTGGGGCGGGGCGGGGCTCCCCTCCCTCCCTCCCTCGGGAGAAAACGTGGACCTATGACGCCTTCGCTGCTTACCGCCGCGCTCCGCCAGAAGTGCGGGCGCGAGAGTTTCGATGCGGCCCGCCGCCCTCGCCTCGCGCCCCGCGCTCTCGCCCCGCCCAGCCAGCCAGGAGTGCGGGGCGGCGAGAGTTGAGAGTTTCGATGCGGCCCGCCGCCCCGCCGCCCTCGCCTCACGCCCCGCCAAACGCCAAAACGACTTTTACTGTTGGGAAAAGTAATACTGGCACCCATTCCGCTTGCAGTTCCTTTCAAGGAAAACAAAACGTTTTTTACCGAGGGCTGCAGCCGGTGGCGCTGGCGGCTGGCCAGGCCGGCGGGGCGCGGCGGGCCCCTATTGGCCGCCCGGCCCGGAGCCCGGCCCGGCGAGCCCGGAGCTCCATGTCGTCCTTTGCACCGGAGTCTGCCCGCCGCCACCGCGTCCCGGTCCTGGTCCTGGCCCTGCTCATGTAAATGAGAGAGGGCAGGCGCACCGCGGCGCCTCTGCAGAGTTAGGCCTCCGCCCCGGCCCAGAGTTACGCCCGAGTTAGTCGCGCACGGCCGGCTTATGTACAAGCTCTGCGCGCGCACGTATCATTTCCCTGGCCGGCTCTAGAACTCCACTCCCCACCCCTTTTTTTATATATTTATTTTATTTATATATTTATTTTAAGGAGGGCAGAAGAGGAGGGGAAACTTATTTTCTTAGTTTTACGTCAGTGAAAAATCAGTGAGTGTTGTCACGGCGAGAGTTTTCATGTCGGAAACATGTAGGCCACGTCGCTGTCATGGGGGGGGGGGGGTCAGTGGTGGTGCGGGAGAGTTGGCAGGGGATGGGAGGGGCTGGACTCCTCGGCGGCGTTGGCTTCTCACCGCCAAAAACTTTGCCGGCCGGGACGTGTACAATTTCCGGCCCTTTTCAGATGCTGCGCTCTGCTTAATCTGGTAACACTCGGTCCCCCTGGCGGTGCGGGGTCGGGCGGGGTCGGGCCGGGCACGGGGCGCTCTGCGGCCGACCCCTCTGTGCCCTGTGCCGAGGGGGCCACCCCTGCAGAAAGCCTTTCTACCCCCCCCCCCCCCTCTCCCTCTCTCTCTCGCTCACTCCTCTGAATTGGGTCCTTTGCGCGCTCTCTTGTGTGATGACTCGCCCTTCATAATGTCGTTTTCCCCTCTCGCCATCGCACCCCGTGTCGAAGCCCTTTAATATACTTTGGACCTCTATTCTCTTAAATTATTTTTATTTCCTCATTTCGCCGCCTGCGTTGTCTCCGGACGCCTTTTCTCAGGATTGCTTTACCTTCATTTTCTCACCCAAGTACGTCTCCCCTGCGGGCTGCCCCCCCCTCCCCTCCCTTTTCCTCTCGGCCTTCTTCACTATCCTGGCCTCTAAATATGTCCAAACCGAGGGGACACTAAACTCGCCCCGCCCCACCCCTCCCCTCCCAGCTCCCCCCGCTCTTCTCCTCACCCCCCTCCCTTCAAGCTCTCATCTCGACCTCACTCATCCTTTACTCAGCTCTCTGTACCGACCCTCCCCCGCTCTCCCGCTGCCTTTCTTTCTTCAGCCCTCCATATTCCCAGCGATGCACTCCTCATCTCTGTCGGGTCTTCGCAGAAAATTTTCGTCTCCTTTCGCGCCTTTACTGTGGTAATGATTTCTGTTTCCCTGCCCATTTAGAATGGAATATTCGCCGAGACAGCAGCAGATGCCTTGCTTTAACCCTACACGGGTAAAAAAAATTGCTATCGCAGTCAAAAATTTGCTGGCTCCAACACAACTAATTTTATTAGCTGACAGCGAATAATAGCAAAGTATGAAGTGAGGGAGCCTGCGCGTGCGCTGTCCCACTGACCTAAATCTGACACGGGGCACGCATTTGCGCATTTGCTCCCACAACTACTAGTTTTGCTACCGGAGTGGATTATTTGCTCTGACAGCTGAAATTAGTTGTGTCGGAGTAAGCGGATTTTTCACAGTGGCAACGAGTGTTTTCTTTTTCGTGTAGTTTCATATTTTATAAAACCTATGAATACACTTAAACAACACTCTTAGACTGATGTTTTTGAGTAAATATCTTCGTTTTCAGGCAGCAGAGTAGTCACGGACTAATTTGTAACTTAATCTTTTTAGTTTTTAAGTATATTACCGATGAAAGAAAAGCTTGTCAGTAATGTTTGAAAGGAATTGTTTCGTACTACTGGTGATAAAAGTTTAAGCTTATAAATGTTTAAAGCTGCAGGAATACCGACAATAAAGTGGTCAGAAAAATCAGTGGGCGGCGTTCGCAAGAGCTAAAATTCACAAGAGCTACAGCCACAAGAGCTAGAGTTCACAAGAGCTACAGTTCACAAGAGCTAGAGTTCACAAGAGCTAACAGTCACAAGAGCTACAGTTCACAAGAGCTAGAGTTCAGAAGAGCTAAAAGTCACAAGAGCTAGAGGTCACAAGAGCTAGAGTTCACAAGAGCTAAAGTTCACAAGATCGAATCCGCTGTTGCATGCAGCTGACTATATGCATCACCTTACGGGCGAGAGCAGAGAGATCCAGGATAGGGTTCGAGACATAAGAGCGACGGTCGAGGGCAGAGTTTGTCTGCTAGGGTAATAAACGGTGTTAAACATAATTAAAAGGATAGTGATTGGGAATATTGTTGGCGGCGGAACACTTCACACTGAACCTTATAACTACAAACACACTCTCATTTTGGTAGCTTGGTGATATAGCGAATCGTGGAAGCCGTCTTCCGCCACCAACAATATTCCCAATCACTATCCTTTTAAATATGTTTAACACAGTTTATTAGCAAATGGTTCCACAGTAAAAATTGCTAAACAGGCATGTCGCACTACTGCTAGCCTAGCCTAGCAGATAAACTCTGCCCTCGACAGTCGCTCTTATGTCTCGAACCCTATCCTGGATCTCTCCGCTCTCGCCCGTAAGGTGATGCATATAGTCGGCTGCATGCAACAGCGGATTCGACTCTAGCTCTTGTGAACCTTAGCTCTTGTGAACTCTAGCTCTTGTGACTTTTAGCTTTTGTGAACTCTAGCTCTTGTGAACTGTAGCTCTTGTGACTGTTAGCTCTTGTGAACTCTAGCTCTTGTGAACTGTAGCTCTTGTGAACTCTAGCTCTTGTGGCTGTAGCTCTTGTGAATCTTAGCTCTTGTGGTCCGCTCCCAAATCAGTTACGGGCTTAATGCCAAATAAAAAAGAAAAGAAAACAAAAAGAAGTGCAAAATGGACTAGTTTTGTTGTTTTACTTTCGTAGCCGATGTTGCTGCTAACGCTGAAGTTTATTTATCGTTCTTTCGCATGAATGGAGAATGATTGGGGGCTCCTAATAGAAATCACCCCCACTCCTACCCCGCCCCTCCCAGTGCGCCTCCGCTGTGCATGGCAACCCGATGGAATGTGGCGAAGCAGGGGTGGGCGAGAAATACTGCTCGCTCGCGAGCTCTCGTAGTATTGTTTTAATCCAGTGGGGCGTTTGGATTACTGCGGCGCTCGCACGTACGTACGTGTGCAGTGCACGTGCACGCACGGCTCTCTACCCGGCCTGGCGCAGCTGCTGCTGCTGCTGTTGTGCTCTGCTGTGCTGCTCCTGCTGGCTGCGGCGCACTGCGTCGGCCTCGCCTCGCGTTAAGCCACTTTGTTCGTATTGCGTGTACTTCGCACGAAAAAAGAGAGAAGATTTTGTCGTGGTGATCAACTCTGTTCGATGGGCGCATAATTGCGGAGCTGCGCCGCGGCGCGCATGGCTGCAGCTGCGGGTCGGGTCGGGTCAGAGAGCTGTATATGAGAGCCGGGGCGGGGCGGGCCAGCCGAGCCGTGCAGTCCTGGCGAGAGAAATGAGCACCGGGGTCCTGATTCATGTCCGCCGCAGCAACGCGGGGGCGGCGGGGGACCCACTGCCCCGCCCCGCCTCTCGCGCGCTCTGTAAATCCTTATTAGCTGCCAAATTGGTCGATTGTGGCCGACCCGTCTATGTATGTCCTTTTGCGCGGGAAAGTGTGACTGTGCACTGCATGGTGTGCGCTCACTCAAAAGACTCATGTGAAATTTAGGGCTGCGTGCGCACGTGACGTGAGTGCGACTAACGTGGAAGTGTTGCACGTACCGAACGCGGCCTTGTATGAAGTCAAATTTTTGTTGCCCGTACCAACCAGGACCACTTAGTTCGTCTATTTGCTATCGGATACACTGAAAAAAATATTAATGTAAATTAACAGCAAAGTTGCTGTTAAGTTTTTAAATGACTACACACTAACTGGCAATGTACTTTTTCGTACATGTGAAATGTACGCATATAAACGTGCGGATTTATGTAAAAAATCGTGCAGAATTATGTAAAATATTGTGCATAGCTCTGCAGAATTTGTTACATGTCGAAAATATGTACAATAATAAACAGATTCATGTACAATATTCTACATAATTCTGCACGATTTTTTACATAAATCCGCACGTTTATATGCGTACATTTCACATGTACGAAAAAGTACATTGCCAGTTAGCGTGTAGTGTTGTTGTAAAACAACATTGCCGTGCAATAAACAAGTATTGTTGTCTATGAACAGCGCAACACTGTAAAAAAACAAGATCGTTGTACGGAACCAACTACGGTGCCCCGTATCTTCGTTTTAGAAACTGACTACGGAGCGCAGAGTACGGCGCCACCGTACCTCATTTTCGGTGGCCAGAGGTCATAAGTACGGGTCTTCCGTACCCCATCCCTAACAGAAGTTGAAATCCCAAATTTGTCCCAAAGTCCAAAGTCCCTCGAGATCCCAAAGTCCAAATCCCCTGGAAGTCCCAAATAGTAGCATATGAGGGAGTTGGGATTTCACGACTCGAAGGTGTTTTCGCCCTTGCTCAGATCCCTCTGAAGTCCCTGCGGAACTACCGCTGAGTCTTAGTCGCATAGCTGTCTGGCGGTTTTAAAGCACCGTTCATGGATGAAAATGTATGAAGGAGACATCTATACAATACACTATATTGTTTCTGAACATCTGAATTCCATGTGACGTGTTAAAAACGACCTAGGAGTCCTCCTAAACCACTTTTTCGATTCGGTTAAAAAGGCATCGCGATCGCAAATGGAACTTCGGAGGGATTTCGGGGGGCAGGGACTTCAGAGGGATTTGAGCAAGTGCCAAATCCCCTCCAAGTCCCTTGAAAAGTAGAGGGACAATATTGGTACTTCAAAGGGACAATTTTGGGACTTCAACTTCTGTTAGGGATTTTTTGAGTACGGTGATGCCGTACTTGTCAGTCCGTAACGGGGATTCGAAAATTTCTAGTACGGTGGGCGCCGTAGTAGGGAGGTACCATTCTACGGTGGACACCGTTAAAGGAATTAACGGTGATTTCCGTAGTTTTCACCGTCATTTTTTTTTTACAGTGAAGTTGTCCGGTAACAGTAGAAGTTGTAGAGGAACAGCACTGTGCAGAAACAGCATAAGTCGTACACGAAAAGCACAAGTTGTGCAGGAACAGCAAAAGCTGTTCAGAAACAATAAATTTCCTGTTTTGAATTGAAAACAAACATGCATGTTCCCTGACAACTTATGTTGCTCTCGAACAACATTACTGTGTGTCAACTACACGGTTGTCACTGAAAGGGTTGTTTTCCAAGAGTTACTTTTTACAGTGTACTTCCGAATGCATAAGTCCTGGCTGTATAGACCCTCGTGCAATCCGAGAGGTGTCGAGTGTCGAGTAAGTTCCCCTCGTTCTCGGATCGCAGCAGGCAACTTCGGACGACAGCCTTCGAGGCTCTCTCTCTCTCTCTCTCTCTCGATTTCCAGTGTACAGTAGGAGCTGCTGCAGCTCGACCAAAGGACATGGAAACTCTGGATCCTCTGAGGTACGGCTTCGGTCGAGTAAATTGCCCCCTAACCCTCCCCTCTGCCGGCCGGACACCGGACGCTGCTGACAGTTCGGCATTGCGGCGGGCTGGGCCGGGCGGGGCCGGGCGGGGCCGGGTGGGGCCGGGCGGGGCTAACGGGGTTGAGCTGAGACCTCTTGACCCGCACCGCGGAGGGCGTATAATGCGCGATGGCCCCAAGGTCTTAACCCCGTCCGTCCCTTGCAAGCAGTCCGACACGACCACGACCTGCCCCGGCCCGGGCCGGACCCGCTCGCCCTAACCCTCTCCCGGCAGCCGACTGATTACGGAGAGCGCTTCCCTCGCCCTGTCTCTCTCGCACTCTTGGGTTGGTGCGCCAGCGCCGTACAGGTGCGAGAGAGAAAGAGCTGAGAGAGCGCTCTTCGGGATAAGTCGGGCGGGCTGCTTCCGCGGCGGCGTCCTCCCTCGGCTCGTCCCGTCCCGTCCCGTGCCCATGGTGTCTCTAGTGGTGTCCCTCCCCCCTCCCGAAGCGAACATGAGCCCTCAGCAGCGCCCCCCGCACCAGCGCAGCGCGTTCGCGATTAACTCGTGTAGCAGCCCTCCTCCTCTCTCTCGCTCTCTCTCTCGCTCTCCATCTCAATTTCTGTCCGTCTCTTTCTCCCCCCCCCTTTTCCTCCCCTCTGAAATTCTCAACAACCCCATCTCTTTCTGCCGCGTCACCCTCCCCTCCCCCCGACGCCCCGCACCGAAGATCCCTAGAGTTAGTCGCATTTTTCACTCCGCCTTTGAGATGGGGCCGCTCGTCTCCGCACGCTTGTCACGGCGCGGCGTGGCGGAGCGTGGCAGATGAGCGGGAGCAAACGCAGCGCAGCGCGCTCCAGTGGGGTCCAGCGGGTATCCACATGAAGATAATCAGAGAGCTCCCCGAGGCAATCGATTCACGACTGTTCGAGTTCGAGACCCTTTAGAAAGTGCGGGGACTTCAAACTCGAACATCACTCGCCCCACTCCGGAGCCAGTCTGCAGCGCGTTGTGAAGTAGTCTTCCCAGCCAAAGAACACATTTCTCCGTGCTGCTCTCGAGAGATCTCCGTTAAGGTGTGAGATAGAATCTATGCTACTTTTTGGCTGAGAAAACCAAAGTCTGCGCCCAAGAAGCAGTTTGCACCGTTGGGCTTTCCAAACTGTGTCAATTTCAGCTTTATAAATCTAGTTTTTCCAGCGAAAAAAGGAAAAAAAAACAAACAACAGATTTTACGAAGTGAAATCTCGGGAGTCACAAAGTAGCATGCGGTTTCAAGATTTTTTTTTCAAAGTTTAATTCTGGTTTAAGTTTCATGAAGGTTCAAGTCTCACTTTATTAAAAAGAAATGGAAGAAAAGTATAAACGTTTCAGAGCGTGCATGTGTTCGTGCGCGCACCTGTGCGCATCGCTAACTTTACAGACCTCCAGAAAATTTCCGCGGTTCCTTACGAGGTCGTTGAAAGAACCGCGCATACACTGCTCCAGGATGCATGGCCCTACCACATGAGTAGTATTTTTTTACCCAGTAAAGAAATGTCCGATTAACTTGATTTTTTGAACTGTAGGCTAGTTGTGTAATGATCGGTCACCGAATTGTGTAATTGTGTATAACACTGGCATTCAAACCAAGTAGCATAGATGGATGGATGGATGGATGGATGGATGGATGGATGGATGGATGGATGGATGGATGGATGGATGGATGGATGGATGGATGGATGGATGGATGGATATAGATGGCGTTAGAGTAGGGGAGGGAGGGGTGGCCTCGCGTCGTCTCATGCTTCCGTGATGAATAAAAGGGATTGACGTGGTCGCTACGTGAACCGCACCGTGATACGCGCCGCCGACATTTATTTTTCATTCCATCCGGACCTTCGGCCCGAGCGACCCCCGCGCTCCCTTGCATGTCCCCCATTTCTCTCTCTGCCCCTCTCGTCTCGCTGTCGTTGAGCGGGGCAGGCTCAGTCCTCTCCCTCTCTCCTTTCCCGACGCGCACCCCTCGAAAAAAAAAGAAAGAAAATATACGATTGTATCTCTTTTGTTTGGGGAGCGCTATCAGAGCCCTGGGCTGGCTGCAGGGCCTGCACCGGGCGGGCGGGGCGGTCCGAGGTGGGGTGGGGTGGGGTGGGGTGGGGTCGGTAGCGGTGTAGGTGGGCACCACGCCCCGCCGCACCCGAGGCGAGGTGAGGCAGCCCCGAACACCTTCCGTCGCTGAGGATATAACGCGAACGCAACGGCGGCACCGGCTGCGGACTCGGCAAATGCAGGTTCGATTCTGCTCAGAGACTGCAGTATTTTGCAAAAGTTTCGGCTCGCTTGTATAGTTATGGCACCCCTTGTTATCCGGGGACGCTGACGCCACAGATTGGTGATCGCCTTTCCACTACCCAGAGTTCCTCCCCGTCTTTGCTTCAGTCGGGTTCGGGTGGGCTCCGGTCGGACAAAAATTTAGCGCTGGCGGCCGAGTACTCGGCGCGCCCGCCCGTAGACTCCGGTAGGACGCCCGCCCTAACCTGTGCGGGGCTCAGATGGCGATCTTTTGCCTCTCCGCCTCCATGTTCCCGTCCGGCCCGGTACCTGCTGCCTCCGTGGGTGAGTGCTGGTTATCTGGTTATTTACCGCCGGTGTCGGAGTTGTGGGGCGGGGTGGAGTTGGGTGTGGCGTGCTCGGTGGGTGGGATGGGCCCTTGGGCCCTTGCAGAAATGCGGTGGTAGGGCGGGGCGGGGCCGGGTGGGGCGGCGTGCACCCGGGCGTGTCTGACAGCCCTGACAGTCGCCGCGTTTCGGCAAACACACTCCGGGTGCGTTTGCTGTGCATAACGAAGTACGCATGTAGTAGTGTCTGCTGCCTGCTCCCCTCATCCTCGTCTGTCTGTCTCTCTCTCTCTCTCTCTCTCTCTCTCTCTCTCTCTCTCTCTCTCTCTCTCTCTCTCTCTCTCTCTCTCTCTCTCTCTCGCTCTCCCGCTCGCTCACTCCAGCTCAGTCTCGTCTCTGTCGCATCTCACCTGAAGATTATAAGTCACGGTGCGACACGCGCGCCTTAACTTTCCCGACAGTGTTTGGAAACTTTTCTTGCCCTGACCCCGCACCGACGCCGCCGCTTGCCCTCGCAAATTTAATGACATTTATCCTGTTTGAGAGTTGCGAATTGTCTTTTGGAACAGGTGTGAGGTGAGGCGCAGGAGAGGAGGGAGGAGGTCCCCCGACCCGACCCGCAGGGCTTGTAGAAAGAAGGAGCCCTGCTACTTCCCGTTGGAGGCTGAAAGGGACTCTCTGGCGCCGTCGCACGACGCTCTCGTGCGAAAAGGCTTAACTCGAAACAATCTCAGTAACGCTTTACGGAGCGCGTTACGTGTGCGCCTCACCCGCTCCTCACATCCCGCTCGCCCCGTGCGTCGCGTCGCTTGCTCTGAGCCATTCCCGTCCCGGGGCGGGGCGTGCTAGTGCGTGGAGCAGGAGTGGGCCGCCCTCCTACTCCTGAGCCCTCGGCCCGGCCCGGCCCGGCCCGGCCCGGACTGGACCGCCGTGCTCGCAGGAGAACGACTCCCCGTGATGGTCGAGACCCCCGATAAACGTTTGGTGCGCGGAGAATGGAGAAAAACGCACTGCTCGCAAAGCCGCCGCACCCCACCCCACACCGACACACCCTGCGCGTCGAGAGGTGAGCGTGGATGAGGCGGCAACCTCGACCTCGACCATATCGTTCTCATCGCCTTTGCCCATTCAGGAGAAACTGACCGAACCACGTGGCATTTACAATCTCAGGCTCAAGTTTTTACGAGTTTTGTTTTTACTTTCATTTAGAAGCAAAAAAAAAATATGTACCTCCTTCCCGAGATGAAACTGACAGTGTTACTGGGCGCAGGGTGCACGCCACGCCGTAGTGTCGCATTGCAACGCTAACAAGCGCGCGCTCATGGGGCGGACGGGGTGGGGCGGGTAGACATCAGCGGCGGGGGAGCAGCGTTGGATTGCCATAGCAGCGGCGGAACGCAGCGGAAGATGGAGTTAGATGGGGTCATCGGTCTGCCGTCTGGACCCCATAAAGACCCTCCAGACCCAGCTCGGCGCGGCGCGGCGCAGGCCTGGCCCTCCCCATGGCCATGGCAATGGGACGGCCGTAGACAATGTTGCGATTATCATTGCAGCCTCGTTTCGCCACCCATCTCTCTATCTCCCACTCCCTCTCTCTTTCCTTTACTACCCCGCGTTTATCACTGTTGAAACCTTACGGTGAATTTCGATGTAAACTACAGTAAACCCATTCAGCCAGCACTACAGCTTAGGGCGAATTTTCACTTCGGCTTACGGTGAGAGCGTCTATACCGTATAAGGTTAACTCGAGGGGTGGGTCCCCCTCTCAGAAAAACGTTGTATACACGAGGGAAAAATACTCTCGACTATCGCGACACCTCGTATTCGTGAAAACTGGCGGATACGCGCTGATACTTGCAAATACCCGCGAAACAACCTAAATGGAGGAGTGAGGTGAGCATTCTCGCTCTCAAAGGAGTGATCTTAGTGACCCAAATTTGATCGCGCCTGCAGTCCTGGGTTTCCCGGGGAAATTTGGCACATTCCCAGGAGGTATCATCTTTCCCAGGGGATGTCCTGGGTTTTCCACACACTAAAATACTAGGGACAATTTTGTTCCTAATTGAGCACGAATCTGTGCATACGCAACATGTGTACGATTTCTTTCCTAAATAAAGAAGTAAAAGTGCACTTTTGTGCAGTTTTACTCCGTTATTAGGCACGAAATCGTACACATGTTGCGTATGCACAGATTCGTGCTCAATTAGGAACAAAAATTGTCCCTAGTATTTTAGAGTGCAGGCAAAACTCCTGGGAAAAACTACTTTTTTCCAGGACATTCACTGGGATTCCAACTATCCTGAGAATTCCAGGACTCGTTTTTACCTTGTGGTATGAACCGTAGCCAAGATGACTCAAAACGAGTGATCTGAATCCATCTCGATCTATTTGAGTGGCGTTATCACGGGAAAGTCATATCTCGTGATAAGGCTAACTTCGCTAAACGAGCAATTTAGAATTTGCTCACTCTTTTCGGTAGATCTCAAATATGTCGCTCAATTTCAGTCAAAAAACATGACTCTCAGATTTACAGTGACTCGTTGTAAGTACACGCCCGCTTGGGGTGGGCAGGGCAGACCGCTTGCATTCAGCCGAGCGGGACGTCCCTCGCGTTAACTTTTTCAGATCACCCGCCGCGCCACCCACCCCGCCACGCCACTCTCTCTGGTGGCTTACGCTCACATCCCGCACGGCCCGTCCCTGCTGGCGGCAGCGGCGGGACGCATCGCTCCAAAGTAATTATTGGGTAGTTTGCTAAGAATATTAGCCCCGCTACACGGCGGCCCGCCCAGGCAAGTTTAATACGCGCCTCCTCCCTTCGAACAAGGAGCCTGGTTCCCGGGCGGGGCGGGGCGGGGCGGGGAGGGTCGCTCACACTTATTCCCCTCCCCACCAAGTTTTCCGCCGGCAGATTACATTTTCCATCCCCCGACCCGACCCGGCTGAGCGTCGCGCGCGTCCCAGTACAGAACCGCCCCCCCCCCTCTCTCTGCCCCCTCTCCGTCCCTGGGGCGGGGGAAGGGGAGGGGGCAGCTCATGGGGAGGCTGTAAGGAAGGGAGACTATGGACTATAGGCCATCTATGGTGGCAGGAGGGAGCAATGAGCTGGGCCATGAGGACGCCATAGGGGTTAGGCAGAAGCAGGGAGGTTTACATGGCTTTCGAACTTCAGCACGAGCAGGCAGGGGCGTCTTTAATTCTCCGGCGTCAAAAGTCATCGACGGCAATGCGTGAGTTTTCTCTCGTTTGATTGTTTAAATTCCTGCAAGCCATGTGTGTCGTATCTGTGCATGTGAACGGGAAAATTTTCACTTGCACAAAACTAAGTCCGCGGTTCTAAGAGCAGAAGCACGAATTTATGATAGATAAAATATGTCAAACCGTCTTTTTTTTCTTTTTCGAAACTGCTTTGAAACCTGGTGATTGACTTAGACCGAGCGAATGAGAAAACATTTAAAAACTATAATGTTTTTAAAAAGATTTTTTTTTAATATATATTTTTCGCTGCGCCTTTGTTCTTAGGCGGTTTGCTGCCTACCTTGGAATCCAATTTCTCACCCAAAATGGGAGAGTACACTTTTCCATGCTAAATTGGAGTGAGAATTTTTCACCTCACTCGAGCGAGAAATTCTTTAGCCTCGCTCTATGTGAGTAAGGATTTTTTCACCTCACTTAATTTGAGCACAAATTCTCACTTTATTAGGGCGAGGTCTCAAAACTCTTTCTCATAAAGAGCGAGGAAAAAAATTCTCACACTCCAGAGAGTAATAAAACTGCCCTCAAATTCTCAGTCGTATGGGGGCGAGAATTATATGACTCGTAGATTTTCAGTGTTGGGCCGCGGTAGACAGAGCGCGGCGACGACGCGTCGGAGTCGGAAGCGACGCGCCGCTTGCGGGAAATGGTTGCAAGTGCATGGCGGGGCAGGGCAGGGCAAGGCATGGCAGGGCAGGGTGGGCCAGGGCCGGGCCCGACCTCATGTCCGTGTCGTGACGGCCCGCAGCAACAAGTAGACGTAGAGGAGAGCGGAGAAGGCCTCTTTGTTGTTGGTTTCGTTTCTGTGATTTGCTCGCCAGCGCGCTGCTGCTGCTGCTTGCGTGACTACTGGCGTCGGGCGGGAGTTGGGAGTCGGCGGCCCAGCGGATCCCTCCCTCCACCGCCCTCCCCTCCTCTGCTTGCGGGGGATTAGGAAAAGGGGGCGATGGGGAGGGGGGGGTGAGGGGAACCCACTCGGGTGGCGGGTCGTTTGCATTCTCACCCCTTCCCCTACCCCCCCCACACACACACACACTCAGAGAGAGAGAGAGAGAGAGAGAGAGGGAGAGGAGAGGGAGAGAGAGAGAGAGAGAGAGAGAGAGAGAGAGAGAGAGAGAGAGAGAGACTGCCTCTGACCCTGCGCTGACCTCACGCACGTGAGCCGGCCGGGCCGGGCCGCCTGACAGATGACGGATAGGCACGCCCGTCGCGCGCGGGTGTGTTGCGGGCCGGCCTGTCCCCCGGGCGCTCTCCGCCGCCGAGCTGAGCTGAGCGCGGACGGGACGTGCTTCTTGTTCTCCCAGCTGCAGAGACGCGCTCTGCTCTGCTTTGCTGCTGCGGCGCTGACGCGCGCTCTAGCGGCCGCAATCGCGCGCTTTCATTTCGCGGGCTCCGCGGCACGCGCGGCCGTGTGGGAGGAGGTCCTGTTAGGTCCTCCCGACCCTCACCTCAGCCTGCGCCCTGCCCTGTGCGACAAACGTGCTGACAGCGCCTCTACATCAAGTTATTGAATCAACTTACTCGCGGGCGGGGTGCTGCGGGGCAGGGCGGGGCGGGCTCCCCGGGGGGAGGGGGAGGCGGGTGAAGCTGCCGGGAGCATGCGTGGTGCGAGCTGAGGTGACGAGCCCGCGCCAAGACTGGCATGAAATCGAAGGGGCGCAGGCACGGCGGAGGCCTGCTGTGAAAAGGGCCGTGAAATTGCTAAGAGAGAGAGAATGAGAGACCCAAGAGAGGGAGAGAGAGAGAGAGAGAGAGAGAGAGAGAGAGAGAGAGAGAGAGAGAGAGAGAGAGAGAGAGAGTTTGAGTGAGGGAGAGAGAGTGAGAGGGAAAGTGGAAAAAGCGAAGACCGAGGAGAAACGGACGGGCACAGTGTGTAAACCGAATTAGGGTGCTTCTTATTTTTAGTTGGCCCTCGCTTGGTGCGCGGCGCGGTGCTTCAGAAGCCCCCGGCCCCGGCGGCCCCCCCGCAGCACTCTGACCCCGGCTGGGCGCAGCGCACAGGCTTGAGGTTCCCTTCTTCGCACTTCGTTCCTCGCCAACGCCATGGGCATGGCTGCTTATATATTTTTTTCCGTCACTATACCGTTCTGCTCCTTTCCCCTCTTGCTTGTCTCCCTGTTAGCGCGCGCGCGGCACGGCCGCTTCAATTATCGGGTTCGAGAGGGGAAACAACTCAGAATTTTGGTGTACACATTTTGTGAATTTTTGTTTGTGGATATATCTGATATTTTGTTATATTTTTGTTGCAATTTTTGCGTAAACTTTTCCGAGATTTTCTTGATTTTTTTTTATTTTAGTTTTCCTGAATTTCCACCCCCATCCCCCAATTTTCTTGAACTTTAGTGCCTGCTTTTTCCCCTGAATTTTTCTGAATTTCGAGGTGTACGACACATATATCAGAATCGTTTCGCCCCTCGATTACCGGATTAGAGTGACACGCAAGCAGATGATATGCTGGCCGCGGCGCCTGCTGCAGCCGCCGCATTGTGTAGAGATGTGCATACGCTCACGGCTCACGGCGGAGCGATGCAATAATAACATCAATGACGTGCGCATCATTATGATGGTGTCGGGTCGGTGCGCCGCCGCCGCGTCCCGCAGCGCGCGCGATTATTCCACATGGCGGGCCAGCGTAGCGCGGCGCGCGTGGTAAAGAGGGTTATGAATGATGCGGCCGCCAGCGCGCAAATAACTCACCGCAGTACCGGCTCTGCTCGGCCGGGCTGCGCGGCCGGGCCGGGCTTCTTGTCAGAGATGACTATGCGGCCGGTCTGGTCTCTGCGGAATAAATATCATCGCTGCAAGAGCGGCGCGGAGGCACGACGGGGAGGGACGTGATTAGCGGCCCGCCTGACAAATATTTGCGAGTCATCTTGGACTCGCCACGCCACGCCTCGCCGCGGGCTGCGCTGCGACTTTGCGGTAAAGGAATGAAGGAAAGCGCGCGGCTCGGCGAATTGTTTTCTCCCTTTTGCGTCGCGCGCTCTTTTTCCTTCTCCCTCCTACTGTCTCCCTCCGCTGCTCGTGTGTTTTCTCTCTGTCTCTCTCTCTCTTTCTCTCTGTGCGTGCGTGTGTGTGAGAGCGGGAGTTTGGCGGCTGTGCTTTGTGCCCACCCCCCGCGCTCATCCTGCCGTTCATCTCCGCCCCCGGGCCAGACCTCGCCGTGCCTGCCTGCCTGCCTGCCTGGCCCTGGCCGCTCCTGGGCACTCAGGCGTCGCCTAATTAATTTCGCACCGTGTCCGTCTGCTGCCGCCGCCGCCGAGTTTGTTGCCTTATGACCCCTGGATGGCGCGAGCCAAGAGTTTTGCGAGGAAGATGGAGAGAGAGGGAGGGAGAGAGAGAGAGAGAGAGAGAGAGAGAGAGAGAGAGAGAGAGAGAGAGAGAGAGAGACGGAGCGCGGGAACGCAAACTGGTCTTTTTAGAAGTTTGCCTTGGAAACAAATTGGTAAGGGGTCCCCCCGGCTGTCCTGCCCATAGCCGCGGAGCACGGGCGCGAGGCGGGGACATAAGCAGCCACGGCCGCGCTGCTTCCGGTCGGGCTGGGCCCCTGGCATGTCCAGCTGCAGCGCGCGACTCTCTCTCTCTCTCTCTCTCTCTCTCTCTCTCTCTCTCTCTCTCTCTCTCTCTCTCTCTCTCTCTCTCTCTCTCTCTCTCTCTCTGACCCGATGGCAACAGCTCTCTCTCTCTCCCCCTCTCCTAGGCTCTGCGTGCGTGTGTGTGTTTACGGCTTGTTAGGCGGCCCTCGCCGGCCCTTTCCCACAATGATAAATAGTCGTGTGTGTGGGTTCGTCTCGCTCACGTCAAGTCGGGACTAGCAGCTAGCAGCGTGGGGAGGGGGAGAGAGAGAGAGAGAGAGAGAGAGAGAGAGAGAGAGAGAGAGAGAGAGAGAGAGAGGGATGGTGGGTTGGGAGGCTGCGGTGGGTCGGGGTGGAGCTAGTCCCAGCCCTGCTCGGCCCTGCGCTGTGTGTGCGCTCTCTGAACATTCACCCTTCTCCCCCTTCCCCCCTTCACAGCAGAGGGGCTCTAACTCCGCAGCGCTATGCTCGGCCCCGACAGGACAACCGCACCGTCCGGCTCGGCTGAAGCTGCCCTGAAACGGTTTTTATTTCGACAGCGGCAAAATCCGCGCCCGTCAACCTCCTCCATGCCGAAGAGTGAAATGTACATCACGCTACATGGCTGTGTTACGGGTGCGTTCTGCCTGCTCAGAGTCACAGCAAAAGCAATGTCTGATTTTCGGTTTCCTTGGAAAATGAGGGAAATGTCCTCATTTTTTTGAGGGAGACTTTCTCAAAGTCTGAGGAGCTTTCCTCAAAGTCAGGGAGTGCCTCAAAGTTTTCCCCTTTACCTAAAAGAATTTGTCATTTTCTTCTCTCAGTGGCAGGCTGGCTGTACGGTGTAGAAATTCCCTATGATTTTATTCCTTTCAGACTACCCCGGTCGGAAGAGTCTATGTATGGCCAATCATTTCGGTGCCATGAGGAGGCTTAGGCGAGGGCTTTGGCGCCAGTGGCCCCGTTTCCTCTGCGGTGACAGAGTTAAAATCCTGAACCTGACGAGAGTGCGGGTGTGATGACGGATGAGAGTGCACGCCGCGTCAGCTGTGGGGCGCAAGACATGCCACTGACACACAGTCACAAAAGTGTTGAGGAGGAGAGAGGAGAGTGTTGGACGCTTTTTAATACTAAGCGAAATAGCCCGTGCTCTCGAAATCTTCTTCAAAGATTTTTTTTCGTATAATAGAAAGAATTCTGTGCAACCGAAATATATAAGAAATTTCCTTGTATAAAAAAATAATCTTCGTATTACAAAGAAAATTTGGCTTTGCATTACAGTTGCACAGAACCCTTCTCATTGGCGGATCCAGAGCCAGCCTTTGGGGGGGGCAAAGTAGTACTTTTTGCCTACTTACAGGGGCAAAGTATTACTTTTTTGCCTACCTTTCAGGCGGCTATCGAGGAGCCATGGGGGGGGCAAAAGGCCTGTCGCCCCTAAATCCGCGCATGACCCTTCTTGTAGTACGAGAATTTTCTTTTTCCAGAATTTAAGATTGTTTATTTTCAACAGGGAACGAAAGTGTCTAGCACTCCAATTTGACGCCTTCTGGTGACCAGCATAAAATCAATGGATATTTATGACCCATATATAAAATACTTGTTTTCTCTCACTATAGTTTTTTTTAACATTCTGTTTCGCCCCTCTTTACTATCCAGCTCTGTCTCTTCTTACTCGTCCCTCAGCTTTGTACGTCTAGTAAAAGTAGTAAGTAGTAGCAATTACTGAACTGTTTGGTAAATTGTGCCAGACTCGGTTACTAGATGCCTATTACCTTTTACTACACCTTTGTTGGTACATGATACTGAACTTCTTTTAAAATGTACTACAATCATAGTCATAATAACTAGTAGTCATTTAACTAGATTGGTCTGGGATTTGTTACTAGACCTTTTTACTGTAAATACCAGAGCGAGTATTCTCGCCCTCAGGAGAGCGAGAAATTTCCTCTCACTCTATTAGAGCGAGGTTTGGTTTTCTCGCTCAATTGGAGCAATAGTCTAAAAAATCTCGCCCTATTTGAGCGAGGATTGGGAAACCTCGCTCTTTTTGAGTGAGGATAATTTTCCTTTATCTCACTTAATTTGAGTGACGTTGTAAATTCTTTCTCGATAAGAGCGATGAGTTTCCTTAACTCTCACTTAAGTGGGGTAAAGAGAAAAAATTTCGCCCCTTTTTGATGAGACATCTCACCGACATCTCACTCTTGCATTTGCAGTGTGTAAGCATGCATCAAGTGTCCAACACTGTGACTTGCTGTTGAAAATGTGCGTGAGAGTTAAACACCTTTGATTACAGTGCAGCCCAGCCCGCTCCACCCCAAACCGCCCCGCCCCACCCCGCCCCACCCCGCCCCCCACACGATACCGACCGGCTCCGCGGGGCGCGCGTCTTGCAATCTTCCACAGCAAACATGGTAAAGACCGTGCCGGCCGTAGCGTCGGGTGTGTTTATCATCGTGCGGCGGGGGCGGGTCGGGGCGGGGCGGGGGCCTTGCCGTGGTGCAGGGGGAGCAGCGAGTAGGAGGGCGCTCCGCCCAAACTTGTGGGATGGGTCATCTTTAAATTGCGTTACGCCCGCGGGACGGAAGTTTGCCCCTGATTCAAGACGAAAATTCAATTCTGGTTGCCGGCCGCGTGCCGCGTCCGGCCTGGGGACGCGGTCCATGCTGCTGCCGCAGGAGAGGTGGAGCGGGAGTGGGGAGAGAGCCGGTGAAGAAGGGAAAATAATAATGGGAAAAGGAGCGTACGTCGACTACGGAGTCGACTGTTGTTCAAGAATTATGACGTCACATACTAAACCTTGAATCTTGTCCCGTTCTTTGGAATATTGTGTGTCAAACACACTGGAATGTGAATCATTATGCCTCTTTCGTTGGAATGTTGTGTCACTTTCGTTTCAGCGCGTGAATCGAGGCTCACTACAACTAGGCTTGTCCAATGTCCCAAGTCTGCGGGCTATCGCGTTGTTTTCCTTTCATGGTTTATGCAGTGCTGCTTGTAGGCGGCCGCGCTCTGTTTTCCTGTGTGATAGGATGATGTACCGGCAATAGGGTCCGAGCGCGACGGCAGGCGGGGCGGAGAGAGAGAGAGAGAGAGAGAGAGAGAGAGAGAGAGAGAGAGAGAGAGAGAGAGAGAGAGAGAGAGGAGATGAGAGCAGAGAAAGAAAATGTGTATCAAGTCGGTGGGAAATGGAAAAGGAAGAGGTGGAGGCGCCTCCGCCTCCACTGCCACACTGTGGGGCTGGTGGGTTGAGAGAGAGAGAGAGAGAGAGAGAGAGAGAGAGAGAGAGAGAGAGAGAGAGAGAGAGAGAGAGAAGGGTGGAGTGGGCCTGGGGCCCTGGGCCTGGGTAAACCAAGAGTGGTAAAAGGAAAGGGGAAGGCCGTGCTGGGCGGGACGGGGCGCATGGGTGCGGTTTCAAGGCCCTCGGCTTTAATCATGAGGGGGGCACGGAGAGGGAGGCAGGGGGGGCAGCGGGGAGGGATAGTCAGTCGACGGATCTCTCTGGCAGCTTAGTCGGGGGAGACAGAGCATGATGGCGCAGGGCAAACATCCTTGTTCAAGTCTCTCGTAAGTACTGGGTCACGTGGGGGCGGGGCGGGGCGCTGTGTAGCGGATGATCACCCCTAAGTGCGCGCCCGTGTAACCATATTATTGTGCGCACGAATATGCGTGCCTTTATTTCAGTCTCAGGCCGCAGGCGTTTTGATTCCTCCTTTTTATAAAACAAATAATTATTTCCCCAGGGAAGTAAACCGCAACCTGTCCCGATGCCTTTTAAACCTTGACCGCTTAACTTTCTTCCGCTCCTTACCCATTTAGGCAGGAAAAGGGGACGTAGCTTCTTTTCCTTTTAAATGCAAACCTTTAAATTGATTCCCCTTGGGGACTTGGGGGAAAAACATCTGCCAGGCATAAGACACTGCGAAAAAGGATACAAGAAGCACTCCTGAGGGACACGTCTTTTCAAAGACCCAACCCGTGAACCGCCTCCCAGAGATGGGGGGTGCAAGCAGTCGGCACGTATCAGAGAAATGTGAATGTTTTGGGGTCCATTTGCGCGAGACATATGACAGAAATTACTGATGTAAACTTTAGATCGCCAGAAGTGCACTCTTCATGTAGAGTGGCTTCATGAACCGTCTTCAATTCGTGAGATAGGACATTGGAAAAAAAAAGGAAACTTGACGGACGCCGGTAGCGCGTCCTGTACCGGCCGCGCGCCGCATAGAGGTATCGCAGCTGAGCGGATGCTGGGTGGCAGATCTCACAGCTCCCCAATACTCACTCATCCTCCCTTCAGAGGAATGCTCTATTTGTGAAGTAGTACACTCTCCTCCCAGTATTTTTTATTTAAATAAAATTAAGTAGAGAGCTTTCCTTGTGATCTCTCGGCTCTCGGCTCCGCAGCTCGGTTCGGTTCGGCTCGGCTCGGGTGTGGGATCGGTCGGAGCCGATTCCTTTGGTGGGTCTTTAGCCCCTCCTTACGGGACTGTGGTATACATCCCTTCTTGCGAATATAATGCTGAGCAAGAAGAGAAGCTAGGAGGGAGCGGGCAGGAGGGGGAGAGAGAGAGAGAGAGAGAGAGAGAGAGAGAGAGAGAGAGACGATGGAGGGAGGAGGGGAGTGGTAGATTGGGGCGAATGACAGTGGTAATTGCGACCGGCAGAGGGGCAGGGAGCGGGGGGGGGGGGGGGGGGGCGGACAAGAACGCCACGCGGCGCGGAGGGAAGTGAAAGCAATCATATTATAAGAGCGAGCGAAGGCGCGATCCGCTTCTTCATAGGAGCGATTTACCAATTTCGGAATGTTAGCTCTGGCGGGCCGGGCGGGGCCGGCGAGAGGCGCCGCGGCGCCGTGCGGCTCTGTGCGCTCGGAGGAGGAGGAGGGGGGAGGGGCGGAATAAATTATGAATTTTGATGCAAATGAGATTTGTGGAGACGGGGAGATGACCGGGACCGGGGCCCTCCAAGCCCCTGCTCCCCAGCCCCGCCCCTGCCGTCCCAACTAGATGGGGTGCGTAGCTCACCTGGGCGGAGCGGGGCGGGGCGGGGCCCGCTGCTAGTTCTGCTTTTCAGCAGGCCGCCGCGAGGCTAGCGCGGTGCAGCCTTTCCCCGCACCATTCGCTTTCCGGAACTGCTGGTCTTCCAGGACACTGTTAATTTTGGGTGCCAGTACTTACTTTCGAATAAGGCTTAACCACATTATCATGCACGAAAAAAAAAAGATTTGCTATAAGAGCTAATATATTAGCTCATATGGCACAAACTAAAATATTACCCCTTTCAGGTAAGTTTGGCCTGATAAAGCTACTAGCGTTTGCTATACCAGATCGGGCATTTCACTGTACAGCAAAGAAATTAGCCACAGCTCATATTTCACTTGGTGCCTATCCAGCTAATAAGTTCTTTTCCGTGCGCGCCACGCAAAGCTACACGCCTGGTGTCCAGTGCTCGAGGAGTGGCCAACTCGTGTATTTCTGTGTACACCAACTTTGCATTTCTGGAATTTCTCATGTTTTTTTTTAAAATTTTTATAATGTAATTTTGATTAGTAATGGTGAATTACTTAGTATTCTCATGTATTTCTAGCATTTTCTAAGAAATACACACTGTAAAAATTTTTTGGAGCGATTTTACAATTTTGCGCTGAAAACGCACCTGTGATACGCCAATACACGGAAATTCATGAGTCCAAGTACAAGTGAAAATTACATGTACATAGGATAAAGAAATTTCTTAAGCCAGTGTATACGGAAAATACCTTTCCGTATCCACAGTAGTAAAATTACAAAGTGTATTTCCGACAATCTTCGGGTATCCACAGTTGTAAATTTGCCACGTGAGGTGCGTAATAGTCTTTTAGTGTCCACAGTGGTAAAATCGTAAAACTGTGATCCAGTTAGTGTCTCTTCGTATCCATAGTAGTAAATTTTGAAAGTGTAGTCTAATAATGCGTTTTGGTGTCCACGGTGGTTCAATTTGCAGCAGTGGGCTGTGAAAAGGCTTTTACATAACATGGTGTATCTCCGTGTATTTATAATATTTTCGAGTTGGCCGCCCATTGACGGTGTGGTGCGCTCGGCATGCAGCTCTGCGTGGCGCGCGGCCCATATGGCCCACCGAACGTTTCTGAACCGCGGAACAGTGTTGCGGCGGGTCTGTTGGGGGCCGCGGCGCCTTACGGCTGGCGCGCGCAGGTTGGCAAACCCGCATGGCACACTGTGACGTGCTCTCTAAAGCACCCTGTACTGTACTCCTTTGGCGTACGATTTCCGGCGGGCATCTCGAATTAACATAGTGTAGCCCCCCCTCCCCCGAAGCCAGCTTCCCTATTATCAGTTTTCTTCCCGCCGAGCCCGGCAGCTGCTGCGTCGCAAACCTCAGGCAGCCGCAGCCTCGGCGGCGCGCAGCGCAGCGTCGTGAGATAGTGGTGGCGCAGGCCTTAATGTAATTGGAGTGAAATCCAGGGCGGCAGCGGTAGCAGCAGGCACGGCAAAGGCACCCGGGTGGGGCGGGGTGGGGCGGGGCGGGGTGGGGTGAGGCAGAGGCGAGCCGGGCGCGGCGCTCCTTTCGGGTGGGGCCTCGCGCTACCTCGCCCCGCGCCGTTCCTGCCATTTCTATTCCTTCCTCCACACCCCTTACGCTCCAGCCCGCAGCCCGGCCCTACCCGGACCGCCTTTGACAGACTCTTTTCACGGCTGTTGTGTGGGCCTTTCCGTGGTGCCCCGCCCCGCCACCCGCCACGCCCCGCTCGACCCGAACTCTGCCCCTCTGAGGAATAAAAATAAAAAAAATCTGCGAGGACTTCTGGGGGGGAGGGGCGGTGTGGCGAAGGAGGTGGTTGTGGCTCGTGCGGCGCTGCCGACGGGTTTGGACGGAGTCGCCGGTCGGTCGGGTTCTGGTCGGGGTTGAGGGGAATAGGGGGGGAGAGAAAGTCTGGTTAACCACGTAGTAGCAACTCGTCAAAAACGACGCGAGCGATCCCGTGTGTGTGTGTGGGGGGGGGGGGCGGTTTCCTCCCCCACGACGGCTCTTCGTTAGCGGTCCGTTATTGCCCGTCCGGAGCGGAAAGCGATTGGTGGTGAATCGTGGAAAAGTTTGGGGGAGATGGCGCACGAGCTCTGCAGCGTTTACGGGCGGACGGCTCGGGGCGGGGCGGGCCTACACCGTCCCCCCCTCAAGAAAAAAAAATATAGTCTTTTTTCCTTGCAGTAGAACTTGTGCTCGCTGCTTCGTGACTTTAGAAGCATCGCACTTAAGGGGGCATCTTAGTGTAACAGGCCTAAAAACAGGTCTCTTTCGGGATTTAAAAAAAAAAAAAACGGAAGCAGGTAGGGGAAAACGGACTTTATTCTTGAAAAGTATGTACTTTGACTCTTTAAAACTCATGATGCCATTTCCGTGACGCCACCCATGCCGGAGAACCAGCCTGCGAACAGAGACATGTCGCGAATGTAGTGGACGCATGGCGGGCACGATAACTGCCGAACCAATGGTCCGATCGGGCTGAAATTTTTTCTGTATGCTCTTTTGTGATGCCGCTATCGCATGAACCTCCAACTTTCAAAACAAATAATTTTTAATATTTTTTTGAACACTCAAAAGTTTAGATTCGTAAAAATGGGGTAAAATTTCAACTTTTTGATTTTTTTTGACAGGGTTACAGTGGGCCGAGCTCAAAACCCGAGGTTCATGCGATAGCAGCATCACAAAAGAGCATACAGAAAAAATTTCAGCCCGATCGGACCATTGGTTCGGCAGTTATCGTGCCCGCCACTATTTTCGCGACATGTCTCTGTTCGCAGGCTGGTTCTCCGGCATGGGTGGCGTCACGGAAATGGCATCATGAGTTTTAAAGAGTCAAAGTACATACTTTTCAAGAATAAAGTCCGTTTTCCCCTACCTGCTTCCGTTTTTTTTTAAAAAAAAATCCCAAAAAACACCTGTTTTTAGGTCTGTTACACTAGGATGCCCCCTTAAAAGGAAATATGTCTTTTCCAAGGTTTTCCGAGCAACGTTCTCGTTTTATTTTTTGAGGTTGCCAATTTTCTCGAATCCCGAACTCTTATTGCTCTCGTGAGCCCCGCACGGGACGTTTCGGCGGTTTGAGAGGCGGAGTGGTGATAGTGGTGTTGTTATTGTTATTGCGGTGGCTGGTGGCAGACGGCAGTTTGCAGAACACACCACTTGAGATATTTTTAAAAATATTTTTTTCATATGTATGTTTAGTTTCCTTCCTGTCGAGCTGCTGCTGATCCGCCAATAGGGCAGACAGACGGACTACTTCGAGGGAGGTTGGTGGGGTGGGGTGAGGTGGTCAGGTCGTGAGCGCCCCGCCCCTCCCCGCCGCTCCCCGCCGCTCCCCGCCCGGCTGTTGAAAAGGGTATTGCGAGAAGTGAGCTCCCCCCCTCCCCCGCCCACCCGCCAGTGTCTCCGCGCGCCCCGCCGCGCTGCGCGGGCAGGGTCTGGCGCGAGTCCTCTTAGAAGTTTGCTCAGCAAATAAGGGAGGTAAACTACGCTCACCTCAATCCCCCCTGCACCACCAGCCCTGGCCGTCCGGCCGCGAGGAGGCACTCCGCCGCTGCCGGTGCTGCAGCATGCGCTTCATTAGCGTGACGCGGCGCGGCGGTGGCGTTCTCAAACACGAGAATGGACCGCGCCGCGGCACAGCAGCGAGTCAAACCCCCAGCAGCAGCAGCAGCAGCAGTCGGAGACTGACTTCCCTTTCCTTTGAGTGGCGATCGGGAGTAAGCTTCCTGCTCCTCCCTTAGTCGTCTAGTGTATAGCCCGTTGGGAAAATCACGTTGAATTTAAGTCTACGAATATTTTTGATTTCTTCTGAATTTTTGCTGAAGTTTTTGCAACTTTTGCTGGAAATTTTTCATAAAGTTTTGTGAATTTTCGTAATTAAAAAAAAATCCTGAATTTACAATTTTTTTCCGAATTTCTCTAATTTTTTCTGGATCACGATGTGTACGAGTTTCCCCTTCGTATCGAGCCGCGGGTTATCTGGTCAGTCTATTGCAGCGTGCAATAACCCTCCAGAGGGCTCTGACCACCCTCTCTCTCTCTCTCTCTCTCTCTCTCTCTCTCTCTCTCTCTCTCTCTCTCTCTCTCTCTCTCTCTCTCTTCTCCTCTCTCCCCTTTCCTCCTCCCCCTCCCCCTGCGTGGAGTCGGTGTGCGCATGTAGCAATAGAGCTGTGCTGCTCAGCTCAGGCTCTGGCCCCTTTGAGATGTGGAGATGAAAGTCCCCTGACTGCTGGCTGCGGCCCCGGGCCCGGGCACCCGGGCACCCGGGCACCCGGGCAGGCTCGCCTACCCTACCGGGCTGAGCCTCTTCATAGTAGTGGACCGTGCCGTGTCGGGCCGGCGGTATGTGCTCGCGTGCGCGCGCACGCTGTGAGGGGACGGGGTTCGCTTTCACACACCGCCTCTGCACACCACGCCCTCCACACCACAGCCGCCGCCCCTCCCCCTTATCCTCCTCCCACGCACACACACTCGGGCCTAGCAGCGTCTCGCTGTCGAAATAACATTGCCGTGCGTTTGCTTACACGCAGATAAACCAACCAGCGATTCTCCGCCTGAAAACATGGCAGTTTCCATCCCTCTCGCCCCACCCATTCCCACCCCGCCACGCCTTGCGTCGTCTCCGTCTCCCCCTCAAACAAATCCCCTTCTTTTCTATCGCGCGCTTTTCGCTGTGCGCTGGTTGACTCTGCTTTTTCCCTCTCCTCCCGAGTGGAGGTGTGGTGCGGGGGTGGGGGTGGGGGTGGGGGTGGGGGGATTCAAATGTAAATGCACGCGCGAGGCCTCCACCGCGCCGTCTCTCTGAGTGTCTCTTGACGTGTCAGTCTTGAGGGAGCCTTCTACGAAGCGGGCGGCTCGGGGCGGAGGGAGATTTCGATTCTGTTCGATCCAAATTGGGCCTAGGCCGAATGGCTCGGCGCTGCCTGTCCATGCCGGGCCGGGCCGGGGTGGCCGGGCCCCTCATCCCCCTGTGAGGAATGCGGCCAATGGGAATGGCTACAGGGTGGGGCCATGCTACACATTTGCATAATACTATGAGCGCGATTCGCACGGCTCCATCAATTGGTGAATTCCATTTGCACTGATTGGTATTTGAGAGGCAGCAGCTCCGGGCCTATACCCCCCCCGCCCGCCCGCCTCGACGGCCGGACGGGTACAAAGCTGAGGCAAATAAGACGAAATAACGTTGGGAATATCGGTGGCCTTGTCGTCTCGCCTCGCCTTTACGCGTCCGCCCTGAACCGTGTTCAGACGGTACTTTTCGGATCTCTCACTCTTTCTCTTGATGCCCCCTTCTCTCCCTCTCTCTTTCTCTATCTATCCGTTCCCGTCCATCGAGCTAATGCCTGGCGGGGCCGGGTGCTGCTGCGCCTCTGGCATCGCCTCGCCACTCGCCTACGAATCGCTCATTTCGAATGGTATGAGGATGGAGGAGAGAGAGGGAGAGAGAGAGAGAGAGAGACGAGAGAGAGAGAGACAGAGAGAGAGAGAGAGAGAGAGAGAGAGAGAGAGAGAGAGGAGGAGGAGGAGGAGAGCGTGACACAGTGAGAGAGAGAGAGAGATAGCGAAGAACAGAATATAGGGTATGAAATAGGCATATGATTCGGTGTCAGGTCTGGGCCCGTGTGCGTGCTTGCGATGGACGTGTGCGTGAGGGTGTGAAGGGCAGGTTCTGTTCAAGTAATGCTTTAAGGGCCGGGCTGCTCCCGGCGCCCCATTTTAAAAGTAAACGCGAGGCCAAGCGTCGTTAAATGTTTATTCGCTGATTGCCTCGCCGGCTTGATTGGCTTGCAGTGAGGTGTTTTCCTCGTGCCCCGCTCGCTCCCCCGGGACACTGGCGGGGCGCGAGTCTGTAGCGCTCTCTGCAGAGCTCACCGGGGAGTCGTGCGGGGCGGGGCGGGGCGGTAGTCGGGCCCCTCCCAGCTTCTAGCCCAGCCCCGCCTCCATTTTACGTGCCTAGCCGAGGTGAAAACGTTGTTGTATACCTTGACTTGGAATCCATTTAGACCGTGAACAATTGCTCTCCGGGAAGTTCTGGTGGGGCTGGGCCCCAGCCTACTGTGTCCGTGACCCGGCCCGGCCCGACACCACCGCGAGAAATGTTTGGTTGCGGCAACGATACATTATCGTTATTTCTTCAAGGCAGGGCCGTCGACCTGTCTTCGCGCTGGGGTGGGGGGTGGGGTGGTGGTGCAAATATTGCCGTTGTTGTGCGCGTTGTCTACCTCACAGGGGCTTTTACAGTTCAGAACGTCGGGGCGGGGCCAACACAACTGCGTGTTTTGGGGAAATGTGTGGGTTATGAAGAATCAACATTCAAAAACCTTTATTTTATTACTTGTACTCCTTTTTTTCTTGTCCCCACCCCCCTCTCGGTAGCGACGGCCCTGCTTCAGCGAGCTCAAATAAATTAGCCTATGGTAAGAGTGAAATAGAAGTTACCGCAGTGGTTTGAAAAAAATTGTCTCTGAAAATTAAACTGCTTTGACCATGCTTTGTGGAGGCCTCTGATTAGACAAGCAATATATAGTTACAAGATCCAAAGATTTCTTTTGGCTGGCATTTCGCTGACTCCGGGCGCCGCGCCGGACGCGTCATTTGTCGGGATTGATGGATGGATTCACCGCTCGTTCTCTTTCCTCGTCGCGCCTAGGATCTCTAATCGTGCCCCATCTCACTCGCGCAAAGCTTCAAACGACGCAAGTGTGTATGTGGGGGGGATCAATTATGTAAACCGCGCGCGAGAAGCAAGGAGGAAATCGGGGAAGAAATGCGAGGAATGCGGCGGGCGAGGGGGAAAGTATCGGCAAAGTTTTGGCCTCCGGCCCATCGCCTTGAAGGGTAAATAAACTGGAAGTGGTACTCTGTCGGCTTTTATGTGATGGCGAGGGGAGGGGCGTAACGTTGCGGTGGTGCGGCGTGGAGCTGCACGGCCGGGGCGGAGCGGGACTGGTCAGCCATGACGCTAGCAGCGCGAGCCCTGCCCTGCCTTCCCCTGCGGGACCCGGCGGAGCCCGGCGGGCCAAGAGTCCGAAACGTCAATATTGTTGCACTGAATATTTTAAAGCGGCAGCCCTCTATGTGAAGGGCGTGTGGTTCAGTGCGGGCGGGGCGGGGCGTGGCGGCGATGCCCCTTCAAAACGCTCACGTTTTCCGGGCATACATCGCTGAAGGCGGAAGAAAGTAAACCGTCTATATCTCTGGCTTTGTGGTGAAGTGGAGCTCTGGCGTTGAAGAGGTTCATTCTTATTTCGTTTTACGTTCCGCGCACTCATATTCAGTGAAAATATTTAGCAGGGCAAACACCTAGCAAACTATGTTTTCAATTTTTCAGTGTTCCTAAAGTTTTAGGAATGTTTTGCTGATAAGAAAAATGATTTAGTTGTTAAACTTGGGCAAAAATTTTGAATTGAGAACAGTCGAGGGGGAAATAACCGCTGTATTTAGTGTACAAATCTCGTGGATTGTATGTGAATTGGCTGTGAATTGGCAATGTTCTTGAAATAAGAACTTAATTTTTGGGGGGTTGTAGGCTCGGTTGTAATCTTTAGATCGTTTGGGGCTAATTCATCAGAAATGTCAACGATAAAATCGTTCTGATAATAAAAACTTTAGGCAGAAATTTTCCAGCAGTTTTTTTTTCTACCACTTTGTGTTATCCAACGAAAAACTTCTCCGTCTGTTCACGTCTCTCTTTGTCGTACACGAGGCCTTTAGCAGGCTTATGCACGCAGTGGCGAGTCAAAGGGTCCCCGCCCCCTCTGATTCCCCCCGCCACCACCGCTTCGCGTCCCAAATCGACATTCGCATATTTCTCACGCTGAGCCGGAATTAATACTTGGGCGGAGGCGGCGCGGCGGTGGCCCGGCTGCGCGTATGCAGGCTCGGGGTGCTTTATCATAGCTCTGGCGCAGCTGGCCCGCCCCGCAGAGCTCTTCACGAGTTGAACCTGCGCCTGGCGGGGCATGGCGGCCGGCGGGCCCAATAACGTTAACCATCGTAAGACCTCGTTGCGGCAATCCCCTGGCCCATGCGCCGCACCGCTCTGCTGCCCAGCGCCGCTGCCGGCCCGGCCCGCGCCTCGCCCGTATAACTTTGTTGACTAAGGCTGGCCCCGCCGCGCCCCGCCCCGCCCCGCCCGGCTTGCTGCTGGGCTTCGGTGCCGGTCCCACCCCGGCCCTGTGTATCCCTGCACAGCAAGATGCTGTGCGCCCCCCGTATGGCGGACTTTGCAAGGCGGTGGTGGAGGAGGTGGAATAGGATCCCAAGTTGTTGCGCGCCCCCAGCCCCTGGCGCGGTGCGGGTGCGGGGTGGCGGCCGAGAGTTCCTTGCGGCCCGCCCCGGCCCCGGCCCCGGCCCCGGCCTGCTCTATGCGGCCTGCGGCTTAGCCAGAGAAATGAATCGTGTGAAAAATAGGTTGGGACGAGGCCGCGGTTGTTTGGTGTTTTATGATCACACTTGAGGTTTTTTCCTGTGTGTGGCGGGAGGCGGGGGGGGGGTGAGAGAGAGAGAGATGATGATGATGATGTGGTGCGTGGTGGTGCGATACGTCGCACCTGAGGCATTAGGAAGTTTACCTTTTTTCTCCCGTCGTGTAACGTTTTTAATGAAAGTTGATTTTTTTTCCCCGAGCTCCTCTGACCGGCTAGCCGACCGCCGGGCAGCCCCAGCCCCAGGCCCCCGTCCCCTCCGCCCCCGCCTGCCTGGTGCTTGATGACGCTCGGGCGGATATTTATTTTCAAAAGCAGCGCGGGGCGGGGAGGGTGGTGGGGGTGAGGGGAAAAGGGGGGGGGGCGTGGAGAGGCCGATGCTTTATGCAAAACAAGCGCGAGGCCGATATGTGATGGGATGCGCCGGTGGCCGGCACGCCTGCCCCGCCGCCCCGCCCCGCTCTTGTTTTGGAAAAGAGGCAAACTGGGCCAGCGGGCCAAACTCCACGCGAGCTGTTTAGATTTGGAATTACGATAGCGAAGCGACACAACATTACGCAACACCGACGTTTAATGGCTTTTCGATGCAGCGGGGCGCAACTGACACGCGCTGGGAGAAAGAGAGAAAGTGTGTGTGTGAGAGAGAGAAATGTATCGGGCCTTCGGAGCGAAAGGGAGCGAGAGAGAAAGGACAAAAAACACATCAGCGCGCGGCGCGGGCACGACGTTTCAATTCGTCCCCAACAATTACAATGAAAGACATAATTAATGACCCGCTGCGCTGCACTGCGAGCTTGCTGCGCGAGCGAGCCCCACACGCGTCCCTCCCTTTCTCTCTCACTCTCTTTGTGCGTGTGTCTACGCGTTCTCTCTCTCTCTCTCTCCCTCCCTCCCTCCCCCCTGTCCTGCACGGAAACACGGGCTACGTGCCGTAGGTACACGCGGTGCACACTGCGCGCATTGCGGGGCAATAATTTTGAGTTGATCGTGGGCGAGTCAGTCGAGTGGAAGACAGGCATTGGTTTCATTGCGCCACTGTAAAAAAAAAATAGTATTATGTCGACGACATTTTTTTCACGAGGTGGTAAACGAATTGGCAGGGTATCCTGCCCGGAAATTAGTATTCGTCCCCCGTGTAAAAAGCTCTTGTTAGCCTGCCCGGGCGGAGATAATAATACTCCCCCCTGTGCATAATGCCCTGGGGTAGCCTGACCGTGGATTAAAACTCCTCCCGTTATGCCCGCATGGAAATGGAAATAAGTATCTGAAAATATGACTGGCCAAAGAGTCCCAAAAATATTTTTAAAAAAAAAGTATGCTAAGAGTGCCAGCAAAGTGTAACAGTCCCAATCTGCGATAGGTTACATAGTTATACTTTTCTTAAGAGTGCACAATAAAGTGTAATTTCGATATACTTCTTTCCATGTTGGTGTGAAATGCCCTACGTTGCCTGCCCGGGATTAGTACTACACCCTTGACAACTTCCTGGGTAGCCTCCTCGGAAACGGCCCTGGTTAGCCTGCCGGAAAGTCTGGAAAAGTCATCGAAAGTGATAGGTGCCGAATTTCAGGGAACCCTGTAGAAGGCGAACGAGATGAATAGTATCTGCACAAGAAAAAGAAATGAGAGTGGTCTTCGCTTTTATTTGGATGCGAACAGGAGAGACGTTGTGTTGGAATTCTAAAGCGGTGCGCGCGACACACAATTCCATGGACGTGGGATTTATGCATCTGCTTTCGGTCGGGCTGTTCCGCGGGGGTCGGTGCTGGGGGCTCCCCGCAAGGCCCAGCCTGGCGCCGGCCGGCTCCTAGACCCTCCTGCTATACCTTACGTTTCCTTTGACTCGACTGGCGCGCCCCGCCTCCCGAACCACCCGGCCTCCTGCGATACCAACGTCTTGTCCTCCTCCCCCGTGTTTTCATCCCCTTATGCGCCGCTGCAGGTAAGGGTGGCGGCAGTGTCGGTGCCCCGCCCCCGCCCCTCCACGCCCCTCCACGCTGACGGGCGTCCCGACCTAATATGTATGTATGAAAGGATTCCGTCGCCGTTCACGTTTGCTGTAAAAGGAATCTCATCTGCTGTGCAGCGCGCCCCCCCCCCGCCCCCTCCCCGCGGCCCCGACCCGTCAGGCCTGGTGCCGGTGCCTTGCGAAGCGGCGACCCATTGAGGACAACTTGCGGCTCCAAGAGTCGGAGTCAAGTCGCGGCGAGGCGAGGCGCGGGGCTGCACGGAGCTTTTCTCTCCGTTGTCTCTCTGTGCCCCCTCCTAACTCTACCCCCACCCCCTCCACCTGCCCTCCACCCTCCTCCTCTCCCTCTCCACCACCACCACCCCACGGCTCTCGACCCCGCGAGAATATCACCCCATAAGCCCGTGCATGAATTTCCTCTTGGCCCATAGGGGGCTCAGCGACGGTCTACGGCGTGCGTGGCGGGGTGGGGGTATGTCTGGGTGCGAGAGAGAGAGAGAGAGAGAGAGAGAGAGAGAGAGAGAGAGAGAGAGAGAGAGAGAGCAGTTCTAAAGGGGTGAGGGTGCAGTATCTTGGAGTGCGAAAGAGACAGAGCGAGGGTACGAGCAGGGCTGGGGTGTGGTGTGACGAGGCAAGGCGATGCTCCCGGTCGGTATACAACAAATAGGGTCGCCTCGACGGGGTCCTGAGCGCTGCGTACCACCCCCTGTCTGTCTTCCATACCCCCTGCTCTCTCTCTCTCTCTATCCTTGTCCCTCTTTCTCTCTGTCCTCTTCTCTCCCTGTTTTCTCTCTTGCTCTCACTCAGATGCCCTGCGTCCCTCTCCAACGCTCTCTCCGACGCCACCACTACACGCACGTGGCCCGAACGCCAATTTATCATCGCAAGACAGGCAAGCATCTTTCGTGTGTGTGTGTGTGTGTGTGTGTGTGTGTGTGAGTGTGTGTCACGTGGGAGGGGGGTGAGTCCTCTGTGGGTTTGTGTGTCATTATGCATTGCGGCGACGGGGCCCAGCCGCACGCGGCATCAGGACGTGGCGCTGTGTGCGATGGGGCGTGGTGGGTTTGGGTGGGGTGGGTTGGGTTGAGGCGGGGCCTGTGTCTGTAGGGTGCGTGAGCCGTGTGATGTGGTCTGGGCTCGCCAATAGATAGATGTGTGGATGATGACGGGGATCGCGGCCAGCAGTGCGTCAACATTAACATTATATACGGGTCACACTCCTCACGGTGAAACCGATTCCGATTTCTTGGTTTCCGAGGAGCATCGAGCGCACTCTTTAAAGCTTACGGTGAATTTCACTGTAAGCTACGGTGAACTTGGCATCACCGTAACTTACAGTGAATTTCACCGTAAGCTACGGTGAATGTCACTGTAGCTTACGGTGAATCAGTGGGCATGACCGTAATCTACGGTGACATTCACCGTAGCTTACGGTTAAAATTCACCGTAAGTTACGGTGATGCAAAGTTCACCGTAGCTCACAGTGAAATTCACCGTAAGCTTTTTAGAGTGCGACTTTAAGGAATCACACATGTGTAATTTTCTTACTCCCGTCCCGTAAGTGGTTCTTTTCCCTCGGCCTTGTTGCCTACCTGAAAGAAGTACATGAGCGTTTACGCAAGAAACAATTTCTTTCAAGAAGATCTCATGAGAAGAGCTCAAGTCTGTGAGGAAGTGTATCGGATTTATCAAACAGAAATTTGCTACTTAATATGTGAAAATATGCTTATTTTCCATAGCAAACGGTTGCCAGGCGCCAGATTGCTCAGGAAAAGTTTGCGTATAAAGGCGCGGTCGTGTAAGCACTCAGACATATTTATGTGTCTAAACGTGGCTTTTTTTTCCGCCTACACCGCGACCCCGTTGTGCTTAGCTGTTAGTGCGTACGTCAAGTGGGGGGCCGCTACCAAACCCGATATGACGTAAAGACCAGACCGCCTAAGAGCCACATAAAAGCTACATGAAATATTGTGCCATAAAACAATATATAGTCGAGGCGCGCGGGACAGATGACCCTTGTCCGAACGACCGGCTACGATACGCAATGGTCTACAAGACTCCTCTGCCTGCGCGGGGTATGCCAGGTATGCTCGGGCCGCGGCGTGACCATTGACCATCTCTCTCTCTCTCTCTCTCTCTCTCTCTCTCTCTCTCTCTCTCTCTCTCTCTCTCTCTCTCCGTTCACCGCAGTATGCTCTCTCACTCGCCGCTACGTGCGTGTACATTTTCCACACTTGTCACACACAAACAAGTGAAAACAAAGGACAAAACAACAATACCCGCGCCGTGCGAGTTTTACTTTTTTTTTGTTTCGCCGATCCAGCCCATTGGCATTCCCTTTACGCAGCTTCCCCCTCCCTCTCCCCACCCCTCTCCCCTCCTGTCTTTTGTACACCGGTGGCCTCCGCTCACGCACGAAACAACAGTGGGACATCAAACACGTCTGGAATTATTCCCCAACACAGCACCCTTTTGTGGTATTTTTACCCCCTCCCCTCGGCTCCCCTATCTACTTTCTCGCGCTCTCCCCCCCTCCCACCACCCCGCTCTCAGCGGAGCAATGGTCAGATCCAAGCGGCCCCGCTCGGCCGCAGGCGGGGTAGAGCCTGGCCCGCCGCCCTGACCCGGCACGGCCTGGCCCAGCCTCCGGCCGCAGGGCTCGCAGGGGAGCTGGAGAGAGAGAGAGAGAGAGAGAGAGAGAGAGAGAGAGAGAGAGAGAGAGAGAGAGGGAGAGTGAGTGGACTGCAGAGAGAGTGGGAGGGGTGGTGGAAAAAAGGAACATGGTGGGGAGCTGCTGGAGAGTGTGATTGTGGCAGTCCGGTGCCCGGGGGAGCGAGCGGCTGGGCCGGAGAGTGAGAGAGAGAGAGAGAGCGAGTTCCTTCTCGCTCGGACAGGGCTCGACCGCAAGGTGTACACGTATGCCCTGCTGTAGCGCCGCTCCAGCGCCAGGTGGGGCAGCGTCAGGGCAGCTCGCCGAGCCGAGCCGAGCGGGGGGATTGTTTTTCAGCGAACCGGTCGGTCGGGCGTTGTACGTCTTACTGCGAGCAGCGCAACGTGAAGCGGATATAGGAGCAGCAGCAGTGCATACTCTGTGTGTACGTCGTGATCTTTGTTTTGCTTAGTTGGCACGATCAAACATGTATCCTCCCCCTCTCAAATTGGGAAGCTGTGTATTATCAAAATATTAAAATATTTCGTGTGTCGTGGTCAAGTAATATGTTTCTTACTGCACTCGACCAACCATTTGTTTAGAGGCCCAATTCTTTCATCTTTGAGGGTTCTGCTTTACGCCCACGTGCATGCAAAGCAGACCGCGAAGCGGGTCACGCACGCTCCAAACGCTTTCGAAAATTTTAAGAAAATGGCGCGATACCGGCCGGCCCGGCGGTGGACATCCTCGGCCCTCGTCCGCCTCTTAGCACTTCTTGACCTGCGGTGGTGCAGCGGTCCCGTCGCGGGCGCGGGCGCGCGGCGCGGCAGCCGCAGCATCGGTGACCGCCCGCCTTATAGGTATGCATATATCTCGAGGACTTGTTCGAGGGGCCCCTTGCGCCGTGCGTCCTTGGCGAACCCCTCCCCTCCCCGCCCCCACACCCACCCTGACAGTGACGCCCCACTGGAGCGAGTCTGACTACACCCTTCCCTCCTGTATCCTGACCCCTCTTCTAGCCTTCCTCTCGCCCTCTCCGTTTTACTTCTCAGTCTCCACCCCCCCCCCTCCCCCGTCCCAGCCCCCTCACCGCCCACCCGCCATCCCCCACGTGACCTCACTCCTCCAGCTACAAGGCATATGAGAGCAGGCTTATTCTGCTGACCTCGTAAAGCTCTGTGCGGGGCGTAAAGGAAAACATTGGCTGTAATCCGGCGTGGCCCCCAGAGATGAAGGGGAAGAAAAAAAAGACTACGGTTTTTTCAGTCGTTCTCTTATTTACCATTCATGCGTCCGGCAGGCAACCACTGACTTGCCGGCCGATTTAGCAGTTGGAATTTTCGGTCGTTATCGGACGAGCACAGTGTATATATCAGAGGCAATGCGGTTTAGGGAAGTTTTCCGTGTGTTTGGCGACGTACTCGGGGAGTCGCGCGAGGAGTGTCCTTTGTAGAGCCGCTTACTGTAGCACAACGAGGACATGGCGTCCTTAGCCCTCCACAATAGGTATTCTATATCAATAATGTTGGCCGCTCTGCCAAATCCCGTATCAGACCAGGATCTTGGCTGGAGCACCTCCAGGAACTTGGCTGTCTCCTTGGCTGTCTTGGATCACTGAATCACTGTGTGTGACAGAGAGAGAGAGAGAGAGAGAGAGAGAGAGAGAGAGAGAGAGAGAGAGAGAGAGAGGGAGGGAGAGGGAGGGGGAGGGAGAAGAAGAGATAGGCGAGCTGCTTTCCAGGCAGAACACATGTGATATACCCCTCATTGTATTCGCTATCAGAAAAGCAGAAACTGTAGAGAAAACCAGTTTTTGTCCTTTTAGACCTGGCTCAAGGCGGAAACTCATTGGAATCTTAATCATGATCAGACGAGGCCCCCGCCCCCCCCTGCCCCTTCCCTCTCTGAACACGTTTCCCTCCCACCGACCAGGCTCCGCCCCCCCTCGTACAAACGCTCACACACACGCCTGCCATACCCCCCTCCCCTGTTTCTGTCCCCCGATCCCCCCCGCCATGTTAATTCCGTGGTTGTTTGCAATTGTAAATCTTGCGAGTGTTGCGGTCCCCCGGGCCAGGCCGGGCCCGGCGGGACTCCCTCCTCGCGTGCACACAAGACAGCCCCGCCTTTTGTGTGTCCAAATTCTCCCTTCATTGTCTGTCGATTTGCCAACAGCGGCAGCGCAAGGGCTTCACCGTCCGCCGCGGCTGCTGCGCATGCCCGCAGAGTTTCAACGTAATTTGCCTCGTACTCTACTCTGTTGAAAAGAAAAAAAAATCCGTTGTCAGTTTTGGCTTGTTTCTGATCCTTGCCGTATTTTTCGTGCTCGGTCAGGTCGCAATGGTATTTATTTTATCAAATTTATAATTTTGCTGTATTGCGCCTCCCTAACATTTTTTCTGAAATAAGATATTTAGGCAAACATTTCGGTTCGGATCAGTCATGACATCTGCTACGTCGCGCGGAACGTAGGCGTTCGCCACGCGCAAGCTTTCCCCGCAGTGTAACGAACGAGCAGGGCGTATAGGGCTGCTGGCCTCGCTCTTCCCCGCCCCGCCCCAGCTCCACGGCGTTTACCTGGAACGTGATCAGCCGGCCCACGTGCACATATCCTCCCCCCTCTCTCTCTCCCTCCCCCAGGGTGACTCGGGCCGCCGTACAGCGTGACACGTGTTGTGCGAGGCGTCACGCCACGTGACGTCGTTAACGTTTTACAACGACTTGCGCCACTGTTCCTCAGCGCCTCAGCGCGGGAGAGAGGATTCTTAATGGCGGTCCTGCTCGGACCAGGCCAGGCCAGGCCCAGGCCCCGGGCTCAGGCTGCCAAGCTCCGCCCTGCGCCGCCCTGCGCCGCCGCTTAGCGTTTTGACGACCTTGTTTAACTTTAATGGTCAGACTGGACCCGGCCGGACACGGACACCACGTACCACCTCCCCGTGCGGAACAAATTTGGAATAAATCTCTTTACTTTTTTCTATTTTATTATTATTATTATTATTATTATTATTATTATTATTATTATTATTATTATTATTATTATTATTATTGTCATGACTCAGCTTTTTTTACAGACCAGGGTAATTTTACAGGTAAAGTCTTGGCAATAAACCAAAACATTACGCGCAAAGTTCGCAAAGTTCGTCCAAGAGACAGTGGTCTCGACGTGTCTTCTAGTAGCCTGACCGGTTCCGAGATATATTTTCTTCTTTTAACCCGACCATTACGCAGTATTACGTTTCAAAATTTTACAGATTTTGCCAAAAAAAAACATGAGGCGGGGGCAGGCCAAAACGACCCGAAAATGAGTGAAATTTGAAATTTTGGAGATGGGTATTACGCTCCTATTACATATACTATAACTCCTTTAGAACAAATAGAGCGACCAGACTATCACGCGAGTACATACCCCCTTGAGTCTTCTAGCCCCGAAATTCTTGCTCGTATGCCGCTGGGAAAAGCACAATTTTGGTCAGGGAAATATCAAGGAACTCGGCTTTCGATATTTTGTGGCGCCCTGTAACCTACCTCCGCAAGATATTTGGAGATGGAAAATTTAATAGCTTTAAAAGGCGTAAAATTTTTAGGTTTCGCGGGCTTTTATGTTTTCCACCCTGCATCAAGAAACGCCCCTGCGATGTAAGTCTTGTGTCGAGCGCGCAGGTCGGTGCGGTGGCGCGGCTGGGCCACCCCAGGGTGGCAAAACTCTCCTCTCTCGGACGTTTCATATTTTCGTCCTCCCCTCTCCCTTTTAATATTTTTTCTGCACCTTTTACTCGTAATTAACGTTTATGTCGCGCGGCCCCCTTTTATTTTCTTCTCTTTTCTTTATTTTGTAATTTTTTGTTTTTTGTTGCATGTAGTGGTTGGGAAGGGGCAATCCCTTTAGCTAACCAACCCCCGGCGGGGCGGGGCGGGGCGGGGCGGGGCGGGGCGGGGCAGGGCGGGGGTTGAGGCCGCTGGTGCCGCTGCTGCCGACGCAGTAAAACCGAGACATTCCAGACATTATCCGCTGAGCCGAAATGCCTTGCGGCCGGCGCCACACTTTTTATTAATATATCGGGTGGGGAAGGGGGCTGTGGAGGTCGCTAATTAACTTGTTAGGGGCGGACTTGGCCTGCCATGAATAATATTGGGGATATTTTCCGTGTGTGCGCGCGCGCCGGCCGTGCTCTCTCCTCGTGCACTTCTTAGCCTGTTGCCCCGCATGGCTTTCGCGCCGCACATCGGTCGAGGTCCGACAAGCTGTAGGCTGTACCGCGCGGCCAGGCCCACCGAGAAAAGGAATTAGTGCCCTGGACTAAAATTTAAGTTAATTTTAAGATAAAAAATATTTTTTTGGTTCCAAATGTCGACGCTTTAGAGGTTAGAACCAATGTTTTTGCCAACAAAACTATAATTTGGTCGCTTCAATTAAAGTGTTGGTTACAAGGATAAAAACAGATAAAAAATGTTTTTGTTGTTGGTTTCACTTTTGTAACTAACACGTTAATTTCAGCAAATAAATTATAGTTCTGATGTCAAAAAATTGTATCTGATAAGAAAAGCGACGAGATTTGGAACCTAAAAAATGATTTGTTGTAAAATTAACTAAAATTTTTGTCTCAGACCAGGCGACCCCGTTACTCCGCTACCTCACTACCCTACCCCTATACCTACCTATATCCTAGTGCCCACTTTACTACTGGTGCGTGGCGCGTTGCTCCGCTCGTTTCTAAAGGTTTGCGCGTTGAATCGGCTCTGGGATCCAAGCCAACTGACAATGGCGAAAGTGTATTGTGGCGAACTCTTTCCTGCCGCCCCGCCCTACCCCGTCCTCGCTCCCGCCCGCCACGCCCGGCCTGCTGCTGCGCGTAAATAGTGGCGCAGGGCGCGCCGCTGTGGGAGAGGGATAGGGCGAAGGGCCGCAGAAACACTGTACAGTGCGAACTTCCATTTCCGGTAGCAGCATCTCTCTTCCGCTGCAAAACAGCAGGGTGAGACCGAGGGCTGCCGGGGTGCGGCCGGGCCGGGCCGGGGCCAACATTATGGGACGCTTGTAGTTGTCTGGGGCGACCCCTGCCCCGCAATCGCGCACTGTGTCTGCCTTTGATTCCGGCTTCCGGGTCAGCGATTGTTCCCGGCCGGTCCCCTCCCTTCCCCGCTCCCCGCTCCGGCCGCCGGGTAGAGACCCTTCATTACAAGCCGTCTGCCCGACGTGGACGGATGACGGCGACCGGGACACAGTACTCGCTGTGCCGTTGATGCAAAAGAATCCAATGCAGACCCGTGCTAACCCTAACAGGCCAATTTATAGCACACCCGTGCCGAAACATTGGCTTCAGAAACAAAGACTTGGCGAAATAGTTAGACAAACCAAAAGACAGCTGCACAGTTAACTTAAAGATTTGGAACTGTGCCGAGACGTACACCTTTGAAATTGCAAAATATCAAATTGGTGCTAAAAAATTTTTGCTTTCTTCAAAGTTTGGACAAATTTTCCTTCCAATCACAATACAACCCTCCAATCAGTGTACACCCATTTAAAGAGTGAAGTACCCCTCGGCCGGTAAAAAAAATTAAATTAGCTTCTCAAGATGTTTTTTACCGGACGTAAAAACCTAGCTAAATCTTTTTATTTCCTTCTCGCACGAGAGGGAAGCAACGCTTACTTTGTACTGCTCGTAAATTAGGAAAATTAAAAAAATAAGAATTTTTCTGGAAAATTAGCGAAAACTTAGGTAAAATTCAGCATAAATTAACAAAAATCACAAAAAAATCACGTAAACTAACAACAATTCTCGAAATTTGTACATCAAAATTCAGAGTCGTTTTGTTCGTGTTGCGTCTGGGCTAAGCTAGTGTGTCTATCTGTTGCAGGTCGGCGCGGGGGAGTCCCCTGAGCAGCGCGCGCCCATGGCCGCTCCCCCCGGGCCGGCCGCGCCGCCGGGGCGGCGGGCAGCGGCGGCGGCGACCCTCCTGAGCCTGAACAGGCGGCCGCGGCCGCGCGGGCAGCAGCCCCGGGGAGCGCCCACACGGCGCCGCCATGTCCCTGAGCCGCAGGTCCCGCGGGGGCGGCGGGGGCGGCGCCGGGGCCGGGGCCGCCGTGCTGAGCGCGCTGGCGGACGGCGCCCCCCCGCAGACGTGCCACAACTCGCCGCTGTGGAGCGCCACGGGGTCGCCGCGCCGCATGCCCGGCGGCGCGCCCTACGCGCCCCTCAACGCCATGGGCGGCACCCTGGGCGGCACCCTGGGCGGCGGTGCGCTGGGCGCCAGCATGCACGCCATCCCCCCCGAGTGCACGGTGGTGCCGCCGCCGCAGCATCAGCAGCAGCACTGCCGGCACCCGGCGCACGCGGGCGCGCACGGCCCGGCCGCCGTCGCCGCCGGCCACACCACCGCCTTCAGCGCCTCCATGCAGGACATCGAGATGGAGCTGCAGCAGCACATACAGCAGTGCAACTGTACCTGCGACCACATGGGCTACGGCAACTACATGGACTACCAGGTGAGTGTAGTGCCGCGCGCGCCGCCCGCTCCTCTCCCTCCCACTCGAGTGCGTCGTTAAGGCCGCGCGGATGGCCTCAGCTTCTGCCGGGCGGTGCGGGGGATGGGGGAGCGAGCGCGGCCGCCTCGCCCAGCTCATCCTCCCCCACCTCTCTGACCGGCCAGCCGGCCGGTCGGCTGGCTTAACACAAGAACACTCTCCAATTTGGGGGCGCGCTCGGCGGCGGGGCAGGGCGGCGCGGGGGCCGTTTTGCTGATAGGGCCTGGGGGACTTTGGCTCTGCTGCTCACCCCGCCCCGCCCGTCCCGCCTAGCCGCGCCTCACTCCTTTGTTGCACTTTGGCCTGGAGGCCTAGACGGGGACAGGGTTACAGGAGGGGGGAGGAGGGGGCAGAGGGTTTGTCAGCAGGGTTTGCTGGGGTGGCGGGGCGCGTGGAGCAGCACGCATTGTTGTCGCGCCGCATTGTTCCCCCGTTTGACTTTTGTTGACGTGTTGTAATGGGCCGCGCTGCCCGCGGCGCCGCGGCGCCCTCCTTGGCGGCGTCCCGACGCCTCGCTGCCGCCGCGCCGCCTCCTCCCACGGACCCGACGCCACCCAACCCTACCCCTACCCCTACCCCGGCCCTGCTGCTGTCTCTTTGTGTTGTGGGGGGAGAAAGAAAGGGAGAGAAAAAAAAGTACGAGCTCGTCTGCTGAGGGACTTGGTGAAGTTAGGGGGAGCGTCGTATTGCGGAGTGGATAACGTGTCAGGGCTACCGCGGACGGCGAGTTGTGTGGGCCTTAATCACACTGCTTCGCCCTCATTCTCTCTCTCTCTCTCACTCATAACCCCTTTCCGTTTCTCTCTCTCTCTTTATTAGATCCTCCCTTACTTCTCTCCTTCTCCCCCTCCCTAACGCGTACCCACATCCATATACACCCACCAATACATCCAGCAGACACATACCCACACACACACGCACTCGAGCGCGGCGCCCCCGCAGGGCTCCCGCATGGAACGGATCAGGGTCCGACTGCCCTCCCGGCCACTGCACATTAGACCGAGCCTCTGATTCCTCCCCCACAGCCCTGCTGGGAATGGTGTGGGGCGAGGCTGGGAGGGGCGCCGTCGGTATAAGCCTTCCGGCCGCGGGGACCCGGCAGTGCCCGGCAGGCCAGCCGGCCCCACTAGTTGGGAACGCCCCTAGGGGACGGTGCTGCTGCTGCAGGAGGCTACCCCGGAGCAGGGTGGGGCGGGGCGGGGCGAGAGCCGCTAGTCGACAGGTAGAGCGACCAGGGTTGGGCCGGCAGTAGCTATACGGCATGCGCGGTCGTGTTTCCAAACAGGGATTTGGGGGGGCGAGCGGTACGTACGATATCGGACGGCGGAGCGCCACAGGCCACAGTGCCAGCGTGTCGCCACTTCGAAAAGTATTAGCGGTGGAGGTAACAACGGCTGCGGCATGAGGAGGGTGGCGGGGCGTGGCGGGCGGGCTTTCTGACGACTCTGGCGACATTGAGCTCGGCTGCCCCGCCCCGCCCCAGCACGCCCCGCCCCGCCCCGCCCGCTCACTTCGTTAGTACCTCCGCCCCAAATTGCTGTCACTCGCGTAATTATTTCGGTGCCGTGACGTATTTGCCGCCGCTCCTCATGCAAAGTACGGCGTGGCCCGGAGCGGCGGTGGCGGCGTGCCGGCGCGGCCGGGCCCGAGACGTAATCCTCACGACAAAGAAATTTAAATGGAGCAGCGACGGAGGAAGGAAGGAAGGAAAGGAGCTATGAGGTAAGAATGGTGGGCGAGAGGAAGAGAAAATACCAGGGAGAGAGAGAGAGAGAGAGAGAGAGAGAGAGAGAGAGAGAGAGAGAGAGAGAGAGAGAGAGAGAGAGAGAGAGAGAGAGAGAGAGACGGAAAAGATAAAGGTGGAAGAGAAGACGGGTGGAGCTGACGCGCGAGCACGGGCACTAATTCTCGTCCGCCTTATTAACATGGCGGCCTTAATCCCCGGCGCAAAGCCGAGGTATTTCTGCGATATTAATTAACATCGCGAGCAACAGCTGGTAAAATGTGTCGCAATCATCGTAGTGCTGGTACCCCGCCGCGCCCCGCCCCGCTTGTATACAAGCTAGGCCTGACCGGGTGGGGCCGGCCCGGCAGGCGGACGGGAGGGACGGGACGGGTGCGGTGTGCTATTTTGCTTGAATGACGCCAACAGATAGCCCGCCTGGGCCGGACGGGTCCGCGCCGCGGAAGAGTCGAGCGCCGAGCCGAGCCGAGCCGAGCCGAGCCGAGCCGAGTCGAGTCGAGTCGAGTCCCGGCCGCACGAAGATGGATGAGAAGGCCCCTGTCAGCCAGGGAGGCAGACAGACACCGCGCCCGCAGGCCGTGCCGGGCTGGGCCGGGCCGGGCCGGGTCAGTGCACCGCTGTTGGCCGGGTGGCCTATCTCGCCGCTCGCAGGCGCTCCCCCGCGCGCCAGGCGTGACTCGGCGGGACCGGGACAGACAACATCATTGATGGAGCCCGCGGGGCCGCGCCGGGCCGGGCCGGGCCGGGCCGGGCAGGCGCCAGGCGCGCCATCACTGCGGCTGCGCCCCGCCGCGCCCCGCCGCGCACCGCGAGGCCGTGATGATGGTCGATGGCAAGGCCGCCCCGGGCAGCACGTGTGTTGTCGGCGGCGCGGCGCAAAGTTTGTAGGTTATATATCGGCTCCCGCGCGCGCGCTCTCGAGAGTTTAAATCGTGTTTCGTTTGACTAGTTTTGCTCGCGAGTTGGGGCGGCACGGTGCGGCGCTGCTGGGCGGGCGGGCGCGGTGGTGAGGCAGACCCGCGAGGCAAAAGGGAAAGGGGGGGGGGGAGGTCTTGATTGATCGTGGGTCGTGCTCTGTTGCCGCCCTGCGGCCGTGATGGCTGTGAGGTGCGCGCCGGCGCGGCGCCTTTTAATGACCCCACTCCAGCCTCCTCCTCCTCCTCCGCCTCCTCCTCCTCCTCCGCCTCCTCCTCCTCCCCCTCCCATTTTCCACCATCTCAACCTTCTCCCCCACTCCCTCGCTCCTGGGTCCCTGGTGGTGATCGTGGGGCGATACGTGGCGCCTGGTCCTTCCCCTTGATTATGATTAATGTCGGTCCCGGGGCCTCAAAGAAGAATGCCCTGTTCTAGGTGCCTCCTCTCTCTCTCTCCCCCCCCCCTGTACGCTACGCCCCGGGGGGGGGGAGGGGGTGAGCAGCACTGCCACCCTTAGCCCGATCGCTCCGCGGGGAGAGCTCCGTGTCCCCTAGGGGGGTGGGGTTTGCGGGGGGCACCTACAGCCCTTCATTAGCCTGAGGGTTGGCGTCGGCCGGGGAATGTCGCTGATAACGAAGAACCCTGATGTACCCGGTCTGCGCTGCGCGGAGGGACCTGTTGCGGTCCGAACGCTCCCTGTCTGCCTAGAGGATCATAGCTGAGATTACGGTCGAGCGTTCTCTCGCCAGACCTGTACCTACGCGCCGAGGATATTTGGCTACAAATTTTTAGAATTTTCGGAATGTTTGGTAAATTTTTCGGAATTTTTGCTTAAATACCTTAATTTCTGTGAATTTTTCTGAAATTTCCTGAGTTTTTCTTAATTTTTCAGAATTGTTCAGAATTATTTTGAATTTTTCTGAATTACGAGGTGTACCAAAATATTAGAGCTGTTTCACTCTCGTTACGCGCACATTCTCTTTGCTTGTTCACTTTTATTCAAAGAATGTGAATCGCGTTAAGCCCGTTGGAATATTGTGCCTCAATGTGAATCGAGGCTCAATGCCGCAAGGCTCAGCGGATTCACGTTGAAACGATGTCACAACGAACGTGACTCGGTTCACATCCAAAGGAATGAGATGCGACAACCGTTGAATAACAGTGTTGTTCCTACTTTTATTGATATTTTTTTTTATCTCTGTGTATCGGAGGCAGTCTGGGGCAGCCAGCAAGCCGTGCAGGGGGTGGTGCTGCCGTGCGGCAGGTGGTGCAGAGAATCCGAAACTATTCACAACTTGTTATCCGGCATCATTAAAATCGCATTACTTGCGAGGGAGTCGGCTGGACCGGCGGCGGCGGCCGGCGCCTGGCCGGCGCTGGGGTGCGGTGGGGACCCGCCCCGCCCCGCCCCGCCCCGCCCGGGAGTGTCCTCCCTCCGGAGCTCTGCTCTCCTCGGCGCGCTTTGCCGGCCGGGCCGGGCCGGGCCTCCAGATTTATACGCGCGGCGGAACTGTTATCGAAAAAACATCAAGAGCGTTTCGCTTTGGTGTCTCTGCCGGCGGTCCGGGGCGGGGCGGGGTGGGGCGAGCTGGAACTGCCACGTCGCCGGGGACGGAGGCGTTTGTGCTCCATGATATTATGCCGAAAAGAAACACCATCCCGCAGCGTCCTACCACCACATCATATGCCTCCTTCACCCCATCCCCATCGAAAGGGGTGAAAACGAAAATTATTCTTGTCGTTGTTGTCGGTTTTGCCTATGTGCGTCTTCACGTTGAAGAAGACAAAGTCGCACGCACCGTCGTTAGTCTTTACTATCGTTCTATTTCGGCTCGCCTTTAGCCCCCGCCCCGCCCCGCCGACTCTATCCCAAAGGCCCCTGCCCGCCCTGCCAGGTTTGTTGGGCTCTCAAGTATCACATATGGTTTTATGAGTGCCTCTGTCAGTGCTGGTCGGGGCCAGTGGCGCCCAGCAGTGGCCTCGGCGCGCGGCCTGGGCGTGGCGGGGCGTGGCGGGGGTGGGGTGGCGTTACTCAACCACTCGGAGGGATCGGATGGCCCTCCATGTTACTTTATTGCGGCCCCGACGAACAGATTATTTACCGCACGGTCTGGAGCGGGGCTGCGGCCGGCTGGGGCTGAGAGGGGAAGCTATGGGAACCTGCAACGGCCGCGGTAAGAGGCGGTGGGAAAAAAAAAAATATGCCAGGAGTGCGCGAGGCATAAAGTTCATATCGATTTCGTGTCGGCCAGTGGATAATGTGGAAAACTAGACCGGGCTCAGGTACGGGCTCTCTGGACTGGACCGCTAATGGTCTTTTGAGTGATCTCTCTGAGAGAAGACTTGGAGGTTTTGAAGTTTGTCAGAGCAGAGGTCATAGCATCAGGCTGCTATCGAGCTTCGCATAAATTACTACTTGTCGTTTACCGATCATTCTGCGCGTGTATTTTTATTTTCATGGCGGCGGCATTCTCCCTCTTCCTCTCGATCTACCCCCGCCAATAGCTTTCTCCTATCCCACGTCACACCGCAACAGAACGAACGACGCGATGGGGGGACGAAAACCATTCATTCCCCTCTGCACCCCCTCCCCTCGCTCCTACTAGAGATACATGGGCGTCTGTGTCCTTGCGAGCCTCTCCTCGTGTCTGCAAGCGCGTGAGAGAGAGAGAGAGAGAGAGAGAGAGAGAGAGAGAGAGAGAGAGAGAGAGAGAGAGAGAGAGAGAGAGAGAGGAGGGAAGGGGCAGAGCGTCCGCATGTGCGGCTCGGGCCGCTGGGCTGGGGTTCCGTGCGTTAGCCGCCCTGCCGGGTTTAAAACTCTGCTCACGTACCGATGGCTATGGCGGTTCTCCGTGCCCCGAACCTATGCCTGCCCGGTTATTTTCAATATCGATGCGATGCAAAATACGACGTCGACGAGCAATACGTAATGGCCTAGGACGGCGAGACGTCACGGAGGTGGCGCGTCGTGTTACAGCTGCTCCCCCCCCCCCCTGCAGCTGCTGTATCGCTGTGTAGCTTAGCGTGTGAATCTCACTTACTCGCAGGTGTGGGAAATTGTCTTTCGGAACTTACCTGTTAAACACTGTCTTTCGAATCACGTGACGTCGCACTTCTTTATCGTGTGAAAGCTGCGTCACGTCATGACTGTATGATGTCAGGTACGTTGCAGCGTGAATCGCCTGGATGAAGAGAGCGGTGAACTCGGCAGTCACACTCAAACGAATTTGACAATTTTAAAGTTTCAACATGCAAACGAATGTGACGTCACGTGAGTTCAAGAACAGCGAGCTCATCGGGATTCCACACACGTGAAGCAGCAAGAAGTGTGCGGATGATACCGTAGTCTAGGAGCCGAGCCGGCGGGGCGGATGTAACGATCACTTTCGTGACGTCACTTGGACCATTTTCAAATCTCCCACCTCTCCCACCTGGTAGCGCCATTTTCCATACTCTCGGCTCTGTCCGTTAAATTTCTCATATCCATCCGCCTCCCGTAGACTATTTAACGAAAGGTTTCTGCTTGCTCTGGATTCAGTCGGGATGTAGTCGTTCTGTTTTCAACCTCCAGTGCGTGCTTCGGCCGGCTGTTGGGTTTGTCTCTTTTACTCCCGCACTGTCTCGCTGACCCGAGCCTCTCAGATTGTTACTATTATCTTGTCGGGCTATTCCCGCTTGTCAACCTCGGTGAGTGTCGGATGGATCTACTATATTTGTGCCATGTTATTGCCTCTTTTAAGGGTTATGTTGCCCACTGTCACCATGTGACTAACACATGTTGTTTATTTATTCAGGGTCTTCTATTTCTACTATGGCTTTTGCCATTGCTTCCATGAAGCTCACCCTCCCTTTGGAGTAGTTTTAAGATATTAATTATAAGCGATCTGAAATATTTGCAAATGGCAAAACCCTTTCTGATTATTTAGGTCCGGATTTGGACTATATTGAGTATTTGAGCATTTGAGTATTTTGAGATTTCTGATTTGAGATTTTTGGTTCATATTTGAGCTATTGAGTTTATTGTATCTTACTTGTGTATTTAGGTTAATCTCAGTTGTGTTAGTTCAGTTTACGTTGGAACTTGATTTGATAGAGCAGCATATATTTATGAGATTGGTTTTTGGTATCTGATTTGATCCGCTTGTATGAGTATCTGTTTTGGCTTGTTTGTTTGACGTTGCAAAGTCTATTAAAGTGTGGCTTATTATTATAAGTTAGTTTTATCCTGTTTCTCTGGTGCCTAAGATCTCAAGTAGCCTTTTTCTTTGACGGCACTGCTTAGTGCCTGGCGCCCAGTTTTGTTGTGAGATATTAAGTCAAAGTTGTCCGCCCTCACCCTCTCTATCACCACCATGGCTTGCCGGTGCCACCAGTTAAACAGTTTTACTATTTAAATTTAATTTAGTTTTTATCAATATTTTGGAGGCTACACGGTGACTTGTCGCGACTAGGAGGGCCTTCGCATGTGGTTGCAGTGGCGGTTGTGAAAGCGCTAACGTGCCAGTGCCGCACCCCGCCCCGCCCCGCCCCGCGCTCCTGGCTGCAACAGCATCCATTGAGATCAGCCCCGCCCGACGAAATAAAAAGCCGTTGCCCTTTTTTTTCTCCTTCTTTTCTTTTTGCCGTGTTGTGTTCTGCCCCCGCCTGGTGCGCGGTGAAAACGGTTTCTTCGAGTGTGATAGACCTCCCGCGGCTGTCGTGCTAAAGCATTTGAAGAGAGCGAGCGAGAGAGAGAGAGAGAGAGAGAGAGAGAGAGAGAGAGAGAGAGAGAGAGAGAGAGAGAGAGAGAGTGAAACGTGCCTATGGGTGAAGGGCCAGAGGGGGTCCATGGCAGGCTGTTGTTGAACCCCTCCCAGTCAGTAGCGATGTATGGCCATTGTTTCTTTCAAAACGCCGCAGCGCGCTGCGCCTCGCCCCGCCTCGCCACGCCTCGCCACGCCTCGCCACGACTGCCCCGGGCCGAGCGCCTTTTGAATGCCCTGGCAAATCGTCCCGCAAAATGCCTCGGCTCGGCGCTGTTCTGCGACAAGCGGGAAAGAGTAGGGCGGGCGTGGCCGAGAGTGCTGCCGGCGGGGGAGAGAGAGAGAGAGGGAAGGGGGTGGGAGTGCGCGTAAGAGAAAATACAGATAAATCACACGGTATACCGCGCCAACACATTCGCGCTCGGCCCGGTTTGGAAATTGATTTTGCGAGAAATTTCTGTTTCTCTCTCGAAGCGCCGCGCCGCTCCGCACCAGTCCCACCCCGAGGGCGTCACGCGGTACGGTACGGTCACAGCCTGCCGCGCCGGGTAAACATATCCCCGGACGTGAAATTGGCTCTGCGCTGTAACGTCCACGATGAATTGGCGCACGCACGTGTTTATGGGCTGTAAAGGTCTGTCCGGTGTCCTGCCGCCGGCCTGGGGCGGTGGGGGGCCCGGGCGGGACGGGGCGGGGCGGGGCGGGGCCCCCGGGTGGCAAACGACGTCTGGGGAATTATCACTCAACCCCTGTCCGCACGCGCGGCCTGCTGCGGACTCGCACGGGGCGTGGCGGGGCGGGGCGGGGCGGGGCGGGGTGGGGCGGGGCGGGGCGGGGCGGGGTGGGGCGGGGCGGGGCGGGGCGGGGCGCAGCCGCCACTTGAACGAGGGCTCGGGGACACATATGGAGGAGCGCTGGCTGGGCCGGGCCGGGGGTCAGACAGCCTGCAAGGTCAGACAATCTTGGCAGCGGTGGCGATTTTTAAGCGCGCGGTTTTGGGGGAAAACAATTGATTGTTAGTCGAACGTGCGGCACGCGTCGGCGTCGGGCTGAGCTGAGATAGCGTCCCCCTCTGCGAAATTTAGTAAAATTTTCTGTTTTATTTAAAAAAAACAATTTATTATTATTTTTAATGTTGGCAAGCTATCCGGGCCGCTCCCCACCCACCCCATCACGCTACGCTAACATCCACCCTGCCGCGAAATGTAGGCTGAGCTATGTAGAATTCTATTTTGATGCAGATCCAGATTTTGCTCAGTAATGACTCAGTAATAACATAAACTTTGCAATCTGGTGAAATGTTCGTGTGTGGGCGAGTGCCTGTAGGCTGCTTTGGGGACGTCACACGAAGCATTCGGAAGTTTCATTTTGCGCTCGCATGCACCTGCGCCCTGTATACGTGAGTGAAAGAGAGAGTGAGACAGAGAGAGAGAGAGAGAGAGAGAGAGAGAGAAACACGACGTCCATCGGAAAAATAAATGATTGAGTAGAAAGAGGGGAAAAAAGAAAGGACGGCCAAAGTTGGCGAGGGAGAATGGATACGAAGAAAGGGCATACTTTTCCTTCACTTGTTTGCGGTCGCGGCAAGACAAACTTTACGCCACGGCCAGGCCATGAGTTGGTTCTCATGAGTTTGGTTGACATGTTTTCAACTCCTTGGCGGAAACAGGTATACCCGCCATCGCTGGACGCCTGTCTGAATTCCCTTCCCCTCGCGTATCTCTACGTCGTTCTGTGTCTCACTCTACCTCACTCTACCTCTCGCATTCCCTCTCTCCCCCTTCTTTTCTCTTTCACGCGTGGCTGGACCGACAGACATTGTGTCCGACGGGAACTCTCAGGAGTTTTGTTTTGCGTTTCGACTGCTGCTTCTGTCGACATAAACATGAAATCACCGCGTCGGTGGGACGTCGTTATTAACCCCCCGGGCCGTCGCGAAGAGCGAGCGAGCGAGAGAGAGAGAGAGTTCTAGCGGCAGCGGCATTCGGAAAAAGGAAAGCGGTGAAAGCAGAGCGAATCTGTCGCCTCGGCTGCAATATTCAGTCGCACGTTAAGCATATGGTTGCGGCGGGCCGAGACTTGGTCCCCGGGGGGGCTGGGCTGGGAGCCGCGCCGGTGCGTGCCACTCTGTACGGGGCCCAAAGGCAGGCCGGTCCGTAGGTCACAGGTTTCCCTCTGGTTTCTAAATAAGTTACGAAGTGCTGATTCAGCTGCCGCTTTCACCCTAATCGCGCTGTGCTGCGTATATAATTTTTGAGTCCGCTGCCCGGCGAACCGTTTTTCGTTTTCGTTTCCATGGAGAGCCAAGAGGGCCCGCGGGTTCGCATGTGAATGGGTATATTTCGTCATGTGCAAGTATACCCAGAGAATCGGTTCTTGATTCAAAGAAACATTTCTTAAATGTAGTCCGAAAGAAACTTTTTTATTTCAAATCAATTGTGTCACTAATCATTCACATTTCATTCGCACTAGTAAATTTTTCTTCTTTTTTAAATAAAGAGGCGCGTTTTTCTGATTGTTTTCTAGAAATAAAAAGGTTGAAACCCTCACACCCCCACACTCTGCGGCCAATCCAAAGATTCTCTGTGGATATCCTAAAACTGGCCTTCCGCCGCTCTAGTTCTGCACCTTCACTTCAGTAAAGGTTATCAAAATTTGTTTTAACGTCTTAAAATATTTCTCTCGGTCCATTTCGAAGAAACGGTTCTGTGGGTGTGGGAAGAAATTAACACACCTTCGTGTTAGGTGCCCCTTGGATGGGGCATAGCGCTACAAACTCTTGGCTCCGCTTTCCGTCCACATATCTCTGCTAATTCTGAGCGCCAAGCGTTACTTCACACTGCGGGCCAGTGCGTCCTGGAGTGAGCCCCGCCCCTCCGCGCCGCTCTCTCGCGTGTCTGAGAGCTCTGCTGTGAAAGGGGGCGTGAGGCGAGGCGCCCCGCGCGCGCGCGCCCCGCCGCGTGCATCGCATTTAGCACGGTCGGCAAATACACACTTGAGCTGGGCATATTCATCAATGCTAAATACGAGAAGTGTGTGCGGAGGGAAGGGGAGGGGAAAGGGGGGGGGGCGGTCCTCTAGGGAGGCCAGCTGGCGTCCCGTTTTGCTCGGCCCGACCGGCATGGCACGACGACGGGCGCACCGTGCAGCAGACATGCACTGTAAAAAAATATGTTCGTACATGTACGATATATTTTGTAATTTACTGTTTACAAACTGTGTCGTACATGTACAACCTCCCACTCTTGCTCGTCATTCGATTTTATGTCGGTATGCGCAGTGCTTTGACATTTACGATCTTTAATTGAAATTGTACGACATCTTCCATGGAACATTTTCCTGTAACCTGTACGACAATTGTTCACAATGTGTCCTATTCACCCGCGAGTTTTATTTTTTCGCTGTCACATCCTGATGGCGGCTGAATAACCTATAAAGCGGGGAGCAGGCGATGCGCACGGAAAAAAAAAGTAGCTCAGCTGGAATTAGACGGCACTACGCCTAAAAACTTATTGCGGCGGAAAAATAAACAAATGGCAGGGTAGCTAAACAAGAAGCAAGGTAGTTTTAAAATAAGCTGTGCCTGTCTGGCGCGAATAATTTTTTGGCGTTCAGCGGTGCGGTCCCGGGGGTCTGCAATAGGGGTAGAGGGGGGGGGGGAGGGGCTGCGAAGGGGATCGGGAGTCGTCCGGAACGAAGCGAAGCGTTTCGGATTTGTATTTCATTTGTCTGGATGAGCAGCAGTCGTGTCGCATTAGATCTCGCTCACCGCGCCGCGCACCTCCAGAGCAAACTCTTGCCCCGCCCCGCCGCGCCCCGCCCCTCGCAGGTGGGAGCTGGGGGAGCAATTAACTTTGAGCTCATCAGGCAGCGCTGCCGCACCGCTTCTGGGAGGAGGGGGGGGGGAGGCGCCTCGCCTGCCAGCGGCGCCCACATGCCACCCGCTAGGTGCGCGGCTCCTGATATCAGCGCCCCGCGCTCACCCCGCCCTCCGTGCATGAGCAAGAAGCAGATGACACGGAGAAAAAGGAACGTGTGGGGCGCACAGTGACAAGGAGTCCACAGCCCCCGTGCAGAAGCCTCAGGGGATTCAGCGGGGGACCGAAAGTGGTGGTGGTGGTGGTGGTGGTGGTGTGGGAACTCATCGAAATATCATTGCAATAGCCGCTAAAAACTCATCTTGAAAATCAGAAAGAAAGAAAAATACAACAAATTAACTCAAACGGAAAACAATTAAAATTAATCAGAAATAATGATGGGAAAAAAGATCAAAATTAGTCCCAACAAAAGAGGATATTTGTTTTTATATTATTCTCTATAAAAATCAAAAGGAAAAAAAAATCCTTGCAGGCATTTTGCATGGGAGTGATTCTCCCTCGAGCAGAACCATTTTCTAGTCAGTCGCGGTGTATTTACGTTTGGGTGCGCGGCGCAGCGAGATGCAGCATGGTGTCGTGTCGGGGGACGCCCGGCGGACCCCGTGGGGCCCGGAGCCCAGCCGGAGCCGAGCCGGAGCCGAGCCGGAGCCGAGCAGGACCGCGTTCTGTTTGTTTTCAATCTCGCTGGGGTGCGGCGGAGAGGGACACTTTGACCCTGGGCGCGGCGAGGACCGGCCCAGGGGACCGCTGGGTGGGGCTGCGGGCTGCGTGCGTGGGTCTGCAGAGGCCGCAGCAGCAGCACCGGGGTCGGGGGGGGGGGGGAGATCTGCTTGTTCGCTTGTCCCGTCCCGACGAGCAGCCGCGGCGATGAATCTTAAAGCGACCCCCGCTGCTGCTCGCCGTCGCGCCTGTCCCTGCCTTGTCCCTCTGCCCCCACTCCCGCCCCCGCCCCGCCCCCGGCCCTGCCCACAAAGCCCAGTACTCTTATCTTTATTGAGCTTTAGGCTTATAAAACTCCCTGCAGCCGCCGCACGCAGTTTGCATCGGCAGGGCTGGTTGAAAAGAGGGAAGGGAGTTTTAACAGTTCCTCGTGGTTCTTTTCTTTTGCAAAAAGTATTTTTTTAAGAAGAAGTGCCACCACACTGTGAAAAATATTCGCAAGGGTTACGGGAAAATTTTCCATGATGTTGTAAAGTTACAACTTCCAGTTGTGTTGTAACGATATTTTTTTTACACCACGTGTCGACTTAGTTTTATTTGACGAGTAAGAGTTTGCTGTCGTGAATTTACGACTGCGTTCGTAAATTTACAACTCTGAGTCGTAGTAAAAAAAAATGCGAAAAAAGTAGTTAATTTACGAATATTTTTACACAGTGTACCTTTGAAATTAAGTGTTCGATGAATCAGTTCGCGTGGAAATATTGGAAGATTAATTAATTCATCCATGCGCGTAACGGAGCCGTCTCGGAAAAGAGCGCTTACCGACGACTCAAAGTTATTCTAAACATGTGCCAAAGCCAGGCGCCGTGCCGCAGCGCCTCTAGTAATTAATCGATTATCAGGCGTACGAGCTCCGTCAGCTTCCACTCCCCGCGCCACGGCCCTACGCAGGCGAAGCTCCGCACAGCTGAGCTGAGCGGTTGAAAGAATAAAATGTGATAACAACGCCGCCGCCGCGCGTTTAAAACAGGCGGGGGGGGGGGGGTATGTCCATGGTGCGCCGCGGCGTGGCTCTTACTTTGTAGATGACAAAGGAGAGACAAATTAATGACAGTTTTTGTTTTTCTTTGGTCCTTTGGTCCGCGGGTCCTGTGCACACAGAGGTGGCTGCGGAGGACAATGGCCAGCAGGCAGGCAGGCCGTCCTCCTGGGCCCCTCCGCCTCCACGCACCACCGCCTCGATCCCATCGCCACGACTCTGGCCAAAGCCCGCCCCAACCCCCGCTACAGACGCACTTCCACGTAGAGCCGAATCAAAGGATCAGGAGACACGAAACACTGTAATTAAAAGGAAGCAGTGGCCGAGCGGCCCCTGCTGGCGGCGTGTGGTGCGGGGGCGGGGCGGGGCGCTCAGGGGAGCGGAGCGGCATCCCAGACCAAACGATTCGCCTAAGTTTCTGCCGTGTTGCCTCGAGGGCTCAGGGAAGGGGCCGAGGCCGCCGGGGCCAGGGCCGCGATCCCGTTCGAGTGTACCGGGTGCCTTCGGAGGCGCTCTCTCTCTCTCTCTCTCTCTCTCTCTCTCCTCTCCTCTCTCTCTCCTCTCTCTCTCTCTCTCTCTCCTCTCTCTCTCTCTCTCTCTCTACTCTCTGCTCTCTTTGAACCATGATGAAAAAAAGGGAGGAAGAGAGACATCGGCAGGTTAGGGTTTAGAGGGGAGGGGTGCCCGCCCGGCCCGTGGGAGCAGCCTGTACCCCCAGGGGGATACACCGACCCCGGGCCGGGCCGGCACGGCCGCCAGCTTGGAGGCCACCTTGAGGTCCCCGGGGGCCCGCCCCGCCGCGGGCCCCCGGCCCCGGCCCCGGCCCGGACGCGCTCTCTGCTTTCTCGGTCCGCCCCCACAGGCGCCCCGTGTTATATGGACTCGTCCGGTAATTGGTCCAAACCAGGGTCTGGGAAACGTTAATCTCAAATGTCAACGATTTGGCGTTTACTTTGTATCGATGAGAAAGTAACGCGTTATCGTTTACGTCACAGGTATGCCATACAATAGTAACGGGTAAACGTTCTCATTGATTTAAATATATAAGGATATATATATATGGAACTGAAATTCTGTTGCGGCGTTAAACGTTAAAATAACGTTTCCCACGCGTCGGAACTCTTTGCAAACAATAAAGATGAAGCCGTAGCCCGGCCCGGACCCCCTTCTGTCCATACGCTCCTCGCCTTCCCTCCCGCGCCGTGCTGCGAGCGGCTATACCTGCTCTCCAATCGGGTGGTGGCCGCCTCCCTCCCCTCCCTCCACTCCCCGCCCCTTTCCTCGGACTTTGTCTTTGCCCGCGGGGCTTGTCTCAGTCAATATGCAAGCGACCCAACTTGGGATGCACAACTTGTGCCGAGACGGAGCCGGGCGTCTACCTTGAGCTACACTCCCTCCCGTCTCTTCGCAGCCTACCGAGCGCCTCTCTATCCCTTTCTCCTTCCTTCCCCCCCCCTCTCTCTCTCTCTCTCTCTCTCTCTCTCTCTCTCTCTCTCTCTCTCTCTCTCTCTCTCTCTCTCTCTCTCTCTCTCCTTTCGCTCTGCCGAGTGTATCCGCCTGAATTGGACAATGAGCGCGAGGCGGGGCGAGATGAACACATTCGCGCTGCGCTCCTTTTTCTGCTCCCCTTTCGTTTCCGCTTCCTTGCGCGCCTCAATACAAACCTGGTTGGCGGGCCGGCCCGGGCCGCGGCGGGCCCCTCTGGTGGGCAGGCGACGCCACGCAGGAGTGGGGATGGGGACCGAGGCGGCGCCGCGCGATAAGAACTCTTTCATCTTGCCACCCGCTTTGCCGCCCCCCCCCCTCCCGCCTCCTCCCCCTTCTGCTCCCGCCCAACCAGTCCTCAGGGGAGTTAGATGTAATATGCAGACGCCTTCCTCCCCTCCTGCTTGATTTATGGAAGGAGGTATCTTCTTCTTTTTCTTATTTTTAGATTGTGCAGGAGTACGTCACTCGGATGCTGCGCAATCCAGCTAGCACTGGTGTCGCGACTGGAAACTTGGACCTTAAATATTTCACCCGTTTTCTTTTTTTTTCAGAGATGTGTAGGTTTCGCAAAATGGTGAACGTCTTCAAAATTTTCGTCATAAAATTGGCGATTTTCCTTAATTTAAATGAATGAAAGCGATAATTGTTTAACAGCAGTAAACTTATTGTGTGATGATACTAGGCTCTCTGCTTTCATCAATAAGTCTTCTAATGAGCAAATATCGCTAAGCTTGCCCAGATGTAGTTCCATCAGTTAAGCCAGGTACGGACGGATGTCATAGCACATTTTCTTCTCGCTGGTATAATGAACAGTCAGTGAGATAAGAACTAGGTCTGGGCCGTGCCGTTCCGAAAACGACCAGACATCCCTCGTTGCCAAGTGAGTGGAGAGACAGAGAGAGAGAGAGAGAGAGAGAGAGAGAGAGAGAGAGAGAGAGAGAGAGAGAGAGAGAGAGGAAGGGAGAGCGGAATAGATGGAGTGGGAGCGGAAGGCGGTGAGGATGCCTCAGTAGATGCGAGTAGGTGGGGGGGAGGAGTGGTTAGGGGGGCGTGACAGAAAAAATAGAGTAAGGCTCCTCTCTGCCTGCTATGTGCGTGTGCGCGCGCACGCATGAGCGTGCTGGAAAAAAAAATGCTCGTTAGCTCTTGAGGCGCCCATTAGATGCAGAGGCAGCAGCAGTGATCTGAAAGCAGCCTGCAATTGGGCTAATTTTTTTTGTATGTTTTTTTTTCGTTTTTTTTTAATCCTCTCTGCTGAGGCCCCTGCAGTGGGGTGGCTAGGCCGACCCGCAACACACGGACGCTGTGCGGGCCTGCTGGTGCGCGCGCGGCAGGCGCCTGGGGAGGGGAGGGGAGAGGCCGGACCGCTGCTCGGGTTTGAGGTTGGGGGTGGGGGTGGCGTGCGGTCTGCTCTCATCGTAAGAACGGAGGGGGAAGTCGTGGGGGGGCGGGGGGTAATATGCTGGGGGTCCGCGTAATGCGGCGTGCGTATAGCACTGTGAGCGAGTGTCGGCGGGGTGCGGGGCGGGGCGGGTCAGCAGCCGCAAGCCTGCACGAGGTCCAAGCTGAGCCGCTCATGGCTGATGCCGTCAGAGAATGCGGTTCGTTCACCAAGGCTGGCCTCCTGCCTGACCGGAACCGCGGTCCGTTCTGCCTCCGAGGCAGTGTCGGCCTGCACTTCCGAAAAAGTATCTTCTATTCATTAAAGAGACGTTCTTTGTGTCAAGTCTTTGTAGAGGCGAGCAGGGGGGGGAAACAAGACAGCATTTTTGAACTCTGGTAATCCAAGTGTACGACCAAAAGATGAGCGAATAAATTCGTCACTTGTTGCTTTGCGAATGCTCACCTTACGCGTGTGAATTCTTCTTAGTAGAATACTTGTGTGAGTGAGCGAATCGTTCTTTTCCAGGGGTAGGCGATAATATTTGGTGATTGGTGATTGACAAAACGTATGCTGCAATTGAATTTAAACGGTCTTTTTCTAAAAGTTTGTTTTGGAAATCTCTCGTGTTTCTGTGCTCCCATCCCTATTACTTCCTCCGTCCCACCCGCAGCATACCCCCGCCCCCCCCCCTCCACATTCACTCCCTTCTGGAGCCCTCGTACACCCCTTCGACCGCCGGCCCATCAATATTCCTGCGGGCCTACGAGGCCCCCCTTCTCCTCTACCTTAGCATTTTGCTGCCCCAGCCGAGACGATCATGTGCCGCCCCGCCAGTCTCCGTCTCGCCCCGCCCCGCCCCGCCCCGCCCTGACCTGACCCGACCCGACACTTATTGCATTTCCGAGCGCCTGCTGGTCCGCTGGTCGGCGTCGCCGTGCGATCCAGTCGAGTCGCCGTGCACAGCGTCCCAGCGCCTCCTATCGGCAGTCGTCGAGTTCCCGCCCCACTCCACCCCGCCCTGCCCCGCCCTACCCCGCTCCGCCCTGTTCCGCCCTGCTTCAACCCCCCCCCCCCCTCCCCGCCCTGCTATTCGCCCTGCTCTGCTGCTCTGCAACGCCCTGTCATCTGCGTTCGGAGAAACAAAAGAGCGTGCAGTCGTTTGCTGCTGGCTGCGCCCGGCTGCACGGAAAAAAAAAGTTAAATTCAGTTCCGTGCTAATCGACTGAACAGGTTAACGTGCAAGCAAAAGAATTAAAAAAGGGGGGCATGGGTGTAGGATTTAAAAGTTTGCTACTGATGAGTGGAATTTTCCGGAATTCTCTGCTCTGCTGCGAGACGAAAGTCGTATTATTAGATATTAGCTGCTCAGTGATAAAATATTGTAGCACTTTTAGAGGAATTAGCTGAACCTCTGCTGACAATTTTTTTTTTTTCCACGGGACCGCAATTTAACTTTTCTAATACCTTTTTTGGTGTGTGTGTGTGTGTGTGTGTGTGTGTGTGTGTGTGTGTGTGTGCGCGCGCGCTCCCTTCCTCGAGCTGCTCCAACCACTTTGTGTCCTCTTGCCTATTGGCTTCTCTTTCAACCTTTCCAACGTGCTCCTCTCGCGCCTCCCTTTCCGTCCGTCTCATTCTCTGTTTTTCCCCCTCGCTCTTTTAGGATTTTTTCTTTCACTCTGTTTTCCAATCATGCAATTTTTCTTTTTTCGTGGCAAAATAAATCAAACCTTATCCCCTACTCAATTACAATTATGAAATATCTAACCGGAAGAATTTTTTCTTCCGCCCGCTATCGCCCGTGTAAACTTATACGAAATACGTTGTCAAGTAGTTCAAGTTAACAACACAAACCCCACCTGGTTTGGAGTTATGGTCTAGACAGTTATTTTGGCCGGACGGAAAAACGTTGTGTCGATACCTCAATATATTAGAAGGGTCTTTTGATTTTATTCGTGTCGCCGCGATAGGAGTATCCTTGATCAGCGTGTTTGCTCAGCTTTGAGATGAGCCCGAGTGCTACGTTGCGCTGCAGCCCCCCCCCCCTCCCCCCACCGCGCGACAAGTGGAGCGTGGTGAGCAGACCCGCCGTGCCTTGGCTTTGGCACACCTTCGGATATTAATTGAAACCTCTCTCGGTACACCGCGCCGGCAAATATATGTGCAGTGCAAACATGCTAACAAGGTAGACGCATACGTTGAAATCGTGTATAGCTGCGAGCTAAATGTGCGCCCGGGTCGGCACACGGCGCGTTCAGCCTGCGTTCGCGTTGTTACATTATTCGCGTTATTTCAGGCGCGTCAAGTTGGCTTTTCTAATACGGCCACACCTCGCGTTTGCGACGTCGCAGATTTCTGTCCACCTCCCATTTGGGCATTTGAGGTTGAATTTTTAATTTAAATTTCTCGCAGCCAATAGTACATGCAAAGGGAATGGTGATGTTGATTGTGTAGCCCGGGGGTACAGCCGACCCGCCACTCATTAACAGAGCCTGTTTCCCATGTGTGCGGCTGCGATAGTGTATTCGCGTGCGAATCGCACGACAGAACGCAAAGCCGTGAGGGTTCTCCTCTCGCTGTTCTGTCGGTTGCTCGCTGCTGTTTTCTTCGCATCGTTGAGGTTGAGAGCACGCAGCTTATCGTGTGTATATTTACACATTTCATCAGCCGGTAGTGACGCGGTGTGTTCGTCATGCGCCGGGGCGGGGCGGGGCGCGAGTGCCCCCGGAACCGGATGGCCAGGGCCGCGGCGGAAGCCGGTCAGGACGCGTGGCCGAGTTGGTCGGCCGAGTTGCCTGCTGCTGGTGTTCCCCACAGCGCACGAATCTCGCGTTCTGCACTTGGAAAATCTTTGTGGCTTTTCTTTTTTGGTGACAAAATTGTGGCATAGCTGAAAGCAACGAAATTTTGGCAATGATTTTAGAAACATTGCCAGAATCCTAACGAAATAGATCTGTCTAATGTGGCCCCCAAAAAACGGTGTTAATTATTGGGTGATTCCATACGAAAGGGTAGGTGAGTTGACATCGTAGTCACCGATTTGAACTAAAAATTGAGGGCATGTCTCCTATCTTTAAAAACGTTTAGAGCCAAAATTTTAGCCTCCTAGGTCGCACGGTTCCAGAGATATGGGCAAAATGGGTTTTCCGACATTTTGATGAATTTTGACTTTGGGCAAAATTTTAATAGGGGAAGGGTTGGTCCCAGAGGCTTCCAAATTTGCACAGGTCATCTTTAGAGGGTAGAGTTCAAGAAGAAAAAAAAATAGATTTTAAATATTTTTTTTACTATTTTTTTTATTTGGAAACCTTTCTTTTAAATTGAAAATCTCAAATATGGTATCGAGATTTTTTCCCCCAAAAAATTTCTTAGATTGCCCTTTTCTACTTAGGAATGCATTCTAAAGAACTTTTTGGGCACTCTAATGGTTTGGGAGTTAAAGGCTATGTCGTGTTATTTTATTTTCATTATAGCCGCTTTTAGGGACCCAAAAAAAGTTATTTTGGCGACCATCCAGAAATGATCAGGACCTCGAAAAAAAGCATTTCTACATGGTCGCCAAAATAACTTTGTTTGGGTTCAGCACTTGTGAAATTTCTGATAAGGGGGAAAAAATCTCGATGCCATATTTGAGATTTTCAATTTAAAAGAAAGGTTTCCAAATAAAAAAAATACTAAAAAAAATATTTAAAATCATTTTTTTTCTTCTTGAACTCTACCCTCTAAAGATGACCTGTGCAAATTTGGAAGCCTCTGGGACCAACCCTTCCCCGATTAAAATTTTGCCCAAAGTCAAAATTCATCAAAATGTCGGAAAACCCATTTTGCCCATATCTCTGGAACCGTGCGACCTAGGAGGCTAAAATTTTGGCTCTAAACGTTTTTAGTGATAGGAAACATGCCCTCAATTTTTAGTTCAAATCGGTGACTACGATCTCAAGTCACCTACCCTTCTGTATGGAATCACCCTATTGTATACAGTACATTTTTTTCCGTACTCCTAACGAAAAGCATTTTATTGGATTCTGGGACAATGTTTTCGTTCCAATAACTTTCTTTTCACCAATGAACCTAACTTTTTTGTAGTGCGCCCCGCCCTACCTCCTAGCGGCTTCCCCTCAGAAGAGTAAATCCTCGGCGCTCTTTCTCTCATGGCACCTGTGTGTAAGGGAGGGGGCAGACCAGCGGAGGTCAGCCGGTCCATATTTTATGTGCGTTGTGGTGGATGTGGCTGCGGGCCGCGGCGAGAGGAGCCGCCCCCGGGGGCGGCGTGGCGGCCCACCCCGCGCGCGCGCGCGCGTGTGTTGGCCCAAAGAGAATCGCAAGCGGAAGTGAGCTGCGTGTGCATTCTGAGCTGCGCGTCTCGGCCCGGTCCACTGCAGGCCAGCAGGCATGCGACACACAAGAGACCAGCCCCTCTCCGCCCCGCCAACTCATTATGTGAAGTGTGCTGTAGGCTCCATTCCAGAATGACTGTTAGTTTAGTTCGGCGCTGCTCCTCCGGCCCGCTGCTCGGCTTGCTTTCAGCAGCCCGCCCTGCCTGCGCTCGGCTGCGCCGCTGCTGTGTTTGCTCCTGGGGACCATCAATGACCGCGTGCAGCACCACGCAATACCTTAATGGGTAGTTCGAAGTGTACCGAAGGTCTATTCCGCTCCGTGCCTGGCCGTGTCTGTCTGCCTGCCTGCCTGTCTGGCCCTCTCGCTTTCCCTCCCTTTCATCGTTCCTCTCTCTCTCTCTCACTCTCACACACACTCCCCGCGAGTCTCTGTCTGCGTCTCTCTCTACGCAGAGCCTCGGACACGGCACGCGCAGGGCGGCGCGCGCGGCGGAACTACTCTCCACTTTCCCCTCTCTTCTCTTTTCTCGCAACTCCACTCAGACCTCGGCGAAGTTGAGAGCCACGTCCACCTTCCAGAGCTGCCAAATTGTATTGACTCCGCTGTTTTGTGCAGGGGTGGGGCGGGGCGGGGTGGGGCGGGCCGGCGCCCTGTCGCTTGTTTGTGTCCGGCCGGGGCGCGGCGGGGCGCGCGGCTACGCAGGGAGAGCAGTCAACGTTCGGAAGAGAAAAGGGTTCGGCGCGCTCCTCCGCTCTAGCTCCTCCGATTCGTAAGAGGCCTGCCAGGGCTCTCCTTGTGTATGTCTATCTCACTCCCGGGGCAGCAGCGCCGCGCCTCGGCACTGTCTCTCTTCCTGAACAAGTTTTCCCTTCTAATAAGATAAACGCGGGGCGAGGCGGTACGGGGCGGGCAGACCTTGTGAGGTCCCCATCATCCCCATCTCTACTCTACGCCGTCTCTCTGTCTCTCTTTATGGCTCGCGCTGCTCCATCCACTCTCTCTTTCTCTCTCTCCGACTCTCTCTCTCTCCCTCTCGCATCGTCTCTTGTCCTCGCTCAGCCCTTCATCGACGGCTTTGGTTATCACCAGCCCCCCCCCCCCTTCCCCCCCGGTCCGTCTATCCCAAGCACAAGACCCTCCTGACTTCCCCCTCGCGTTTCTCTCTCATTCTACGTCCCTGTAATTCCGCGCTTCCTCTCTGCGCGCCGCCCTCGCCTCGGCTCCGCGCTAACCTCACAGTCACCCTACCTCCCACCCCCACCCCATCCCGCCAGCACCCTTTTCCTAAGCGTACCGTTGGTTTATCTTCGCCTCGCGCTGAAAATCCCGCTTTTGCCCGGCCAAGTTAAGCTGATACTTTGATCGCAAGATTAGCTGTGTGCGTCTGCGTGCGTGTCTGGGGTAATGCTCGGCTCGGCTGTTAGGTTGGGCCGGGCTCGGCCTGCAAGGATGGCGGCACTTCAGCAATTTAGCTGGAGGTGCTCTTGAACGGTGGAGGGCGATTATGAGATATTTACCCCCCACCTCCCAACTGCTCTCCCCCTACCCTCCTATCCAATCAGACAAAAGCAATGAATGGAGGGGAAAAAATCTGTCGCGACTCGCGACGCTAATGAACACACAGCAAGGTTGAGTTTGTCTTCCGCGGCCGCCCCGCCTCAAACCTATTCACGGGGGGGAGGGGGGAAATGCTGTGTGCTGTGCCCATTTTTGGTCCCACCACTGTTCTGAACTAACGTCACACCATGTGATGAAGTGACAGCTTAACGTTAAACGGCATCGCTCATACAGGAGGTCACGTCAAGTGTTCGTGCAAAGCAGCCGGAGGCAGAGGCAAAGGGGTGAGGGAGGAGAGCACGTAAGCGAACCTGGGCGGTGGAAAACATGTAGCTAAAAGTTTGTGCTGTTGACAACTTATAGGCTGGCTGAGCGGGGCGGGGCGGGGCGGGGCGGGGCGGGGCAGGGCGGGGCAGGGCGGGGCAGGGCGGGGCAGGCTATGTGTACCGACACGCCGGCCCACAAAAGACTTTGGGCGTTCAGCTCGTATTTACGGAGGGAGATCGTCCCCCGCGAGCACAAAGTTTTTCTATGGCCAACGTGGGCCGTCGGCGCCCTAGACTCCGGCCGCCTTCTCTCTCTCTCTCTGTCTCTCTCTCTCTCTCTCTCTCTCTCTCTCTCTCTCTCTCTCTCTCTCTCTCTCTCTCTCTCTCTCTCTCTCCACCTATCTCCCTCTCTCTCTCCACCTATCTCCCTCTCTCTCTCTTCCCCGCACCAACTCTCCTCTCTCTCGTTTTGCTAGTCTACGCGGTCAAAGTTTTTTTGTGCTCTCGAGTCACCTACTGCGGATGGTATTATGCAATCTATTTCCGCTGGAGAAAGTTAGTTGGGAGCACCAAGGCAAGCTAGCTGCCCGAGTCTGTACTTCACGTGTTAGGCACGTTTCAAAGTCAATTTCATTCACAGTTTTTTTTTTCTCTCTCTCTCTCCTAAACTTCCCCCTTTTCCACGTGGGCAGGCGTTATAATAACCAGCTGCTGACTCTCATCGCCAGGCGAACGTGCCGGGTCCGTGTGGAGCTCTTTGCGCTCGCTACTTACCTCATTAGCTGGTTTGAGAGCTCCTCATTAGGCGCATCGTTGTACTGCGACCCTGGGGTGGGGGAGGTGCGGGACGTGGATACCCCCAGCCCCACAGACACCGCGGTTCGCGCAGGGCCCGCAGGGCCCGCAGGGCCCGCAGGACCCGCAGGACCCGCAGGACCCGCAGGATCCGCCCCTCTTAGAAACACTCTGGTGCGTTTGAGTTGTCACCGATGGGCCCTCCCCCCTTCCCTCAACTCCCTCCGGCAGTCAACACAATGTGTCAAGATTGTCAGGTCGCCGCGTTTTATATTCTGACCTTTTCAATAAGGCAAAACGCTTGCATGCAGGCAACGCGAGTACGGCGTTTGTACCGTGCTTTTTGCTTTCTTTTTTTCTGGAGGTTTGCCATTGGTTCTTGTGTTTGGGTTGGCACGGTTGAGACCCCCATGATCGTCACTGCCACTATTTATTCCCGCGTTGAAAACATTCATTTTTCTCGGGACTGAGAGGAAAACGCTTCATTTGCCATCCGAAATGGACCCCATACGACAATATGTCCTACCAGGTGTATGACGACGTCAGAAAGAAAGAAAGAACAAAACCAGAAAATCTTGCAGTTCTCGCCGTCCTCTCCATCTTGCTTCCCAATCCCCCTGCAAAGCTCGGGATCACGTTTCATAACGGTTCGGTGGGTTTTGGAGAGGAGGGGGGGAGAGGAGGTTGAGAGAGGGGCTTGGGGCTGCCGCGGTGCAGTGTTCCGTCGCCGGACGGATCAAGACAGGTCATAAACAGCCGTGTGTCGCAATAAATCCTCATTTTTTTTCGTCTCTGCGCCTGCTGCTTTTCTCTTGCTTGCCCTTTTTCCTTCTTTTTTTTTCCAGCCTGCGCACGCGTAGCGTGCACCGGTCCCTCCCGGCCCCGCTCAAAGGAGTAAGGAATGAGTGAGAGCTCTGGATGACGGGCTGTTATTTACGGCTCATGGCAGGTGATAGATTCCTCGGGCCGCCCGTTGTCACTGCCAGTCCTCCCCAACAGTATACCTGGTCCTGGTTCCGTGCCCAGCCCATTCCCAATGCCCATGGCTGCTCATGGTGCTCCCTTGACGAGCGAACCATTTGCCATTTCGACGACTGCCCCCCCCCCCTCACTACCCCCAGCAGTGGAATGCACTCGCCTCCCTCCCCCGGCGCTGGTCCTCACGGGCGCGCGCACCGTGTTATCGACACGCCCATTATACACAGCGCGCGCTTGCCCCTCCACACCACCGCACATATAATTCATCATAAAAGTTTGGACACGTACCAACGCAGTCGGGCCACTCGTGCGTGTGCGGGCGTTGCGTGGTGCGGCGGGCTCTGGGGTAGGGTGGGTGCGTCCTGACCCCCTTCCCGCTCCGCATGGTGGGTCGAGACGCGACACGCGCGCGGAAAAGAATCTGACGACATTTCCTGCCTGAGTCGACCGCGTCAGATTTGCGCCGCACCGAGGGGCGAACAACTCCTAATTTTCGTGGACAAATTTTGTGATTTGTATTGAATAGTTTTGCTTGAATTTCATGTAACTTTTTGTGATTGTTTTTTTTTCTTTCTAATTTTTTCTTGATTTTCTGAATTTCTTTGAATTTTTCTGCGAGGTGTACACAAATTTCCGAGTTGTTTTCCCGCCGCGCCGTTGCCGTTGGTGTGGTGGGCGCGGTGCTGCTGGTGGGACCTCTGGCAGCGCCCCGCCCCGCCCCGCCCCGCTCCATCCCTATCCCCATCCCGCCTAATGCGGTCCAACCAGCTCCACCTCCTCCGTTATGCAGCGCTAGCGCTCCGTCCCCCAGACTCTTATCGGCTCGGCTCTCCGCGGATATCCGGGATATCTTTCCCGTCCACCCCTCTCTCTCCCTCTCTCTCTCTCACTCTCTCTCTCGCTCCTTCACCCTACCGGATCAGCAATCCTCAAACTGGTAATTGGATGACGGTTTTTGGCAACTGAATCGTCGGCTGCGTCTCTTGCTTCATTCGATCGACAATTTATTTTAAGTGATCTAGTGGACGGCACTCGTCCTCCCACCTACTTCATGTCTTTTCTCGCCATTTCTATCCGTTTTTAAAATTCGTTCCATTACTTCATGTCGTGCTCTTTTTCCTGATTAAAGCGCAGGGTGTCTAGCGCCGGGAAAAACCCGGGAAGTAAAAAAGGGCCGGGAAAACCCGGGAAAAAACCTGGAATTTTTTTGGGGCGGCCCGCTAGATACCCTGAAGTAGAGCTTCTGTGAATCTGGTCAACACTCCTGCCTTGCACGATTTCTCACTGGCGCCCTACCTCTTTAGCGTGATGGGGATGGGGCCTGCTGCCTCCAATCTCGCATTATACCTCCAGCACTGTAAACACTCAAACACACTCGCCCGCACATACGCGCTCACACTCATACACACACACATTACACATACACAAGCTTCAAATAAAGCGCTTGGTGGAGTCTGCCTGCCCCGGCTCGGCCCGCCTCCTCCTGAGATTCGCGTGGAGGTCGGCGCTGTGGCGCGAACCCCCTCCCGAGCGCAATATCCTGCAGGCAGACAATCATATTGCCCCGTGTTTGGCTGCGAATGTAATAATCGGAATATAAAAGAGAAACAGTGGCTGGAAGGCATAGGCCATACGGACGCGGACGTGGCTTCTTCGTACTCGTCGAGACGGGCCCGCCCGCGGGTACCGCACGGGTAGCGCGGGAACCGGCGGGGCTTTTTATTCGGCGCAAGCAGTGTAGAGAAAGTGGCGGCAGGTGCCGCTGTAAGTGGAACGTAATAGAGATGAATTTCGCTACAGTTGCGCTTCCCCTCTCCTTGCTAGCAAGTACCTTTAATCCTATTTCTCTTCATCATAATTTCCCCCGTGTATTTCGCTCTCATTTCCCCCTCTTTCTTCTCGGCGTTAGAAGTTTATCGCGGGCTGATGATGAGTGCTTCCAGCCCCGCCAACTCTCTTTTTCCTTTCGTTTTTAATTTTCATTCTCGTTGTCCTCCCCCCCCCCCTTTCCACACTCTATCTCGCTCCTGCTTTCACGATGAATTGTCCCAGCAAACAACAAACCCCTTTTCAGCTGTCGATCTACAAACTTTGTCCTAGAGCATATCTTTTGCCTTAATAACTAACCGAAATAAAGAAATAATGAGGTTTTCGTGAACGTGTCTACTCTTCTGCAGGAAGCGAGATTGAGGAGGGAGGGGGGGGGGAGAGACCGAAAGAAACGGCTATAAAGATTGCCGATTCCAGCCCGGCCAGTCGATTGGGACATTTTCTTAACGATTGGGAGGAAATAATGAACGTAATTCATCCCCCGATTCTAGTTGAAAACACAGGCTCGCCACCGCGCCAAGGCCGAGCGGAGGCCGCCCGCCGGCCGGGCCGGGCCGGGCCGGGCCGGCGCCGAGTAAGGAAGGCCTTAAGCTCCGCCCGGTTGTTCGCTTCTTTTCTTTTTTTTTTCTCCCCCTCCTTTTCCGTTTGCAGCCGATCCGGTGCGACGTGGAGGGAGCGGGCAGGCGGGCGCGCCTCTGCGCAGCGCGTTTGAAAGGGTCGCGATTTCGTTATCGAAACAATCTTAAGCGGGGCGGAACCTTCTGAAAGGGCTGAGGGGAAAACAATTCGGCAGCAGTGTTTACACTTTTCACTCGTCATGATCCTGTTATTGGGCACGTGTACACTTCCAACCGTTAGAGAAAACAAAAAGAAAAGAAAAAACGTCCGACCACAATATTTTTGGTTACAATATGTAATCTTATTACGGACACGTCATCTTGACTTATCGACCACGTTTGTGAAATTCGGTTCCCGCGGCACTGTTGCTCCCGGATGCGCCTGAAAGGACTCATTTCACGTTAAGCCAGGCGTTAAACAGACTAAAGTCATTCCTTTCCCGCTCCGCATAGCGCAGCCCGCGGGGCCTTTATCGGAACGATTTGGACGATGGGTGCGGGAGATAGGGCGGCGCAGGACCGTAGCGGGAGTGTGCGGGTGAGCCGTGGAGGCTGAGGGTGCGTGAGAGAGAGAGAGAGAGAGAGAGAGAGAGAGAGAGAGAGAGAGAGAGAGAGAGAGCAGGATGTGGACTCTACTGGAGCCCCTCGGATAGCCCCGCTTCGCCCGTAGCTCCGCCATGCTGCTCTCTGACGCGGAGCCCTCGCCTCGCACCGCGGGAGGGAACTTGTATATTCTGCGACGCTCTGCGTGAGAGAGAATAAGACTGCTGAGTGCTGTAGTGACAACCTTTTCACATACAATGTATGGAGAAAATGCAAAAGAAGTCCACAAGAGTTGAATCCCCTGAAACATTCGCGGTGTGGGGCTAGCTACACTGTTATAAAAATTTTGCTCACGGAGAAAACAATGTCTTGGTTTTCAAGCAGTTTTGGAAGAAAAACAAGAAGCTCGTATGGAGAAAATACACGGGATTTCTGAGGCACCTTGATAACCAAGACGCCGGTTTATCCGTGCTGTGAATAAACAGAAAAATTATTGTTAAAGTAATTGTTAATTATTGTTAAGCAATTCCTGTTTTAAAACAGAGAAAAACCGTAAATTAAGGACAGTTCTGTGAAAGTGTTGGTTAAGTTATCCGTATTTAGTAAGTTTCTAACCGATAACAGTACAGCTGTCCAGAAATAAGGATTCCCGTTAACCAGACGGTCGTCAGGCAACAACTATAATTGCTAACAGTGTACTGGTGAGTTACCGCTGCTGTGGCCAGTGAGCCCGGTTGACCGGCACGTCGTCGCCTCGCTCTCCCTGCAGCGGACGGGTCTGGTGAACTTTTTTCTCCCCCGCGTGCAGAGGTTGGCACTACAGCATCTGGGCGGGGGGTGACGGCTCCACGCTCCCGCTCACCAGAGCTCTCCCCCGCGCCTCACACTCTGAGCGCGGCGCGGCACACAACTTCCGCTTCCTGTGGTGAGACTCTCCTGCTGCCATGCTTCACGACTGAATTGCACTTGCGCGTTATTAATTCCCCGCGCGCAAATGGAGAGCGCCGCCCCCTCCCCTGGCCACGCTCGACCCCCCGCTCTCTCTCTCTCTCTCTCTCTCTCTCTCTCTCTCTCTCTCTCTCTCTCTCTCTCTCTCTCTCTCTCTCTCTCTCCCTTCCTCCCTCCCTCCCTCCCTCCCTCCCCTCCTCTCTTGTTTAGTAATTTGCTTTACTTTCCGGCTAGCCGCTGTCGAGAACGACTTGCACAGCATATTTCTCCCCGATTGATCGCCACTTAGAGCGCGGCGGCCCCGCGCCCTGATTATGCCGAGTGAATCCCGCAGGCAGTGGCCCGCCTCGCCACGCCTCGCCACGCCACGCCCCGCCACGCCCCGCCACGCCCCACCACGCCACGCGCCGCTGATCAAAGCTCTACATGCCCCTGTCCCTGTCCCCCTTCCCCTCCAGTTCCTCTCTGACCCCTTTGCCCCTATATCCTCCCTGGCCCACGTTATCTTCGCTCTCTGCTGCGCCGCCCTCCCCCGCACAATGTCCAACACACACACACACACACACACACACACACACACACACACACACACACACTCCTCCGCCTCCACTCTTGCTCTTGATTGCTCAGCCGAGTCCTCCTGCTGCAGGTGGATTCCGAAGATCGCTCTCTTCCCTCCGTCCTTGTCGCACCTAGCATGGCGGTACCCGAGGTCGGGGGTGTCAGGACCCTATGAGTGCGACAAGGACGGAGGCGCGAGAGTGATCTTCGGAATCAGTCTGTTCATCTCTGAAATGACAAATTCCATCTTTCTCTCGGTCGCTTGTGGGCAACGCAGTGAACACTCATGAGCGTGACTGTCGCGCTTTTATTCGCAGTGTGCTAGTTTTATTTACGGTAAAAACAATGTCTGACTCTTAGATGAAAAAAGGGAAATGCTTGAGGCACTTTGATTTGGAGGAAGCCCTCTCAAAATAAACCTCATTTTTTAAGGAAGCTTCCTCGAGATCTGAGGAGGTTTTCTCAAAATCAGGGAGAGCCTCAAAGTTTTCCCTCTGTCCTCAAAAAACCGGCTTTGTTTTTACCGTTGGTTTTGCATTTGTCCATAATAAAAGGCACCTGCTTGGTGAATTTATCTGTGACCAGGGTAAGTCATGGTGTCTCCTCCCCCCCCCCCCCTGGTTACCTTTCGGTGTACCGTTACCTCAGCCGCTTGCGCCCCTTAGCGTCCCCGGCCGCCATCCACAGACAATGTAATGTGGCAGGAAACAAGATCAGCTCAGAGCCGCTTTCTCCCGCGCTAGTTCCCCGCCGCTTTTTTTCTCCCGTCTGCCTGTGTAGCTGGTAGGAAGGGAGGGGAGGGGCCCTGCTGGCGCACATGCGCTCAGTACACTCTCCGATTACTTGCGTGTGTTATCATCCCCGCTGCAATCTGCACACCGCCCGGCGGCAGCAGCTCAGTCCGCGCTGATCCGCCCCGCACCGCACCACGCGCAAGCCAGGGGGAGACTTCCAAAGGGTGAGGGGCAGAAGGGAATAATTCCAAAAGCCGTCTATCGAGAACATTACCGTCACTTTGAAGGTTTTTTTTTCTTCTTTTTGTTTTGTTTTGTTTTGGTTTTTGAAGAATTTTTATGTTTTTTATGTTTTCTGGTAATCGCTTTTCATAAAATTTGTTGTAAATATGAGACAGCTGTTGATTTTTTCTATTCGCGCACACTTAAAAAACTAACAGTGCGTTGATATACAAGTTGGATTGCACTCGAACTTGGAGGCAAACTAGCTTTGCGAGTATCGAACACTCCCAGGGCTCCTCCCCGACCCTCAGGAGCGGCCGCTGCACACGTTGGCCACTAGCGTCTCCTCACCCCTACCCCTCATATTGGAGCGGGACGCTGAGAGAATACGGTCTGAGTCGAGCTGACCCCCCGGGCCTGCAGTGATCCGGTCCGGGGTGCTAGGAGAGAGAGGGAGGGGGGGGGGGGGGGTCTCTTGCTCTCTGGCCCGGCGGGAGCGTAGAGGCCAGCAGGTTCCTCTACTCGAGTCCCCTGGTGAGCGCAGCAGGTGAAGTGCCGCAGGGGCCTGGGCAGCTGGGCAGGACAGGGCGCAGCGTGGCATGCCGAAGGCTACTCCGGAACGCCGGGGTGATTTTTTCCTTGTCTCTCTTTTTTCCTTTTCCCCTTATGTATCCGCCGCTAAGCCGATTATTGACCATCACGTGCTCATCTTTGGATGTAGGTGTTGATGTTACTCTTTGAAACGAGTTGCTTGCTTGGATACTGTGCTATGATCTCGTGTTGGCGTTTCTACGGTAACTTGACGTAGTTCTTTAACTGCGTTGAGGTTTACGAAACTTCCAACGGGCAGGTGCAATAGGGGTCCTAGCACTCAATGCGGGTCCTAATTATTTGCAGTTCACGAGCTGCTGTGGGCCTACTCATTTTGGTACTACTTTTGTAACTGCTGCACTTTCATTGGTACACTACATTTGAAACTGAACTACGTATGGTGGTTCCATACTACTTAGTTGCAGTTCATTCGGTCTTCTCTTTAGAATCTAGAAATAAACTGATTGGTGAAAAGGGAGGGAAAAAAAGAAGAGAGAATTATTACTTCTAGGTCTCTTTATTGAATCTCTTTGGTCAAAGTTTAACTTTATGTGAAAACTGGGCGCATCTCGTCACATAAATTATGATAGCTGCATATTTTTACGGCCCTATTTCAAAGAGGAAATTTACATCGACACTTGGGTGAGGCTATGTGCGGGGCGCAGCGGAAGCGCAGCTCGCTGCTGGGGTGCTGGCTGCCTAACCAGATTATGTGAGGTAATATCTGGTTTATAGGTGGTGGCGGGGCGTGGCGGGGCGTGGCGGGGCGTGGCTGGGCGGGGCGTTGCAGTGCTGTGCACCGCGTGGGCCAGGAGTGCGTACGCTGCACGCCGGTGCACGCCGTCCCGTCCTCCGCCTCTCCCTATGCATCGGTCGGGTGGGGTGGTCATGTCCGGGCGGGGCGGGGCGGGGTCCAGCGGGCTGATGGACTGGAGGATTGGGATTCCGGCGGTCGCCCCGCCCCGCCCCGCCCCACCCGGCTCGACCAGTATGCACCGGCCGAACTCTGGGGGAACAGAGTGGTAGACTGTATGCCCCGGTGCTTCAGTGTGAGCGAATATCAGCCGCACATGCATGCGTTGGGAAGAAATCGAACTGTTATAGCACTCATGTCCATAAAATTACAGTTTGAAATAAGTGAAACTGTCGTGCCTCATTGGATAGAGAAGAGTCACTTATTTTATTCTTTGTATCGGTCAGCACTGCCACATGATGACGAATAATCTAACCTCTGATACTCGAGTCACAATGTGTTAAATGTACCTGTACTGTACATCATTAAATCTTTTTTAGGCTAGAGTCGCATCCATTTCTATATCTATATGAATCGAGGGGCAGCCCGCTCAAGTATTTCTGTGTACATTTATTTTGTATTTCTTGTATTTCTTCTTTTTTTTTTTAAAAAAAAAAATCTTGTGTTTTTGTTAAGTTTTGTGATGAATTGCTTAGTATTCTCGTTTTCTTGTATATTTTTTCTTGCATTTCTCGTGTTTTCTTTACGCGTGTGTTTCTGTGTACACGATTGTTTTTCGGAATGGACACATTCGCTCACCTTTACAAGTGCGCCTACGATTCGATTTTTCTCATACACCTCATAGTGTGTGAGAACCCCTCTCATGTAGGTGCAAGTGAGCGACCTTGGTGGACTTGTTGTGCGTGCGGGTGCCGACCGCAGCCATTACTGCAAGCAGCAGCGCCCATAGCAGCGCAATCTGTCGGGCCGGGCCGGCGCGGTGCGGCTGTGTGCTGCGGTTTGTGTTTGCGTTATTCGAACGTGCCGGTGGCTGCATCATCCGCCCACACTGCGAGAAACAATTCGCCGCGCTGGCGCTAGTCGCGGGAGAAAGCTCAAGGGAAATCGCCTCCTGTAAATGAAAAAAAGTATCTCGCTGTAGCAGCTTTGCGTTCACAAATGAAAGGAAAGTTGAGTTACTTCTCTTAGATTATGTTTAGACCGGGTCTTACTATGCGGGATTGGTGTTTATTTGAACGTCACGACCTATCTGTAAGGATACTGTACAAAACGTGTGGATCGGACCGCAACCTATAAGTTGTGTCGACGAACTAAAGCAATTTTCCTTAGATTTTTGTAACAGTATGCAACCAAGCCTGTATTGACACCGCCAATAACGGACCATTTCGAAAGGTCCATTACTACGAGCGTTTTCGCCGGCATTCTGCCGCGCTGATTCCAAATGCATGTATAACGTGCCGTCCGCGCCGTAATGTGATGTGGAGGCGTGGTGCGGCAGGCGCGGCGGGGGGCGGGGCGGCCCGGATGGAAGGATCTACAGTTCACCATCAGATCAAACTACAATTTCTTATCGTACACTCACAAACCGTATACAAAGTACAGTTTAACTGCAGTTTTTCACCAGTGCAGGGTCTTTTGACGAAATCCGGGTAGTTTATCTGTTGATAAACTACAGTTAACTGTCGTAAAACTATAGTTGAACTGCAGTTTTCGAGTGTGGTTGCATCTACTGATCCTTCCATCCGGGGGGGCGGGGCGGGGTGGGGGGCGCAAGTTGGCTCTGAATCAACGCAATACTCCCGCTGTTTCATTAGAGCGGGCCGGGCCGGGTGGGGCCAGCCTCTTCATCCCCAGCCCCCCCGAGCCGCCCCCGCAGGGCGCTCCCCCACCTGCAGAGGAGATGAGGCCCCCACCCCCCGTGGACCCCCGCGCCGCCCCCGAGCCGCCCCCGCGCCGCCCCCGCCGGCCTCAGCATCACTTGACTGGCGCGCCCGCTCGCTGTGGCGCTTTAACGTAGCCACCATCGTTGTTTTTATGTATTCTTCTTTTTTTTTCAACACGAGCAAAATCTAAGGCTTTTATTTTGCGGAAAGAACCTGTTGCTAGAGCTTGTCACCGCACCGGGATTCATCGTTAGTTTATTGATATTATGGAAATATCGAGTTATTGTCTTGAATGCGGCAGAAAATGGAGAGTTTTCATTTGAGTGTCTTTAAAAATGTAGTTTAAAGTCGCTTGAAAGTCAATTACGGAAGTCATGAGATTCATCTTTGCGTCCTTCAATTTCTTATTTAGAGCTTTACTCCCCGTTTGCTGTGTAGAATCGTGCCATCGTGCCTAATATTCGAATGGCCTCCCCTGCCTGCACCTGCATTCCAGCATCCCTCTCTGGCTTTCTCATGTGTTTCACCCCGGTGGTGTGTAGGCAACGAACAAACAAACAGGCGGGGCTGGCAGGCAGGCAGCCAGGCAGGCATGCAGACAGGCAGCCCGGCAGCCCGCCGCACATTCCCCACACGGCCCCGCACGGCGCTGCAGCGTCGCACACGGCGCAGGGCGCGGTGAGCCGTTTTGAATTTTAATGCGAGTCATTAAGATTTTTAATAACCTCCTTTTATTTTGCGCCGCGGGCGGAGCCTCCTGCTCTGTCTCCTCTCCCCTTCCTCCTCCTCTTCTTCCTATACAACGGAGCTGGGAGGTGAGGGAGGGCCTGGCTGGGCTATAGGTCTGCTTGTCTCGTTAACCTGCACGGCAGGCTCGCTCTATACCGCATGAGCTTCCTTTTGTCGGTTGGTGGGCTTGGTGGTGGAGCTCAGACACCCCCTCCCTCCCCCCGCTCACCCTTGTAGCGGCGCGATGAGCGCCGTGTGACCGCCCCACCCCGCCCGAGGGGTCGACAACTTCCCAGGGCCGCGTGCAGGGGAGTATACATTAGCAGTATTGCGAGTAGACCTTAATATATGGTAATGGATGGAAACAATAAGTACTATATGGTAATAGCGGGGAATATTAACAAAGAACTGCTCAGTGTAATAGCGTAAAAACGAAAACGGTAGACTGTGCGGGCTGAAATCACGACTATGCGCTGATTTTTTTTTCTTTATCTGACTGACCATCAATGATTGATCAGGATTCACTGTTAACTTAGGATAAGGGGAGCTCAGCTAACGTGAATTTGTAGTTCCCGCATTTTGTCCGGAAGTAGGGCGTCTATCCGGAGTTCGGAGTCGGCGCCTCTTAACCACAATATTAATTTAGTAAGTACTGTTTCATCTTTTCCACCCATCGTTCTCTCATTTTCTGCTCGGTGCGCTGCTTTTCTTCCGCCCCCTCCTTACAACACTGTTAAAAATTTATTGCGATTTCCCAGCACTTCCTCGATACGGAACGATTTTGAAATCCCAACACTTCTCTGTAATCAGAAAAGGACCGTTTTGCTGCCTGAAATATTTTGTCGGACAGTCGGCCATATTGTTGAAACCAGTCTATTTTAAATACAAAGGACAGTTGGAATTTCCTGAAGAATTGTGATTAAAATACAGAGGCCAGTTGGAATTTCCCGAAGAGTCCTGGTTAAAATACAGAGGACAGCTGTAATTTCCCGAAGACTTTTGGTTTAAATACAGAGGACTGTTGTAATTTAACGAAGAGTTCCGGCAACTTTTTTCACAACAGAGGTGCTGTGAATTATTTCCAACATTTTTTTAAACAGTGAAGAAACTACCTACTCGGTAAAAACGATGTCTGATATTTTGAGGAAAAAGAGAAAACTTTCAAGGCCTTGGAAACTTTTAGGAAAACGCCTTAGATTTTGAGGAAGTCTCCCCAAAATTTGTGGAGATTTCCCTTATTTTTTTGAGGAGCTCTCCTCAAAATCTAAGGCGTTTTCCTGAAAGTATCCAAGATCCTCAAATTTTTCCCTGACTCCTCAAAAAATCAGACATTGTTTTTACCGTGCACACCCTTTCATCAAGGGGTTAGGTCAGGCAGTGTGCCTTAAAAACGACAGGAGTTTCAATGTGAACTCGGGGGACGACCGTGGCGGAGCGTAGCGGGCGGAGACGGTAGGGAGGGGGGGGAGGTCTGCCGTTATTATAATAATAAAGATAGGGCACAGGGGGGAGGGGGGGCGGCGCGACGCCAGGAAGGGATGAAGGGGTGGCTATTTATCTTGCGTAAGACGAGGGGGTCCGGGTCGCCGTCAAACACCTCATCTCTCAGGAGCGACGCCGCCGCAAGGGCCCCCTCCTCTCCCTCCTCCTTCGACATTCCCTCTCGCTGTCGGCGCTACAGGGTGGCAGGGGGCGGGGTGTCATTGTACCTGGCAGGTGAGTACAGGTGCGGTTGTAGCAGTTGCGGAGGCAGCCGACCTCAGCCCGCTCGCAGCGAGGAGTGTTCCTCCGTGCTGCCAGCGGACCCGCAGCACATTTACCGGTGTCTGTTAGCCCCGGTCGGCTACTTCCGCTGGCCCTGCTTCTTGCCGGGCAGGGCCGTTTAGGAAGGCAGGGTGTCGAGCGACTTTGGGAATCCAAATCCGGGAATAACCTTTTAATTTACTTTGCCCGGGAAAAAAGCTCGCCCGGACTTCGTCACCGAGCAGCTGAGCCCCGCGCTGAGCCAATTGCTAATTTTTGGTAATGCTTTTTTTTAAAAAAAAAGCAGATCCCTGCTGCGAGCGAAATTTTGAGTCAAAAAAGACGGAAAATACACTCTAAATGACCATGGACTTTTATTGTTACCAGCCCCTGGACTTTTTTGAGCATGTATAAGCCGGATACAATATTGTGTGTAGTTAGTTACATTTATGAAAATTTTGTTACTAGCTAGTAACAAAATTTTCATAAATGTAACTAACTGTACACATTAATGTATCCGGCTTAGGCATGCTCAAAAAAGTCCAGGAGCTGGTAACAATAAAAGTCCATGGTCATTTAGAGTGTACCCTTGAATTTTTAATGGTTTTCGCTCGGGAAAGTCGGGTAAAACCCTTGAATTTTTATGTGGTCGCCGCTCGACATCCTGGTAGGCTAACTCTGACCGGCAGCAGCGATTTTGCCGTGAGGGGAGAAAGTAGCTGCCCGAGGCCGGCAGGACGGCCGCCAGAGGGCGCCGCTGGACTGGCGAGCTGCCCGCCGCGCTCAACCGCAACCGCAAGGCCTGCCAGCCGCGCGTGGGCTGGCCGCACCGAAAAATTGGACTTCACTGTTATCATTTGCACTGGGGCTGTTACGTGCCAAAGGCAGAAATGATGTCCCCCTCTCGAAACTACTCTGCATTATAATCGGTGAGAGGTAGTTTTGATTCATGAAAGCTGAGCCGCAAGATCTGCCGCAGTGCACTTAAACGAGCGGAGGACAAGCACCCCTGTGTGCGACGCATTTTTACCCGATAAACCCACACTGAAAATCTACGAGTCATAATTTCTCGCCTCATACGAGTAAGAATTTGAGGGCAATTTTATTACTCTCTGGAGAGTAAGAATTTTTTTCCTCGCCCTTTATGAGAAAGAATTTTGAGACCCCGCCCAAATGAAGTGAGAATTCGTGCTCAAATTAAGTGAGGTTAAAAAATCCTTACTCAAATAGAGCGAGGCTCAAAAATATCTCGCTCGAAAAGAGTGAGGTTAAAAATTCTCACTCTAATTTAGTATGAAAAAGTGTCCTCTCCCATTTTGAGTGAGAAATTGGATTCCAGGGTTTGCAGTGCAAGTGTCTGAGTATATTTACTGGCATACTTATCGTCTCTACAAGAATGTGAAACTGCGAGGAAAATTGACACCCTCACATTTTGTTGGTGCGACTTGACACTCGCGAACACCTTGCAGTGCTCGTAGAATGTTTTACGAGCTGCCTCGCTGTAGGGGCTGGTGCTGTGGTCGATCGGATCGGAGCCACTGTGTGGCTGGCGGTGCGCGGCGCGGCGCGCTGCAGCGCAGCACCTAGCACCTGTTACGGCCGGAGTGCGGTGCGCGGCGGGGCGGTGCGCGGCGGGGCGGGGTGAGGGCGGCCTGCTGCACCGCCAAGGAAGGGAAAAAGGCTCACATGGAACGGCGTATGATGAACAGCCGCTGAGCAAAATTTAGGGCGCTTTAACAAGGTCTGGCCCACGACAAAGCTCTTTTCGAAACTGCCTATCAGCGAAGCCGTAGGGGGCGTATCGCCATCTTTGAGTGCCCCACCCTGCCGTACTGTACCTGCCTCACTCTACTATACCCTTCTGGAAAATTGGTTTGTTCAGTTTTGGTTACACTACGTAAATGCGACCTAAATTGACGTCACAGCATGTGATGCGAGGCCGCCGCAGCTCCGCGGCGTGACACATAGGAGGTCGCATCACAAACGTCACCAAAACTACGGCCACACCGTCACACACTGCATGTGTGATTCTTGCTCGCTCATGCTGCACCAGTACCAGTTTTCCTCGTGCGCTCCGCTCTGCCGGGCGCGCTCTTGCCCTGTGCTATTCCAGCGTTGGAATACGGTCCGATGGAAAGAGAACGGGTATGATGAGCGCGCCCGACCCGACCACCGCTTCTCTCTGCGGAACAGAGCAGGAGGAAAACCGACCGGAGGAGGAAGGGCGACTGGAGGGGAGGGGGGTGCAGTGGCTGCGAGGCGGGGGCGGAAACACACTCGCCGCCAGTGCGCTCTGTCCGTTGGTGCCGTGGACAATAGTCGCCTGGGCCGGGCTGGCCGCTGAATGGGCCGCCGAGGCAACGGCAGAGGAGGCAAGTCGAAGCAACAGCATCGTCACTGTGCCGCGCTGCAGTTTATCCGCCCCGCGCCCCGCCCCTCCCACCGCCAGGGAGCCATAGATTACTGTGGCGGCCGCAACGTTTTTCTGGACGGCGAAACATACAGAGAGAGAGAGAGAGAAGAGAGAGAGAGAGAGAGAGAGAGAGAGAGAGAGAGAGAGAGAGAGAGAGGAGCGGCAGCAGCGGCGCTCGCTCAGTCTCGACGGCGGAACGGGCGGGGGCCGCATTCGTCGCGGACTTTACTGCCGCTGCTGCGGCTGGGGCGGGTAGGATCCGGACCGCGCGGGCGGTTGCCCCAGATTATACCCCGCCACGCCCCGCCACACGCCCCGCCACGCCCTGCTCCCCGCCGCCGCAGCCACCGCGCGCCCGCCAGGCGGTACGAATAATAGTTCTTTTCTTGTCGGCTTTATAGCAGGGCAGCCAGTAGTTCGCGGCAGAACAGACAGAGAGGGAGAGAGCAGAAGCAAGAGGAATGATGAGATCTCGCTGAGTGCGTGTCGGCCGACGGGCGGAGGGCGGGGCGGGGTAGGGCGCGTATGTCTTGATGATCCGTGATGTTCGCGTCGCTCGTGCACCGCGTACGAGCGATCGGGGAGTGCTGCGCGGGGCGGGGCGGGGCGGGGCGGGGCGGGGCGGGGCGGGGCGGGGCGGGCGTCGCTCAATAAAACAGGCGCGCACCGCGCCCCAACCCGCCCCGCCCCGTCAGTGTATGACCTTTTGCGCGCTGTCAGGGGCGTGTTTGTCAGGCGGGCAGGGGCCGCCGGCCGCAGCCGACATACCGCCGCGAATGCGTTATTCACAGCAGCCCGCTGCTGCCGCCACACGGCCCCTTCCCCGCACGACAAGCAGAACTCTTTCATCCCCGGCCTTGTGAAAAATATCCTCGAAAATGCCAGACTGTTATTATTATTATTATTATTATTATTATTATTATTATTATTATTATTATTATTATTATTATTATCATCATCATCATCATCATTATTAATTTTTGATTTGCGGGGGTAATCTTCCTGCCGTGCACCGCAGCATCCCAGCTGATCTCGCGGGTACATATCTGAGACCTTCAGGCTTGGCTCCCCCTCGCACCTCTCCCCTCTCCCCCTCCCTTTTCCCCCCAGGGCCGGAGTGCAGGCTACCACACCGCAGCTCGAGCGCTGCGCCAATATTTGAACGGGTCTCATTTGAGCGTGCCATTATGCCCTGCAGCTGCAGCGGGCTGGGAGACGTGGTTGGGCCACTGTGACCCCTCAAGGTGGCCACGGAGGGGGGGGGGGGGGGCACTAGCCTGTTCAGGCTGACGATAGCGATGTCTAGAGTTAGCCCCGCCCCTGTGAGCCCCATTGATATGCGGGGCCCGGACACGAACACGTGCACGCCAGGGCGAGCATTGAACGACCAGGAAGGACCCTCTCCCCCCGCAACCCCTCACAATCAGCCCCGCCCCCTCTCGAGCCCCCTCTGCTCGTCTTGTGCATGGCGAGCTCCGTCAGGATATTGCCGGGACAAGCCCCATTACACCCCCTGGGCCTGGGCCTGGGCCCCTGGGTACAACCCCCGGCCGGCCACAACTTCAACACCCCCTCGCATCTGGACGCGCCGCCCTTATAGCTCAGCCCGGGTACACAGTACAGGTAGTACAGTCCGCAGGCGCTGGACCAGCGGCCGCCGGTCCGGAGTGCTTCACACATCTCCTATCAGTCCCTCACGACCTAGCCCTCCGGGGCGCTTGCAGGGAACCGCTTTTTCCTCCCTCTCCTCTAAGAATTGATACTAAGCCGCCGATGCTGAGCCACTTTCTGGCTCGGCTTATGTCAAGACATGACGTGGCGCAGGGAGGCGGCGCGGCCCGGAGTCACGGAGATAAGTCTGCTGATGGTTCTCCTGGGAGCGCGGCGGGGCTCTGACCCGCCCCCGGCCCCGGCCCCGCCCCCGGCAGCTGCGCGAAGGGAGCCTTGAGACTCGTGCAGCCGCCCCGACTGCCCCCCAGCCGCCCCCCGGCCGCCCTCCGCCCCTGCGCTACAGCATCATGCCATCCGCCCTAATCTGCGGACCATGATCCGCCCCTGCGGACCCATGCCGACCTGCGCCCCCGTGCCCGCCCCCGTGCCCACCCCCGTGCCCGCCCCCGTGCCCACCCCCGTGCCCGCCCCCGTGCCCGCCCCCGTGCCCGCCCCCGTGCCCGCCCCCGTGCCCGCCCCCGTGCCCGCCCCCGTGCCCGCCCCCGTGCCCGCCCCCAGGCCCACCCCTGAGCTCGTCCCCACTCCCAGCGTTCTGCCCCAGACGGTGTTTTAATTTCTCATTTACGGGCGAGCCGGAGGTAAAAGGGGCGAACGGTGCCGAGCTACGCAGCTGGCTCTCGCAAGCCTGCCGAAAATAGACTGCCTCGAAAATTTGTCTGTGATCCTTTGTGCATCGTTAATTTTCTTTCAAGCCTTCCTCTCATTTGTCCAGGCATAGTTTTCTTTATGTTCCACTTATTTCTATTATGGGCAGGGTTGTAAGGAAACACTAAACGCGTTAGCATCCCCAACATGTTTCCAATCGCTCCTTTATCGTTAGTTTTATATTTGTAGAATTATATTGTACGGTTTGGCGTTAACCTTCAGTGTAAACAGAAAAGAAAATACGCCTGGTCACTTTGTCAATTCAAATGTACATATTGTATATTTTAAACAAAGTATACTTGGCATAACTGTTTTAAATCTTGTTTAGACTCGGTTCCATCATAGCTGATGTGTTTAATACGAGGTGTCTGTCATGCCTTCACATTCATTTTGATCACGTTAAATAACAATTATTCCATTTAAAGTGCGTTATTTATAAAGCTGCTTTGTTGTGTTTCCACGCCACGCTCCGCCTCTCTAGGCAAGTTGTCCACATGGCCCGCAGTTTACATGCCATGTTCATTTTACAAAATGTTTACATGCCCGTGTAGTTATGCATTTATCAAAGTTTACATATGGTAATGTATTCATAAATCAAAGTGTACATAGCGTTTATAAATTATTTGAAGTTAACAATGTGCTGATTTATGTGCTGACTATTGACAGAGCCGTCTTTGCGCTTTTACACACGGTGGCACTGGCACGGCGCACGTCTGTAACAGCCTGTAGCGTATGGAGTCTGCCGCGGCGGGCGCGTGAGGCGGGCAGTAGGGCAGGGCGGCGCGGGGCCCGAGGTCAGTGAGGCGCGCCCCTACTGCAGCCCGCCCACCACCCATGCCTGGCCTGGACGGCTGCTGGCACGTATTAAACTTGTCGGATAATTTCATAAAAAGTTTATCGTCAGGTTCACGGTTTAATAAAGGCTTGGCCGAGCGGTGCGCGCGAGGGATTCGCCGACGTGCGGATTAACATGTTGGCAGCTGTAGCGGGTCGGAGCCGAGGGCTATCGGTGCTAGCGGGCCGGCCCAGCCGCTCCAAACTCTCTCTCTCTCTCTCTCTCGCTCGCTCGCTCTCTCTGCTCCGCTGCTGCTCCCATGCTGCTCCTTCTCGGAGGGGGAGGATGGCGGGGGCTGTTTTATGAGTTATCCTAGTTCCCGCCCCGGCGTGGCGCGCGGCGCTCCCGACCAGCAGCCAGCCAGCAGCTCAACGTCAACACTGTCGGGAATACGAAGGCGACCGGCACTCGGAAAAGAATGACAGTTTGTTTGAACAACAGGGGTGCGCGACGTGGCGCGGTGCGTGGGGTGGCGGCGCGCAAGTGAAGTCGTGACATAAGCCCCCGGTGCCGGGACAGCGACGCGCTGCTCAAAGTAATAACGGGAAAGGATTTTTCCGAGTTTGTTTCCAAGTTTACCTTTACTCTTCCATTCAGACCTCCGGATACCGCGCTAAAAAAAGTCTGTAATTTGTGTTAGGTAAAACCACACTATTACACATTTAATTCATGCGTGTCGACACTTTCCTTTTTAGTACAGAAACTAGTGTACGGACCGGGGCATAAGCGTTTAACTATGCAAAATCAAATCTTAACAGAAAACACACACTAAATGGCTATGGACTTTTTTGTGGACAAATTGGAAACATATTTGAGCGTTTCGAAGCTGGTGACAAATTTGTTAACAATTATCGACAACTTGTCCAGAGAAATTGTGTACTGTTGGACACAAATAAAATTTGTCCACAGATTTGGTGACCCACAGAAATATGGACAGCCTGTTTTCAAAATTGCGTCTTATCTGTCCGCAGAAAAATCCATTGGACAATTTTGTTGACAGCTATGGACAAATATGTCTAAAGCTGTTCACAAAATTGTAGACCATCTTATTGGTAACAATGGACTTTTCACTAAAACTGTGGACACTCAAATCCACAGAAAAAAGTCCATAGACTTTTAGAGTGCACATATTAAAAACATATTTTTCGGTTCTAGTTTTTCAAAATCCGTTAGTGTTTTTTTAAATCTTCGGTCAAGGAAGGGTAAGTAGGATTACTATTGTATGGGTTTTGTGTTGTATCGACCCTTTGCAACATTTAAAAGGGACGAGTCCAAAAAAAGTTTGCGAAAATTGAGAAGTTTGAATACGTCAAAAGTTTGAATGCTATCAGGAGACAAGTTTTTATTTCCTCAGTGTGAGAGGAGTTATGGAAATATTCATAGATATCTTCAAGTATCAGCGCTATCACTGGGATCGACAAGCGGTTTGTCTCCCTTGTCCAGGAAAATTGAGACAAAATAGGTGAAATCGACTTTTTCACACTAAGACTTCTAGTGCCAACTTTCTCTGCAGCAGTCGTGATTTGCACAGTGTTGCTCACCGCGAGGCACCGCCGCCAGCCTCAGCCTCCTCCGTCATGCTGACTGATGGCGCCCGCCCCCGGCCCGCCCCCAGCCCGCCCCCAGCCTCGAGAACCACTTGGCTTGTGCCATCTTTGATTATACCGGGGGGCACACAGGGGGGTAAACTCTGTCCGACTCAGGGCGACACTCCGCCGCCCCGCCCCGCTCTGCCCCGCAGTCACGCAGGGCTGTGTGCGTCGCGGTGGTGCGTCGCACAGGTAATCTGGAAATGGACTCACTCCGCTCCCCGCCCACCTGGCGCCTCTCTCTCTCTCTCTGTCTCTCTGTCTGTCTCTCTCTCTCTCTCTCTCTCTCTCTCTCTCTCTCTCTCTCTCTCTCTCTCTCTCTCTCTCTCTCTGTCTCTGCCTCCCTCCCCTCTCTCTCCCTCCCCTATCCCTCCCTTCCCTCTCCCTCCCCTCTCCCTTTCCCTCACTTTCTCTCTGTTGTTAAACAATGCTATAATAACATTGTATTGACAAACTATCAGGACTGGAGAGCAGACTGCTCACCAGCCCTGGAAACCGATTATTTATTCCATTAGAGCTGCTTGAATTTTCTAAAACTGCTTGGAAACTGAAACGATAAACGTCGTTCTCTCTGTGTACCAATATTCTGACGTAGCTGAATATCATAATTTAATTACTGTTAAGTGCCAAATGCCAAAAGATTGGGAGTTTTAGGTGTCAAATCTGGGCATTCTTCTAATGGACGCCAAATATTGGCAATTTATAGGAAAAATTTAGCTAGCTACATATATGTTGCCTTTTTCCAAAAAATTTTGGGGGGTTCAGGGTGGGATGCCAATATACTGGCATTCTTCTCGTCTGCCATGTCTGGATATGTGAAGTCTCAGGCCCCAAGTCACCGCTACCGCCCCCTACCCCACTTCGCACCTCTCCTTTTGAAACAGAAAGTTTACCCATTTCCCAGCTTGGCGACAAATCGCCCAGCGATTCTTTCCCCTTCATCCTCCTGTCTGTCTGGTATGAGTTGTAAAGTTTCTCCCATCATCCCCTCCTCTGCATATACGATTTCTTGATTGTCGAGCAGCTACGTCGTAAATCCTCATGAAAACCAGGACGTCGTTTTTCCCATGTCTCCTTCCGCGTTGCCCCTCATCTTTATGCGTGATAATCCATGACGCAAAAACCACTCACATGGCGTTTGTTTTCTAAAATAAATAATCTGCCTCTTTTAGGTGTAGAATGAGCAGAATAAAGAAAGATGCTGACACGGACGCACACACAGGTGCGCTGTTCTGTGTGGTGCTGGCCCCGGGGCACTGGCCGGCACAGCCGTACTGCTGTGCTCTACTTTGTCCATTAGAAGGGGCGCGGAGCGGAGCAGTGGGAGAGGTACCCTCTTTAAAGTTGAATGCGGGGGAGGGGAGGAAAGCAGAAACCGTAGAGCGAGCTGTAACGTAATTACGTTGTGATAAAGGACCTCTGCTGGTGTGGTCTCTCTCTCTCTCTCTCGCTCGCTCTGTTTCTCTCTCTTGCTACTCTTCACAAACCCTACCCCCACCCCCTCACCTCTCTTCCTCTTCTATATTGATGACTATGATTGGCCTGCTGCATTCTGTCTGCTCGTCATCTGGACCACTAAGCCCGCCCGGAGGGACCTCCTTCCCCGCCTATACCCCCCGCCACCATCCTCCACTACTCCCCGCAGGTGAGCAACTCTTGCCACTCAGGCCTTCGCATAGAGAGGCTCCCCTTCACGGTCCCCAACCCATGGTGGCCACCCCTACCCCACAGAGCACCCTTCCTCCCCCTCCCTTGTGCCCCCCTGTACCCCCTGTCCCAAGTTTTATGCGACCCCATAAAGTTTGCTTGAAAATATACCTCGCGCCGACGCGTCCCAGTGTATTGGACGTGCCCCGGCCCCGGCAGACCCGCAACCTCCCTCCTCCCCTTTTCCACGGCCCACATTTGCGTATACGTGGCTCAAGTGTCTCGCATGCAATGCTGCTGCCTCCGCGGAAATATTATTTTCTTACGGGCACGAAAGTGGTAAATTTAGGGCGGCCGACGGAGGTGGTTGTGGAGGCGGTAGTATAAGGATGTGGACGGGAGTGCGTATTTCATCCCTCGCAAGCACGGCGCGGCGGCGAGGGGAGGTTGGAGGGAGCGAGAAGCGTGGGAGTCATTCCCCTCCCCTCCCCCCCTCTTCTCTCTCTCTCTCTCTCTCTCTCTCTCTCTCTCTCTCTCTCTCTCTCTCTCTCTCTCTCAATCTTACTCTATATCCCTCTTCTCTCTCGGCCGGCTCCACTGCCGCCCATTAAATTCACGCCGTGTCGGGCCGAGCTGCACGACGATAAAAATAGAAGATGGAAATCAACAAGGCCCCGGCCCAGCCCGCCCCGCGCCGGGCGACTGAACCGCGCCTGCAGCGCGTCCGGTGCCGTCCCCGCCCCGTCCGCACCTTGTCCGCCACGGCCAGAGCATTGATCGAGGAGGCCAAGATGGAGATTTACTGTCTGTGCGCCCCGCCGCTGCCCGCCGCCCCGCCTCACCGTAGTGTGTTTCCCTGTTGCAGACGACGTGCCTGTCGGAGCTCCCGGACGTGGCGGCGCCCCGCTGCAACGGCCGCCTGCCGCTGTCTCACTCGCACATCCACCTCGGCTACCCGGACTCGGCGTCGTCCTGCTCCAGCAAGGACAGCGCGCCCGAGGCGAGAGGTGAGCTAGCTGGCTGTGAAGCGGAGTGGGTGAATGCGGGGGGTCCTTCACTCAAATGAATCAGTGTGTAAACCCTAAGACAAAATCAGTTAAAAATCAGAAAAACAAAATCTTGAAAATATGAAATCTCATTTAAAAAATTTAATAACACTCAGAAGTAATCAAGAAAATATCAGAAAAGTTGGTGCACGCTTGAATGCATGGTGAAGGAACCCGCAGGTAAATGTTACACACCAATGCAGTACTACAGTAATGACAAAAGTGACCAACTGTCGCACGTTTGCAAGTCTTGAATACAGCATTGAATATTTTTTGATGTCAGGATATAAAGACCACGTATTTTTAGCGTGGACGAAAGTGTCCAACACTTGGACAGATTGCTCGTGGCCAGCATATCGGTCTACAACTTGTCTGCTCCATAATAGATATTCGATTTGTGATTTTAAGCTAAGCGTCGTAGCCTTCAACACTGTGTCTATAAACTTTCAAGTGCACTGTGAGGAAAAACTACAATTTAACTACAATTTTTTTACCGTTATTTCGAAGTACAATAAAATATTGTACTAAAATTGTACCCGGTATAGAGAATTAGTGATGTACGGCAACGAAAACTGTGAACCGTTAATTCAAAACCGTTGTTTAGTTGTATGAGGTACGGTTTTTCTCACAGTGTGTGTGTGTCAGTTGGACCGCTTTTAATTACAGCAGGTGAGTCCGAATTCTGGTTCTCGAGAGCGAGCTCGCGCGTGAAAGACCGAAGGTTTCCAATTTTCATATTAATTCTACACACTCTTGGTGGAAAGTGCGATCTCTACCCCCATTCGTTTGAAGGATGCGCGTGCTGGTGGCGCCTGGTCGTGTCGGTCCGGGGCCACGGAGCCCTGCAGCCGAGCCATTTTATCCCCCGTTTGTTTTTGTGCGAATAATCACATCTATTTAATTCAGGGCCGAAGACGACCCGCTTGATGAATATATAATTTGAGACGGGGATTCTAGATGGGGTTAGGGGTGGGCGGGAGGCAAAAAAACAAAAATGGAGAAAAGGGGGAAGGGATCGGAGAGTGGCGTTAGTGAATAATGAATGGGTGTGCCCGGTGGCCGCCGGTGGCCGCCGGTGGCCGCAGAGACCCCGTGCCACATTCGGGCGGTCGAGGCGATAGCGCGTCTGATTGGGGCGGGTCTGCCGCGCTGCTGGGCTGGGCCCGGCTGGGCCGGTCGGCTTCGCTCTGCCACCTCTCCCTCGCACCCCCTCCGCCCGGTCTAGGGGGTGGAGGGTGGAGGGGAGGGGTGCTTTTTGTTATGCACCGTGCGTCCGGACCCCTCTGAAAGCAAGAGGGGTTGGGGTGGACAGTGTAGTGGGGCGGGGGCGGGGCCGGCCGAGGAAGTGGAGGCCGAACTGAACCGGCAACGTCGTCTATATCAGGAGTGTTCCAGAAACCTTCCGCCCCTCCCCCGTCCTGCTGCACTGGTTCACTGGTAAAACAAATGTTTCAGTTTCTATACATCATGGTGTATAGTTGGCTATTCTATATATGACATTATGTATAGCAGGAACTAAACATGACAAGATGTTTAACACCTATACGCACTTCGTAAATGTAAAGAGGTTAAACATTTTGTGATGTGTAGAAGTATTCACTTGGACGAGGTTTCACATGGAAAAGCATAGGGATACCACGCAAAATGTTTAGAAAGTACACATCTGCTGATGTGTAGTTTGAACTGTGCATGATATGGTGTTTAAGCAGTTTAAGTACACTCTAAATGAAAAAGGAGAATTTTGTCCCAGAAAATGTTGCGTTTTTGTTCACATCATTTTCTTGGGACAAATTTTCCCACTAAATTGAGACCATTTCCGTCCGAAATATTACAAATCGTCCCAAATTATTACACAAATTTGTCAAAAGGGATTGGTGTGCACAAAAACGCAACATTTCTTGGGACAAAATTGTCCCTTTCCATTTAGTGTGTATTATACATTAACAGTTAAACATCAGGTGATGTATAGAACTATACATTTGTTTTATCAGTGTTCTGCAGCGCCGCACGGAAACAAATAATTTGTTGTGCGAACTAGCGTTTTAGTTGGTTTTGCCCTTACGAACACTTTTTCGTTGTGATAACCAAAACTCAGTTGTCGGAACGCATGTTTTGATTGTCACAGCGGAAACGTAGTTGGCACAGCAAACGGTGCGTTGGCACGGCGAAGCGGTTCGTTGGTCTGACGGAATGACGCTTTGGTCCATTTTTGCCGAACCAACGAACCACTTCGCTGTGCCAACGCAACCGTTCGTTGTGCCAATTACATTTTTGCTGCAACAGTCCAAACACGCGTTCCCACAACCGAGTTTTGGTTATCACGACGAAAAAGTGTTAGTAAGGGCAAAACCAACTAAAACGTCAGTTCGCACTACTAATTATTTTTTTCCGTGCGCCTTCGCTGCCACACGCCAACGCTCGATGGTACGGCCTGCATACAGCAGCGCCGAGAGCAGCGCGTGTTCGTGTCTCTCCTGTACCTCTCCCTCTCCCGGGGAAACACGCTTCCCTTGAGTCGTATAAAATGGGGAAAAAAGAAAAAAACTCGACGAATCTCCTCCCAACGTCTGATTTCTATGCGCGTGTCATCTGCGCTTGTGGTGCTGTGCGGCCGAGCGTTTTGTGCAGCAGTCCCGTGTAAAAAGCCATAGGTATTATACGAATAGCGTTGTCTGCGGGACCCGGATTAATACTCCCCCGTCTAAAAAGCCCTGGGTATACCCTTGCAGGCCTGCTTGCTCCCCCCTGCAAACGCCACCGACCACCGAAAGGATGAGTTTGGGAAATGTAAACCTGTCATGTAGTAAGTTTCTTATCGCCTAAGTTTTTGCTAAGATTATCCTAAACAGCATGCTTCACTGTAAAAATTTGTTGAAAAAAAAGAAAAAAAATTACAGGTTTTGCTATGTAATCGGTAAACAGGTTTTTCCTGTAGTTTGATGAAAAATTTACCAGTTCGGTGAACAGGTTTTTCTGTAGTTTGATGAAAAATTTACCACTTCGGTGAACAGGTTTTTTTCTGCAGTTTGATGAAAAATTCATCAGCTTAATAAGGAAAATCGCGAAACAACAGGTACAGTTTGTAAAGTTACGGAATTCTTTTGGAAACGAACACGAACGAAAAGTCAATTCACGGTCGGGTCGTTTAAGAAAACTCACTGATATTACCTGTTAATTTGCTATGTGTTTGTTATTACAGTGATCCTTTTCAAAACGACAAACGCCATTTTTATTCATTACTTATTATATCAGGTCCTAGCGATACGCGACTGGAGCGGGCATCTATGCCTCGCTCTTCCGTCAGTGCCTATATTACTGTCTCGCAATGTGTATCATTAGTTCTTAAACATAAATTATGCAGCAGAATATGGAAACTTCCGAAATATTTGTTTTTTGTAGTCTTGGCAGCGGGTCAGGATCGGCTCGGCTCGCCTCGCCGGCCTGCTGGTGAGCGCCACGACGCAGCAGGCCCCGCAGGCCCCGCAGGCCCCGCAGGCGCGCAACTACAGGCGCACAGCCGGACGGGCCTGACAGCATGACGAAGGAGAAATCAATACCCGCAATACTTTTTCCCTCCCGGGCCTGCCTGCAGAAGGAGGACGAGCTGGGCTGGGCTGGGCCCGCCCCGGCGGCCTGCGTAGCATCGCCTCAGCTCGGACCCCCCGCCCGCCTGCCCCGTCCCGCCCGTGTGTTGACGGTCTACGGGGCTAAGGAAATTGTGTCGGGGCGGAGCAGGCCAGGGCAGGCAGAGCCTCAGTCATCGGGTCTGGATCGGTCAATCACTCTGTAGGGCCCACCCCGCCTCGGCCGGACACTCGGTGAGAGAGCGGCCCTGCTCGCTTTTGGAGAGGTCCGCCCACAACGCCCCCTTACCCCCCCCCCTCCTTTACTCCCGGTGCTCCGCTTGGACTTCCTCCACGACGCCTTGCCCAGCAGCCTCCCCGCCTCGCCCCCTCCAGGCCCCAACACTCTACCCGGGTCCGGTCGGGAGCAGGCAGTTTACATTACTCTGTATTGGATGGCCGGGCGAAGCGACACTGCAGCCGTCTGATTCCGAAGGACCGCCCTCGCACTTCTGTCCTTGTTGCACTCACATGGGGCATCGCCTTAGGTGCGACAAGGACGTAGGCACGAGAGCGATCTTCGGAATCAGGAGGCTGCCGCGCGGTGCTGGCCCGGCCTCGGACCCGGCCTCGGACCCGGCCGTGATGGGGAAGGCCGGCGGGTTCCTGCTGTACGGCGTGGCCCGCTGAGAGTCGCAGTAAGAGAAGCCCGAGTCGAGCGGCAATAACCTGGGCGGGGAGTGGAGCCTCTATCACGGAGCCTGTTCCGGGAACCGCAGAAAAGTCTTTGAGGCTTATTCCTTGGTTAAGGTGCTCGGTTTTATTTTGTTCTCTTTTAGGTACCTGCTCGTATGGACTTGTATGAGGAGAGGGTACGGTAGGTACGCCGAAACAAGCACCACATATAAAACGGTAGACGACCGTGAGTAGAATTATCGCGCGATTATATTATTCCCCCTGCGATCATCTTATCCCCTTGAAATTATCTTATAACCCTTTGATCATCTTATACCCTTGCAATTATTTTATCCCCCTGCGATCATATCTGATCCCCTTGAGATCATCTCATCCCCCTGCGAAAATCTTATCCCCCTGCGATCATTTCATCTCCCCTGAGATTATTTTATCCCTCTGCTTTTCTAATCCCGCTGCCATCATCTTATCCCCTTGTGATCATATTATCCCCTTGATATCATCTTATCTCCTTGCGATTACCTTTTCTCCCTTCGATCGTCTTATCCTCCTGCTCTTATTTCATCCCCCTGCGATCATTTTATCCCTCTGATTTGACTAAAGTTTTTAATTTCAAAAAGTAGTTCGTTTAGTGAAAATTATGAGCTATTTTTATTGAGACTCAGGTTGTCGAGCGACCGGGAAAACCGGGAATTAGCCGGGAATTTAATCCGACCGGGAAAAGTCCGGGAATTTTGCATTTAATCCGGGAATTCTGGCATTTACGGCAAACATACACACTGCAGTCAAATAAATAATTTTTAACCCCCTAAAAATGGAAAATTTGAGGCTAAAAAGGTTAAAAATAATTTCGTTGATTTCTGTCCGGGAAAACCGGGAAAAGCCGGGAATTTTAAATCCGGACGCCGCTCGACTCGACACCCTGTGAGAATGTATATGGTCTTTTGTAACATCCTTTCTTTATTATTAAAATTGTTCTTAATTTTCTCTAAATTACCTTTTTAATTTTCTTAGTTTTCAAAACACACCATTTGTGTCCACTACGAGGACAAATTATTGTCTAATTGCATTTATGAATTATGGATTTAAATTTGATATTCTTGCTTATAATCATAGAGACACTCCCCCTCCCCTCCAACCTCGTTTGTTTTTCTTGAATCAGGAGATATCTGATCTGAATGCACTCTATGAAAGATGTCGGGCCCAGAGGTAGGGCCTGAAAGCCTTCCTCCTTGGTTCTTTGAAAACCGTGACTTATTCAAGGCTTTTCCTGGCTTTTCCCCACCAAATCGATATAGTGCTCAATTCCAACCGCAGACGACAGACCCGAAGGGTGGTCGGCCGAGCCCAATACCCGGCTCAGCTCACCTCTGCTTCCCCGCCCCGCTCCGCCCCGCTCCGCCCCGCTCCGCCCCGATCGGCCACGCACCGCCCACCCTGGTCCGACTACAAGGCGCTCAGCTCAGCTGCGATCAGCTCCGGGCGGGGCGCTGGTTCTGGGGGGTCCGCCAGGGTCTTATCCGGCCGTGAATCACATTTTCATGACGCGCTTTGGTCTTTGACGGCGGCTCGGCGCGGCCTCGCGCTGGGCGCTGCTCTGCTCGGCCTCCTCGACCCGTGTAGCCTTGATGCTTCTCCTTGAGCGTGAGGAGCAGAGTGGGGCGCGCAGCCCGCGCCCGCCTCGCCTCGCCCCGCCTGCTCAGTCAGCGACATCTTATTATGTGCCTAGTTGAGTGGCGTGGTGCGACCAGCAGGGTACGGAAGAGGCTCTTGCTTTCTGTCTCCTTTCTCTCTCTCTCTCTGTCTGTCTCTCTCTCTCTCTCTCTCTGCCCTCTCCCCTCCTCTCGCTCTACCGCTCTCACACTCTCACACTGCAAGGGAGCCAGACAGCTAATGGCCACTTCAGATGTCGCCCGGGCCGGAGGGACACGCTATTGAATGCACCGCCACCCGAGGGGGGGATCACTCATATAAAACTTGTACAATGATTTTTTTGATTTTTGATTTTTTTGATTTTTTTGATTTTTGATTTTGATTTTTCTTTTGATTTTTCACGAGATAAAAAAGAAATAATATGTTACCTTTTAAAAAAAAGTGTGTTTTTCTTGTTTTGTTCCCATTTTTCTCAGTTTTGGGTTCATTTGCTCTCGATTTTTCGGATTTTTATGCAACTTTCTACTTGATTTTATTTTGATTTTTTTGATTTTTTTGATTTTTTAAATGATTTTTTTGGGGCTGTACAATGATTTTTCGAAGTGACCCCCCCCTCGCCGCCACCCACCCCGTCGCTTCCCGGATCCCGCCGTGTGGCTGCGGTCGTCAGTGCTCAGGAGACCCGAGTGTGCGAAGGTCGTCGCACACGGCTTGCACGTCAGAGAATTATTTCAAAAATCTCACTCTTGTCCCATGTCTGCTGTGGAGAAGTTTCCACTTTTATTAATTGTTGCCCACAAGTGGAAGACATCCGGAACGGAACCTGTTACAGGCACCGTACTCCCTGTAAAAAAAAATGGGTTAATTTTAAGCAAACATCAAAAAAAAAATCCAAAAAATGAAGAAAAAATGAAGAAAAATCCACGTCAATTCACAAAAATGTACAAAACGCGGAACAGCAAAATTCCGAGTTGTTTGGTTATGGTCCCGCTGCAGTGAGCTGGTGTGTTGTGCTGCAGGCCGCTCGGCGCGCTTCAAGCCGTGGTGCGTGTGCCTGCTGGTGTGCGCCGTGTGCCTGGCGCTCATCTTCGCCATCGCCATGCCGCTGACGCTGCGGGGCGCGAGGAGCCTGGCCACGCACCAGGACAGGCTGGACCTCGTCAGAAGACTGCTCAAAGAAGTGCCTCTCATCGACGGGTGAGTGACCTACCATTGCTGCGTACTGTGTGCCAAAATGTTGGGGGGGAGGGGGGTGTCTCTAACCTTGGTGCATAAAACGACGCGAATTTCCTAAAATTTTATTTCATAAAAGAATTTTTTTTTCTAAATTTTCTTTTATACACTACAATTGATTTCTATTTTTAAATGAATTGTGGGGGTGTACCAAAAAAAAATTAGTGCCGTTAATCCAGCCTCTGCGCTGTCGTGCCTCGTCTACCCGCGCGTCGACCTGATTCGGAACGAGAGACAAGACGAGGCAATGAGAGGAGAGGCGGTCTCCAGCGCAATCACCTGTCCTGGGAGGATACCTCCCTGCCCCCGCGCCGGAAGGCCTGTCCGTAATCATATTATTGATACCCTCCCTCCCTCCGGGCCGGGTCCCTCTCTCCGAACTCTGCTCTCGCGCGCTTCCGGCCCAGGCCTGCCCCGCCGCGGAACAAAAGTGGCCCAGCCCCGACTTGAACGTGTGCGCCTGACAGTGCGCCGAGAGGAGCGGAGAGAAGCCCATGATATGGGTCAAGTTCTTCAGGTCGCTAACGGCCGGGGCGGGCCGGGCGGCTGCGGGCGCGGCCCTGCGCGAGACAGTTGTGGTGGGCTCGAAGCGATGTCGGCGACTTGGCAGACGGAGGCAGCTTTATCTACCCCCTCTCGCCCCCCCCCCCCTGCCCCCTCTCCAAGAAAACTACTCTCCCCGGGCCGCGCTCTGCCTGCTGTAGGGTGATGTTCCGCACAGAGGTTTCGTCTGTCTTTGTCGCACTCTTGGGTGCACGGCCAGAAGAAGCAGAGAGAGAGAGAGAGAGAGGAGGACGCTACTGAAGGCTGTTCGGAATCAGCCAGCTGTTCCTCGTGAGCGCCTCGGAGCACCAGCCGCAGCAGGAGCCGCAGCAGCAGCCGGAGCAGCAGCCGCAGCCCAGAAGGAGAGGGAAAAGGGCTTTACAGAACAGCTCCAGTCCATTATTCTCTTTTCCCCCGACAATTTAATCGCTCGCCGCTCTCGAAAAAAGTTTCAATGGTTCTAAACAAAACGTAAACCTACTTGTAATTAGCCCCTTCCGCGCCCCGCCCTCTCTCTCTCTCCCCTCCTCCTCCTCCTCCTCCACTCTGCGCCTCCTCCAGGAGGCTCTGCTCTGTGTGACGTCGTCCTCCCTGCCCCCCACGTCCCGCCTATCCGTTTCGTGTTAGTTTTCCTCGGCCCGTATCACCACCTGTCAAGCGGCGCCCACCCTTATGGTCCTGCCTGCCTGCACGGGCCCCTCCGGTCCCTGGAGGGCTCACCCACCGGGGCCCGCAGGGGGCCCCGCAGGGGGCGCGCGGCTCCTAAGTGTCTCTCGTCACACCTGCGCCGAGTGATGGGGTGGTACGGGGCCGTGTACGGGGCCCGGGGCCTCACGGGCGCCCTGCAGGCAGGGCCCTCTGGCTGAGGAAGGTATCAGCAGCTTTACCCACACACACAAAAAAAAAGTCTTTACCCAATATTTCCAGCGTCTCAAAGTGTACGAATGTTTGGCACGCATTTAGTAGCGGCGGTAAATTTTCTCACAGACACTCTTAATTGTGAGACAGTCCATTCACTTTTAGGGGTGCGAATGCCCATTCGTTCACTTATCGCAGTTAGGGAAATGGTTACTACGGCTTGCAAGTGTGCAAATAATAGGGTTCGACAGCCCGGAAATTTTTCCGGAAAAATTGGAAAAAATCCCGTGTTTTTTTTTTTCGGAAATAAATCCTAGGGGTCGGAAAAATTGGAAAAATCAAAAAACTTGAATTGTGTTGAAACGCCCGTTTTGGCACGTGTTTACTGTCCCAAAGAAAGGCAAATGCCGACTGTCGAAGAGGAAAATGTGTAGATCATTGAAATTCGCTATAAAATTCGATGATTTTTTTCATAATTTCGATGTTTTTAACCGCAGTTATCATAGATTGAAATTTCAATGTTCCTGCCCTGGTTTTCAAACTTCTTTTACATGCCAAAGGCTACTGGAGGCTTCTAGAGCGTAATTAGGCTATTTTCGAATCTTTTTTGTCATCACTAACCCAGATTTCACTGAATAAGCAATTTTTCCAAATTTTCCAAATATTCCGAAAAAAAAATCAGTAAAAAAATCCCACCGATTTTATTTTTCCGGAAAAATACGAACCCTATCAAATAAGCAGTCTCGCGACTTCGGGGCGGATCCACACACCTGCATATGAGCCAGAGCCGTTCGCTGGCGTTTCTAGAGCAGAGACGCTTGAAAGGGAGTCTGGCGGTACTCGAGCCGAGCTGAGCCGAGCAGTGCGAGAGGCGGAGCGCTGATGACGGCGCGCAGTGCATTCCCAGACGATCCAGTTCGGTCTGGAGTCGGATCGGGTGGGCTGCCGCTGCTGCCGCTCACATCAACACCTCGGGGTGATTTATCGCGAGGGACTGCAGACGCGAAGCAAAAACAGCCAGCAGCAGCCTGCTGCCCTCTCTCTCTCCCTCCCTCCCTCCTACTTACTTACTCCTTTTCTTTCTATCCCCCCCCCCCTCTCTCTCTCTCTCTCTCTCTCTCTCTCTCTCTCTCTCTCTCTCTCTCTCTCTCTCTCTCTCTCTCTCTCTCACTCACTCACTCACTCTCGGAATGGATCTATTCCCGCCCTTCCTTTTCATTTAACATTTCCTCCCGATCCGTACCCGATGCCCCGCCGGCCCTGATTCGGGTCAGCTAGTCAGCTGTAGCCGCGCCGCCGCTGTAGCTGCTGTAGCAAATCAATCACCACTGCGCTGCCTCACCCCGCCCCGCCCCGCCCCGCCCCGCCCCGCCACACCCCGGCTCACCTCACCCTGCCTGCGCCCAAACAGCCGGCAGCCACCTGGTCCGGTCCACCACTCCCCCAGGTCGTCCGGGGCGCAGGAGGGGCGAGGCGCGGAGGTTGAGGGGCGATCTCATTCTCTAAGATTGGAATACGGAGCTATGCGAGGCGAGAGGGAAATGCAGCAAGCTTTGGGGCGGGGCGGGGTGAGGTGCGGTGGGGTGTGGTGGTGGTGCCTCGGCCGGGGTTCCGTACCGCTTTGTCGCTCTCTCTCTCTCTCTCTCACTCTCTCTCTCTCTCTCTCTCTCTCTCTCTCTCTCTCTCTCTCTCTCTCTCTCACTATCTCTCTCTCACTCTCACTCTCTCTCTCTCTCTCTCTCTCTCTCTCTCTCTCTCTCTCTCTCTCTCTCTCTCTCTCCCTCTCCCTCTCACTCCTCAGCTTCACACGCACGCTCGTACGCGGCGGCAGACCTGTTAGCGCCCGTTACCCGTATCGTTGACGTGCACACCTGTCCTGTCTCAGCGGGCCCGAGGGGATCGACCCCACCCACCACTGCGTTTCTTTATATCTATATTTCTTTCCTTTTTTTTGCGCTTGCGCCCGTCTTCGTTCTGCGCTTCTTATCTTTTTTTCCCTTTTTTTTGTTGTCCCTTCCTCCTTCCCTCCCTCTCCTCTCACTGCCTCTCACGTGTGTGTGCGCGCACAACGCGCGCGCACAGATAGAGAGAGAGAGAGAGAGAGAGAGAGAGAGAGAGAGAGAGAGAGAGAGAGAAGAGAGAGAGAGAGAGAGTAGAGAGAGAGAGAGAGAGAGAGCCCCGAACAGACAACTGTATCCGGGCCCGGCCCGGTCTCGTCTCTCCATGGTTCATCGGTTTGGTCCGTGAGAGAGGAGGAGAGCGGCTCCGTCTTTTTGTCGCTTGCACGGCGCCCACCCCACCCCACCCCACCCCACCCCGCCCCGCCCAGGTCCTCCGGCCGCGCCAATTGAAAGGGGCGTGGCAGTGCGTGGCGGGGAGTAATGGTAGGCTGCGATGCTATCCGCGTGACAAATCCATCGCGGATCACCCGGCCCGGCGCGGCCTAACGGCGACATGGAGCCGTTTTTGCAGACACGATGACTGAGAGTCGCGGCTTGGTGGGCCTGGCCCCCCGTCGCCCCGCCTCACCCCACCCCACCCCACCCCACTCGGCACGGCGCTGCTCGGCTGCGTCTCAAAGGTGGGCAAATTAGCACGTCAAGACGCCCTCCCCTCCGTCTCGTTGGCAACGTATCGCTGCGGAAGGGGATTAAGCTGCCGCCGCTACCCCCTGTCGATTCATTGGTGGTGGAGGTGGAGCCGCTTCTGCTGCTGCTGCAGTAACGGCGCTTTTGCCTGCCATTTTTCACTGGGTATGATTCATGGGCCGTACTAAGACCGAAGTGACAGGGGCTGCCCCTGAGTAAATCCATCTTGGCTTCGTCACACGGTCCCCCCCTCTCTCTCTCTCTCTCTCTCTCTCTCTCTCTCTCTCTCTCTCTCTCTCTCTCTCTCTCTCTCTCTCTCTCTCTCTCCTTCTCTCTCTCCCTCTCTCCCTCCCTCCCTCCCTCCCTCCCTCCTTCTCCTGCCCCGCCCATCTTAAAACCGACAAGTTGGTCAGTCGTGAGCGACCTAGCACGTGCTCCCTCGGGCCACCCCCTTCTTCACACCTTTCGCCGCGCAACGCCCCCGCCCTTGCCACGCCCTTCAGGAGACACACCTGTGCCCCGCCTGGCCGCCCCGCCCCGCACCGCCCCGCCCCGCCCCGCCGCGTCGCAGTCCCCACTGCGGGCCGCGCGACTCGTAAAAGCGTTTATGCTGATCGGTGCCGCATTTACTGGCAGTTCTGTTCTGCGACGTGACGGGACTAAACCCCCCTGTTATCGTGCTCGGGACCAGTGCGCGCCCGTCGAGTCGCCATATACCCTTATTTCTCCAGTGCTGTTTATCATCATCTTATTCCCGTGTAATTATTTTTATTTCGCGGTATATAGTATTGATGCGTGTCGATGTTTTTAGGCGTGTCCAGTGTGGGTGCACTGCCGTGCAGAGCATGCTGGTGGTGCTGACGCGACCCGCATCCACCCTGAGATAAACAGTGCGCGAGTCCGGAGGTGCGAAGGTGCTTGCTCCCCCGCCCCACCCCGCCCCGCCCCGCCACGCCACGCACTGCCGCGTTTGCCCTCATCTACCGAGAAACAACAGGACAGGAGGGGAGAGCTACAAGTTGAGCCAACAGTTTTGTCCCCCTGCCTGGCGGGTAAAGGGAAAACTCTGCCTTTACGTCTGTTTGCACTTTTGCTTTGATCCAGCTCGTCTGCTGCAAAATAGATTGTGCGGAGAATTAAAACGCGACTGAGATGCAGTATGACGTGATGTTTTTTACAATAGTGCAACATCGATATTCTTTTCACAACTCTTGGATTTTCAAAGTAAGTTTGGACAGGACAGTCAAGGTGGATGTATAACGTTACCGCACAACTACACTTATGCACTGTTATTCAATTCCTGGTGACTTCACATTCTCGCAGCGAGTCGCCACGCACTGTTAAATCCTCAGGAACAAATTCGTAACAAACGCTCCGCATCGACTGAGCGCCCTTATTTTCATACTGTCGGTCGCGCGCGCGTGGTTAATTTGCAAAGAACTTGAAATATTTTCTACCATTGTTTTAAACTTCACGGTAAAAACAATGTCTGATTTTTTGAGGAAAAAGGGAAAACTTTGAGGACCTTGGACACTTTGAGGAAAACGCCTTAGATTTTGAGGAAGGCTCCTCAAAAAATAAGGGAAATCTCCACACGGAGAAAAAAGATTAGCATTAGCTGTATATGGACAGCTAACTTTCGGAGCTATGTAGCTAAAGATTAGCTATATATCTAAAGGTTTTGCTGTGCATCGAAAAAATTTAGTAGTACAGCTAAATTTTAGCTGCATCGCTAAAAAAATTAGCTATCCATATATAGCTAATATTTAGCTACGCAGCTATTTTTTTCCTCTGCGTGCACAAATTTTGAGGAGACTTCCTCAAAATCTAAGGCGTTTTCCTCAAAGTATCCAAGGCCCTGAAAGTTTTCCCTTTTTCCTCGAAAAATCAGACATCGTTTTTACCGTGTTCCACATTGTTTCCTTTAGGAACTGTGATTCTAATGCTTTTGCTGTCTGCAAAAAGAAAGGGCTTTATGATTGTGCACAGCAAAATGCTTTATTCGCACTACGAAAAGCTCTCGAATTCTTGGCGTCTCGTCTCGTCACGTCAGCGGCCCTGCTGCAGCGTGTCGCAGTGCTAGAGGAGAACCCCTGCGGGTCCCGTGAGCCCCGCGCAAATGGCCGCGGAGCCGCAGTATAAACGGAGGACATAAATTGGATTTGATCCGGGCGCGGGCCGAGCCGGGCCGAGGCGAGCCGAGCCGGGCTGGGCCGGGCCGGGCCGAGCCGAGCCGGGCCGAGCCGAGCCGAGACGATCAGGGCCGAGCCGAGCCGAGACGAGCAGGGCCGGGCCGAGCCACACTGAACTGAACCCTCCTCACGGGTCGCCGTCAACCTCGCCTACGGGCTCGGGAGGCCCTTCCCTTCCCCTCTCCTCGCACGGCAGAAAGGGTTTAGTGCGTCACGTGACCCGCTGCACTCGTGTAATGGTGCGCTCCACCCCGCGCTCCGCCCGCGCCCGCAGCCATTATTGCCCTCGAAGCGCCATCATGGCTGCCCAAGGTACGCAGGTATCTGAGGCATATCATGACTAACCTTATAGTACAGCAGCAGCGCGAGCAGCACGTTGTACGCTGTTTGCGACTTTTCAATGTCCTTTTAGTAGACCGATTCAAGCCAGTTATCGCCTTTTTGGTGAGAGTTATTCACGTTCAGTGGTGGAAAAGTAGAAACCTTTTTGTGGTTCATCGAAGTCAGAGGTGTTAAACGACGGCTGTTAGAATTTATGAGGTGATATTAGTCATGACAGACTGCGTTCGGTAAATGTTCACGATCTCTCTTCTTTGAATTATGATTTCTTTTCAAAGTGGACGGCGCGCGCTCCCTTTTTCTACTCAACGTACAGACAGACAGTCGCCTCAGCCGTCGTGTAGCGCCCGTGAGGTAGGCCGCGTAGGCGCAGCTGTGCGCGCCCGGCGACGGTGGCCTTCCCGCCGGGCGCCTCCTCGCACTGAAAGCGTGCCAGGAAGCTAACGCGCGCCGGCCCGCCTCGCCCCGACGCGGTGTTACAACCACGGGGAAGTACCTCGCTGCAAAGGAGAGCAGGTACACCACACCCGCAGCGGCCCCGGGCTTCGCCTCTTTGTTTCTGGCCGATGCTGTGGCGCTGGTGCGCGCGCGCGTAGCGTATCATATCGTAAGCGTACCAGGGCGGGCACCCGCGGGTCCATATGAGTACACTCGCTGCTGCCCTGCTACCGAAGCGGTATATGCCAGGACCGTGGTTAGGTTGATTACGGCATCACTATAGTTGTTTCACCGAGCTCTCCGTCAATATTTTGGTAGGATTTGCTCGCTTCCCCCCCCCCTCTCTCTCTCTCTCTCTCTCTCTCTCTCTCTCTCTCTCTCTCTCTCTGTCTCTCTCTCTCTCTCTCTCTCTGTCTCTCTCTCTCTCTCTCTCTCTCTCTCTCTGTCCACCTCTCTCTCTGTCCCTCTCTCTCTTCCACTTATTTCTCCCACCCCTCTTCCCCCTATATATATGACAAAGTGGCGCGCCTCCTCGTTTATTCTCTTCCCACTCGAGCTGCTCGCCCGCCTGGTGATAGGCCGCCGCTCCCTCAGGTTATAGCTACGCCCTTCACTCTCCCCCCTCCCCCTTCCTGCGGTGACCTGCCCACGACCGCACCCTACTACCTCCTCGTCTCGTCTGCGCTCCTCCTTAACGACGACCGCCGCGCTCCGCTCGCTAGGAGGGGGTTGGAGGCACACTTTGTGCTGACGACGCTAGACAGCCGTGCGACAGCGAGGAGTCTGGCGCCCGTCCAAGCAGGTCGGCGTCCCTGCCCGGCCGCCCGGCCCAGGTAGGAGAAGTAAGGACTAGAGAGGGGTCACGCTGCCACCGCCACGCCCCGCCACGCCGCTGGATGTAATGGAACGCGACGCACGAGTCTGCCGTGCGGTCGCCCATTTGCCTTGTCTGCGGCCTGAGACTTACGCGCCATCCGGAGAGATGAGAGAGAGAGAGAGAGAGAGAGAGAGAGAGAGAGAGAGAGAGAGAGAGAGAGAGAGAGAGAGACTTTGTGCATCTGCGAGGAGAATTATCACGGCTCGTGGGCGCGCGCGGGGTGGGCTTTAGGCCTTTCGCTCGCCGACGCTGACACGGCCTTTCACCACTGTGTCTCATGACGAGTGAAAGTGCCGCGCGGGGGTCGAGGAAGGCGGCGGCGGCGGCGGCGGCGCCAAGACGGATTGCACTCATCCGGCGGCTATTACACGCGCCCGGGCGGCGGAGCATCACCGCACATTAGCATGAGCAGGCCTCTCTGTGCTGGGGCCGCTCAAGTGCTCCGGCAGCCAGCCTACAGAGGCGAGGCCCTAGCATGCAGCCGCGGGGGCAGGGGGAGCGTTTAAACTTCGCCAACAAGCTGGGTGGGGTCGTGGTCGTCAATGGGTCGGCGGCGGACCGCTATTGCGCCCTACACAAAACCTTGCTGTTTTTGTTGATTTTCAAGGCGCCGCGCCGTAGCTGTGGCGTGGTGGGGGCGCGGCCGGGGGCGCGGCGGCCGCCGGGATCATAGCACGCAGAATTGCCTGACTTTGAGAACTGCCAGGACAGAGCAGGAGCGGGCGGGCTAGGGGCGGTGGGATCCAGTTTCCAGTGAAGGGCGCTCTGAGAGAGAAAAATAAGGACAAAAAAACAAAAAGAAAGGTTTAATCTGGCAGGGGGGAGAGGGAAGTCTTGTCAACCCTTAATGAGTATGGGGAGGAAAGGCTCAGGCTGTGAACAAACTGAACACCGGAAGCGAAAAGTTGAATCAATTTTGACGCCAGGAGGAGGAAGAAAGGGGCGGCAGGGGCAGGGTGGGAGAAGGAAAGCGATGCCGTAGGGAGGAATGTTATGGCAGCGCCACGGGGCCCGGCCGGGGTGGACCGCCATCAATTTGCCCCCCCCCCCCCGTCCCCCCCTCCTCCGTCGCCCTTTTCCAAACTCCCCTTTCAGCACTCGCCTCTATGTCCTTTGCGATTCGTTAGGAAAGTTTTAGTCCGGGCCGGGTCGGGCTGGGGCAGCCCGCTCCCGCGCTGACGACCAGCCTCGCCCCGCGCGGCCCCGCGCGCCCCTGGCCCGGAGTCATTCCGCCCCTTACATTTTCTTACGCGGGTTCGGCCCGGCGCTCGCCAGAGTGCGACTGTCAGTTTCTTTTCTTGTCCCTCTGCTCGCCACGCCTCGCGTCGTATTTTTTCTCATCTCGCCTCATCCTCCTCCTCCTCCTCCTTCGCCTTATTCTTCTTCCTCTCCTGTGTCCTCTCATCTCGCTGCTGGGCGCTACACTGCAGTGGTCCGTGAAGGGCTTGGCATGCCCCAGCGGGGGCCCAGCGGGGGCGGGGGCGCTACCCGCCCGGCCCCGGCCCGGCTCACCCTCAGGTTGGCAATAAGGGCCGGAATGATATTTGGGCTTACCGTTAGGGAGTGCGAGGGAGAGGGAGCGCTGGCAGGGTTGCTGCGAGAGTGGGCGGAGAGAGAGAGAGAGAGAGAGATGGATCCCTGTGGGAGAGGGTCGCCCGCTGGCTCCGCTTGCTCCGCTCCGGTACGAGCCGTGGGGGTGGAGGCAAGGCGGCTGGCAGGGAGCGGTCGTGATAACTTCTTGTTTCTGAGAACGTCTTGCCGTTTAAACGTAACTTGGAGGCATTTTGATATATTAGAGTCAAGAAGAAACCCACTTCCTTCCCTCGTCTTCTTTGTGGAGGAGGGCGGGCTGAGGGGCAGTGGCGCACGGCAGAACACAGCACTGTTTCATTGAAATGTAAGCATGTTTTTTTTTTGTTTTCCCCGCTAACACTTTACAAACTTGTCCGGTAGCGTGCGGTCAGGTCCCTTTCCCTTTGTTTTTCTCCCAGAGTATTTTTACGGGCTACCGTACGTTCGGGGCTGTGTGTTGGTTTCCTATATTTCATTCCCAAGTGGAATTATGGAAGGGGAACGGGCGGCCGCGGCAGCTCGAATGCAATGGCACCGCCCAGCCCGGCCCGACCCGGCCCGACCCGGCACACGCAGACTCGAGTTGTCATTCGATGAAAATACGGCGAGAAAATTGCGCGGGCGTCGCGCGGCCCAGGCCAGGGCCCTTCTGCCGGTCTGTGACCCCGCCCTCCTCCGGGCTCGGGTGGTCCTCCCCGGCCGTGCCGGCCCGCTCCGGGCAGGAGGGACAGGGCCCTGATTTATCTCATTCAGAATCTGCAGCGTCGCCGTGTCAAAGCAAACTGTGAGGCTCCGGGAGGGCCCCGCGCCCCGGGGTGCGGCTCCGGGGGTCACGCCGCCCCAACCGCGCGCCGGAAATGTGCTGAATTCGGAGCCGGTGACACTTTTCAATCACCCGGCTAAAAAGGCGGGGCAACGAAAGAAAAGGTGGGGAGGGGGGGGGGCGGTCGCTCTGCGGGCTCTTTCTCTCCTTGTCCTTCCGCAGAGTACGCGCGGCCCGCAGCGCACTCAGCAGGTCTAGTCGGACTCTGCTGAGGTGGCGACTAATGAAGGCTCACCGAGCCACGTAGACATCCACGCGCAGAACGCCTGAGCGTGCCCTGTAACGTCTTGAATAGAAAACGCCTTACTGTTCTTTTCGCGAGCTCAATTAGCTGCCACTGGGGTTCGAAAGCTGGAAATTTTTTCTGAAAAATTATGGAAAAATGTCTTTTTTTTCTGAAAAATTACCCAAGCCATATTTTTTGCAAGTGAAAAAATGTGAAAAATATTTTCTTGCTGTGTATTATGTAAAGAATGGTAAACTATCAGCTCTAATTTTCATTTAAAACTCGAGGGGGCGGGGGCCTCCACTCCGGCAATGCGGTGTTCCTCGCCCCGCCAATCCGACAGCAATCCGACGGCAATCTTTAAAACACTACCATCAGGCCCAAGGCGCGCAAATTTGAATATGCCATTAGTCGGTTTCCCTTAAACCATTCAGTGTTAATAAATTATAAAAAATAACAATAAGAAAAGAATTCGAAAAAATTCACGAATCTTTTTATTTAAAAAAAAAAAATGAAAAATTTCGAACTCTATAGCTGCCACTGTGGCATTGGGCCTTCGGATACTGCCGCCGCCACAACACCCTGCTTTCACGATGTCTTGTATTCCTTGCTGAAATGACGTTTACTCTCGCTCCAAAGCATTTTCATGCCCCTCCACAATTTCTAATCGCTCTTCTCCTCCTCCTCGCCTCCCCCTGCCCGCCGACATGACCTTCATGGCGCCACTCTCGCTCAGTATTGTCCGCCCGAGCAATCATCTTTTACATCCCCCCTCCTCCCCGCACCACCTCCACCGCCTACCCCTCCATCATCTACATCGCTCCGGCCCGCCGCAGCCGCCGCGCCGCGAACAGTCTTCGCGGGGGGTACAGAACAAGCCGCAAAGTTGGGCGCAGAATTATAGCTCGAGTCTCGTCTCCCTCCTCCCGGCGCCGGCCCGGGCCCGGGGCCCCATCCACTGAGGGCCATCTTCTGCACCACCTTAGTCCCCGCCGCCCACGCCCCGCAACCCTTTGCCGCGCGGCACTTTAGCACACCTCACTCCCGCGGAATGGGCCAACCCACTTCAAGGGGCCGCCGCTCAGCCCGCCACGCCCCTCCCCGCCACGCCCCTCCCCGCCACGCCCTCTCTCGTGCAATTTATAATCGAACTCGCGGCCCCAAACCCACCGCAGCGCTTAGTGACGGCGGCGTACAGCAGGGGCTGCTGGGGCAGGGCCCGCGCGCCTGCGCAGGGCGGCGGAGGCTCCTCGTCAGCCCTACCGGCCACAGGCCGCGGCCGCCACCTGCAGGCTCTCCTCGGGGGCGGATAGCGTCTCTCCCCGCTCATGTCGACTCGCTCGCACCGCGCCGGCCACGCCCGCCCCGCCCCGCCCCGACCTGTTTGTTGTAGAGAACGCCCTCGCATGCCGCTGGCTGCTTGCTGCCTGCTGCACTGAGCTGCTTTCATCAGCGCGCTCGCTCTTTTGGACGTAAAAGTATGAAGCGTTGGAGTGGAAGAGGGAATGGAGCGGCGGCGGCGGCAGCCGGCAAGAGCAACACAACCAAAGTGCTGGCGGGGCGAGCAGCACTTCCGCGCTCAGATTCGCTCTTGTATTTTTATTCCAAAGCGTGTAACCTATGTTTGCACACCTATCACGTCAGCAGCAGCAGTAGCAGCAGCCGTTGGCCGCTTGAGAGTCCCACTGGGGTACGCTTCAGTGGCTTACATGACGGCGTGCTGCTAAGGGTATTCCGCTAAACTGAAACCGGAACCTTGCAAAGAAAATCACGCCCGCGCTGCTTCTGTTTCCTCCTGTGTCCTGTGCTTTCATTGGCTGGCGGTGAAAGTGACGTTTGCGTTAACCAATCAGATTTCGAGAGAAAACAGAACCGGAGGTCATGCTCTTCTTCTTTAAGTTCCTGTTTTCCTCTAGCGGAATACCCTATTGGCTCCGCGCAGCGACTAATCGCATGCCGGTGGAACAGGGCGGGACGCGACGGGCTTCCGTCGCTGAACGTCGCGGTGGCTGCCGCTGTTCGCGCGGAGCGGAGCGGGCGGGCGGAGCGGGCGGAGCTCGCGGGGCTGGTCGCGCCCCGGCGTTCCGCGCGCCACAAAAGGTTTCCGCCTCGTCTGCTACCTGCTACTCGTCAGCCACATCCCTCCGCGGCCCGCCCCCGCACCCGGCTCGGCCTCGGCCACGTAAAGCGGCAAGGGCAATGAAAAAAAAGGTGGGGAAAATAAAAATACAAAAGCGGAGCGTAGCACAACGCAGGCAGGCAGGCACCTGATGCAGTTGATGCTTGCTGCGGCTCTCACCCCGCCCCGCCACGGCCCACCACACCCCGAGCCTCACACGCGCTGCCCTACATCCCCTCAGCCCTGCTGTGCCGCGCCTGTGGGCTCAACGGCGCTCCGTCAAGTGGACTGACATGTCCTGTCAATGCCAGAGCCGGCCTCACCCCAAGGCCTCACACTGCGGTGGATATGGCGCTGCCTGGCGCTGCCCCTCGTTGCGGTCGGATGTACTCTGCTGACACTCCGTGGCGCCCCGCGGCCCGCCGGCCTGGCGAGCAGCGTTTGCGACGGCGGCCGTGTGCCGTGTTGATATGTCGAAGGGCTTTCATGATCTGCACGGAGGTTTATGGCAGGTGCATCAGCTGAAGCTAAGAGAAACTGCGTTGGGAGGATTTTCCGGCAGTGTATAACCGTCCGCTGTCGCAAACACTATAGGCGCTCTGCTACGCGATTCCCTCCCTTTCCCCCTCCCCCATTCCCTCCGGCGTCGCAGTGTGTTGGCTAGCCTATTTTTTTTTCCTCTTTCCTTTCCGGCCCGGCTAGGCTTGGCTCTGATAGCCACGCTGAGTCTGATGCGTTCCAACAACTTGAGCATTGAGAGGTAATCGCTCCACCCCCTCCCCCCTCTCTCATTTCAAACTCAACTCGCTCCGCCATCCATCGCGGATCCTACCAGCCGCAACGCTCTCGGCCTTCCCCTACGCCGTAGTGCCGGGCCCGCCACTGCCGCCTGCTCAAGTACGCCAAAGTTGCTCCCCCGCTGCACCTTAACGACAATAAATTCCTTTGCCGCTGAAATGAGGGAGAGAAGGCTGTGGAGAGAAGCGTAGTGGCCGGGAGGGGGCGAGGCCGAGTGGAGGTGGGGCGGGGAGGGAAGGGGCGTGACGGCGGGGCTCCTCCACTGCTGCATGCCGGTAGCAGTGTCCCGGAACTTTTGCAGATATGACAAGCGTTGCGCTCGGAGCCGCCGCGTGTCCACAGCCATCCGGACAAAAAGGCTTCTAGATGGCGCTGCTGGTGCCACCAGACAGGAAGCGTCCGGTACAACTACAAAGCGGTGGTGAGAGGGGGGGAGGGGGCAGCTGCGCATCGGGACGAGTGCGGCGGAGCGAAGCGGGGGAGACAGAGTGAAAAGAACGAAATGAGGGAAACACGATAAGAAATATGAAATGAAAAAGAAAGTCAACAAGACAGCAAAGTCAATGAAGGAAGTGCCCCCCCCCCTTCCCCGCGGGGCCTGGCCGTGCTAAGGGGTTTCCTGGAAAACGGAACAGCGTTTGGGAACGCAATTTTATCGTTTGACGCTATCGCAGCGCTATCGTTGAGTTCAGCGCCTGCTCAGCTCAGGGTATACGTTATCACTAACTGGGAGGTCGCATCACTAACGTGACTAAAATCACGATCACATTGTATATGTGACATCCCGGGGACATCACACTTGCATGTGTGACGCCTGTCACATTTGGTTTTCCTGCGCGCGTGCTGAAGGTAACCCTCAGGCCTTCTCTGCTCCTCCCCACCTCCCCTCCCAGGCGCCCCGGGCGCGGGCGCCCCCGCCGCTCTGTTCCCCCGGCAAAGTTTGGGCGCCGAAAAACAAAGTGATTTTCCACTCAGCCGAACCTCGAGCCACCGCGCACCCGCACCGCCCGGCTTCGCTCGGCTCCGCTCCCTATTTCTCATTGGTGGGGCTTAGCCCTCGCCTGGGGACGGGGACTCCTCGTCCGCTCCTCATATAACCTTCCTCTCTGAGCTGACCCGACCTGGCGGCTCAAAATACACACGATACACACCGTAACTCGGTGTGCGCCCACAGAGCCTGCGGTCCGGGTCATAAAACTCGTGACAGTATGCGGGTTTGCGTATCCGCTCTCAAGGCGCCGTTGGCTCCGAGAGGAATAAGCAGTGCTACATAGTGTTTTCTGATAAAAGGGTAACAGTGAGTTTTAGTCGCGTACGCACTTTCATCGTGGTTCCCACAAGCCTGGCACACCTAGACCTAGAATATCATGGAAAGTATTGAAGGAGTGCAAGTAGTCGTGGGATCAGAGGGGAAAAGTCATGGAAATCGCTCATTGGAGGAAGCACAAAACAGAGCTGCGCAACGCGCTCTCTGCGGGAATATTTTTGCTTGACAGATGACAGATATTTTTTTTTAAATGAATAATTTACTCTCCATTTTAGTTGTCTCTTATCATTTTAATTTCTACCAAATTAAGGGGGAAAAGTCATAGCATTGCGGCATTTTTCTTTAAACGCTTTTCCGGAAAACTAAATTGAAAATGCAGTAGCCGAAATACGGGAACCCTAAACGCCCCCTTTTTCCCCCTCCTAGTTCAGTCTTTTCACTTAGTCTTGCGTCCTGTGTCCTGCCGGCCTGGCCATGCTCGTCCCGGCGGCCCGGCCCCCCGAGCGCATCGCCCCTGTGCAGCGAGCCGAGCACGTACGATACGCTGAGGGGGCGGGGCGGGGCGGGTGGGGCAGTCCTGCCCGGAGGTGTGATAACACACGTTGCGTGCCTCTAGTTTACACATCACGTGGCAGCGTAAAGCCTTCACGTGAAAACACCAATCGTGCAAAGTGGAGCCTGCGAGTGCCGCGCGCGCGGCAACAAAAGCCTTATTCGGCCCGGGCAGGGGGCGGGTGCGGGGTGGGGGTGGGGCTCTCAGTGAAGTTTGGAGCTCGCTTGCTGGCGCTGTCAGTCGAAGGTTGGCAGCGTGGCGTTTTCCGTCCCGCCCTTGGTAAAACCCTCCGATTTTCTAATAATCCACGAGTATTCGTGGTACTCTCTCTCTCTCTCTCTCTCTCTCTCTCTCCTCTCTCTCTCTCTCTCTCTCTCTCTCTCTCTCTCTCTCTCTCTTCCTCTCCACATCCTTCCTTTGCTCCCTTTTCGGATGCGTTGGATCCTCCCACTCTTATCTTTCGCGGGATTATCAGGGCGAGTCGTTAAAAGTGCGTTGGAGTCCGCAGCGCAGTCGCCCCGCCCCGGAGTGCCGCTCTGGGGCGGCTGGTGGATGACGATGTGACGCCGTGGACCGGATTGGCGGGGCGGGTGGGGTGGGGCAGGGGCAGGGCGAGGTGGGTCGTGGTGCCGCCGAACGCTACACCGCCCATCCGTCCCCGGCGAGAAATTACAACTTTATGCAGCAGAGGCTCCCCCCCCCCCCTCCACTCGCTCGCTCCCTCTCCCTTGCGCTGCCCAAATCCAGTCACGAAAGTCAACATTAGTTCGGCAATCAGTGTGATTCTCCTCCAAAGCGTGCGGCCCAGCCTGCCCCCTACAAACTTCGATTTGAGTTCGACGCGAAGCCGCAATATGAGTTTCCTTCCACGCTCCGGCGCGCCTCCGCGCCCGGCAGCCGGCCTCCGGAATTAGTTGGATTCCGCGATGTGGCAGAGCAGGGCGAGGCGAGGTAAGCACGGGCCAGCGGCTGGAGCAGGCCAGGGCGACAGATCGGACCAGACCGCCCTCCCCTGAGACAAATGTCATTTTCCATTTCCCAGAACCCGCCCAGCCTCACCTGTCACTATTCCCGCCCCTCTGATACCGACCCTGTGCTCTGCCATGCCGGGCCGGGTCCCGGGTCGCCCCGTAGACCACCCCGCCAATCGCCTTCAATGTCCACTCCGTCCGCACATGACGAAATCCCCATGGACAGTCTCGGAGAGCACCCCTCCTCCTCTCTCCGGTACCTGCATCCCCCCCCCCGGCCCCCTCTCACTGCTCCTCTCTTTCTACCTCTCTCTATATCTGTCTCCATCTCTCTCTCTCTCTCTCGCTCGCTCGCAGACTCACACGCGCAGGCTCGCTCCCTCCAGACCGGCAGGATCTGGCGACAGGACGCTGGCCGGCCGGCCGGCCATCACATTCCTGCAGACACATCGGAAATGAAACTGTCCCCTCTTTTCCCCCCGTGCACCCCGTCATCACAGCCCGCTGGACTTTGCCGCGCCGCCCCTCCCGTTGTCGCTGCTGCCATCACCTCTTTTCCCTTTCAGAAGGGGTCGCCCGTCCCTGTCGGCCCCGGGCGGGGCGGGGCGGGGCGGGGCGGGGCGGGGCGGGGCGGCCGGAGGGCGACAGGTGAGGGTGGGGCGCGCGCGGGGCGAGCAGGCGCTCACCATGAAAAATCGATACCCAGCCCCGAAAAATCGACTAAAAGCGAGAACATACGCCCAGGCTCACTCGGGGCAGCGTTTAGACCTGACGGAGGAGGAAAAGTATTCCTTGGATGCTGTTATCAGCAGATAGGCGTATAGCGGTTTCTGTTCCGGGCTGGAGCGGCTGGAGCCCGGCGGTGCGGGGCAATGGCGAGGTATGCAGTTTATAGACGACATCAGAGAGGTCCCGATAAACCTTTCTCAAGTAAATCCACCCCGCATGATAATGTGATTGACCAAACAGAACAGAACAAGTACAAAAAGTACACAAAAAATATGCCGAAGTATGGCGAAGTTTCAGCAAAGTGCGGCAGTCCCAATCTGCTGCGATAGTTTAGGTATACTTTTTTAAAAAATTCAAAAGTACACTTAAAAATGGGAATGTTGATATACTTATTTTCCATGCGGGACCTTGCTCATGCACATTTGTTTTGGTGCGTGTATAGATGCGGGACGGGCCAGGCTCCATGCCCCGCGGGGACGCATCGGAGTCGAGCCGCAACTCGGTGATATACGGTGGAGAGTCGACATGTTTTAGATTTCCCAAGATGCAAAAGTAGCAAGAGAAGCTCTCGCTCTCTCTCCTTTCCCACTGCGTGCGTGCCGACGTGACCGGCGACAAAACGTGGTGTTGCGTGCGGGTGTGTCTGCTATTGAGTTGAAAAAGTCTCGGTGTTTGTGCTGTAGATTGTTTTTCTTTTACGAAGGGCATGTCAGTCTTGCGTGTGTCTGTGTGTATGAAGAGCGAGCGAGCTGCAAAGATTCAGCATGCACTGGTAAAACTAAGGCATAACTGCTCGCCAGGGGCGGATCTAAAGCCGACTGCTATGTGTGTGGCAAAGCAGGCTTTTTGCCCACGATCAGGCGGATTGTAACTCGTGTTGCCTACCCGTCTGGCGGTTTGTTAAGACCTTATGGGGGGGGGACCCCTCCCCCCCCTCTGTATCCGCACCTGCTGCACGCTTCCAGAGGTTACCCGTAAAATAAGGCGTAGGACAGAAACTCTCCCACACATTTAGCTTGGACAAATCGAAGCTGACGCTTCATTTCAAGCCTATAATGTCAGTTCGCTTGAAAGGGCGGCGTAAGGCACTTTGCCTTCGTTTGACCAGCGTAATAAATGCTCAGCATGTAGCGATCGTGTTTAGTCCTCGCAGCAGCGTGTGTCGGATCCTTTCCGCTGAAAAGCGAATCCTCGCGGTGCGGTCGGGTCGTGTTTACATTATTACCCTGCCCCGCGCCGCCCCGCGCACCCCGCGCCGCCCCGCGCCGCCCCGCGCCGCCCCGTCACGCCCCTGCTAGCCTTGGCAGCCTGCTCGGCTTGCCGCGGAGCTGCGACTGGATTCCAGGTAGCTCCGGTCGCATACACAATGTAGCGGGCCGGGGCCGGAGCGGAGCTGCTGGAGCCAATGCCGGAGCCGCCGGAGCCGGAGCCCCTGCCCGCCCCGCGGCGTCACACGCTCAGCAGGGTCTGCTCGGCTCCGCCCGGCCCGGGGCAGCCGGGGCAGGCCCGGGGCCCTGCTGCCGCCAAGCCTTGCCGTCGCCATTTGGCCCCGGAGGGTAACGCCCTGTATGCCTGTGCGCGTACGTGCTTCGAATCTGCATAATACACATGCTTCGCTCATACCGCCGCGATGGTCTCGGAGGAACACAAAAGCGTCAGCGAAACGGACAGAAAGCGCGCTACAATCAGCATACATTGTGGTGGCGGGGCCATTGCGGCACTGGCCGGCCCGGCCCGCCCCGCCGCCGCCCTCTGCCTGGCCCTGCTGGCCCTGCTTGCCCTGCTGCTGGGTAAGGTCCGGTCCGGCGTCGGGCGGGCGTCCACGACCCGCCCCGCCCCGCCCTGTTCCCCGCCCTGCACCCCGCCCCGCACCCCCTCCCCGCACCCCCCGATACTGCTAATGAACCATTTACTGGGCGCGGCCGCCTGCCAGCCATGCTACCCGCTACCCTCTGGCCCGCTCCGGATCTGCCCAGCGCGGGCCGCGATCACTGCGAAAAATATCCCTCGTAAATTTACGACATTTTTTGTAATTTTGATTTACAAAATATGTCGTAAATTTACGACAGCCCATTCTTGCTCGTCGGTCAATTCCAAGTCAATAGGGAGTGCTTTTAAATTTACAATTTCAAATTGTAATTTTACGACTTTTATCATGGAAAATTGTCCCGCAACCCTTACGAGTATTTTTCACAGTGACTCCTGCACTGTAAAAAATCAGTCTTGGATACGGAGCTTGTCACGGCGTTCCGTACCCCATTTTTCGGAAAGGGATAACGGAAATTTACCGTACCTGGCCACCGTACCTACCATTTTTACATGGGCTAGCATAGGGAAAGGGGTACGGAACGCCGTTATCAGTCCGTACCCAAAACGGAAACCGCCGGACACAAAATTAGCGGGAACTTTTCCGTACCTTGGCACCGTACCCACATTTTTTTTACATGGGCTCTTATGGAAAGAGGGTACGGAACCGAATGTACGGAGACACCGTAATCTAAATTAACGGTATATTTCCGTATGGGTGACCGTGATTTTTTTTACAGTGTGGGCGAGCTGTATCGAGGAAGCAGACTATATGCCTTGCCCTCCCCGGTCAGCTTCATCACAGTCCGTGCGCCGACCGACAATGACCCATATTCTAGATGCGAGGGGTTTGCTTCAGCCGGTAATGGTGTTTCGATGTGCGATATAGGGCGAATGTTTTGATGCTCCCGCTTGAGTCTTATATTCTACATATTGACGATGGCCTTTCCTTGGAGCCGCAGTTGATCGTGCCCAAGCCACCCCAGCGATTGGCTCGAACTCTCTATGAAATATATATAAAAAAAATATACAACCAAAAATAAAAGTATTTTTGAGATATGTCTGCTGATGCCAAACTACGCAGCGTTGTTGATTGCTAGCCTAATTTTGTGCGACATGTTGTGAGACTGCAGATAAACTTCATAATTTTATTATCACGGATTCTTTAATTGAATTCCTTTTATTTTTATTGTTTGTCTGTCTTGTTTTATATAAGTGCTACGAGCGAGGTGCCCATGCATTCGCGTAAGAATTTTTATCAATTTTAGCAGTGATACAGCGGTTAAGGTTACCATACAAAGAACTTGTTTCGTTTGCCGGAACGGCTTCTCTCAGTGCCAGCAGTGCACGGCAAGCGGCAAGAGACCTGAGGAAAAAGAGAGAGAGAGGCAGAGAGAGAGAGAGAGAGAGAGAGAGAGAGAGAGAAGAGAGAGAGAAGAGAGAGAAAGAGAGAGAGAGGGGGGTGGGAGGAAATAAGAGAGGACGGCGAGTTTCATTTAGGGTGCAGAGCTTTGCTTACATTTGCGTAATTTTATCGTGGGCCGTAGACGGCGGCCTGTTGCAGTAGTTCTGTGCGGTGCGCCTAAATAGGGTGCGGAGAGGTTCAATATCAGAGAGGAGGAGCTCACTACGGCCGCGTGCGTACGCGTGTATGTGTATACAGGGAGGCGAGCGCCGTCCCTTGTGGCTGCCGGAGTATCTTGTCTGCCCCAGCAGCAGCAGCAGCAGCCACGGCATGGCGCGCGCAGCCCAGCCTCGCAAACGCAAACCGCTTGTGGCGCCGCAAACAGCGCGTGGAGCGTGGCCTCAGGGGCGTCTGTCGCCTCCCCAAGGTCAGCGGAGGCGCAGGTGGCGGCGACCCGCGACCCGCGCTATCGGCTCAGTCGGGGCCCCCCGCCCCGCCCCGCCCGGCCCCGCCCCGCCCCGCCCCGCCCCGCCCCGCCCCGCCCCGCCCCGCCCCGCCCCGCCCCGCCCCGCCCCGCCCCGCCCCGCCCCGCCCCGCCCTCACCACAAAGTCACCCACAGCAGAGCCGACGACCCCGCCCTGCGCGGCCCGGAGGGATGACTCCTGCAATAATACCGCCGACTCGACTCGGCCCGGGCCAACCCAGCAGTGTGCCTGCCTGCCTCTCCTGCTTGCCTGGTCTGCAGTGAGTGAGTAAGCTGTCAGGATTTTTGACAGTGCTCTTTGTGGCGTCGCTGTGGTACCGCCGGGCCGCGCGGGGCCGGGCATTACAATGCAGAGCAGGTCTGTATAAAGTGATGCTGTCTTCCCTCGTACGTAGTGCTGCTGCGCGCGTTGCTGCCTGCCGCGATGTAGCCTCCCGTAACCCCCCCCCTCTCTCTCTCTCTCTCACTCTCTCTCCTCTCTCTCTCTCCCTCCCTTTCCCCTCCCTCTTGGTTTCCGAAAGGCCACCCACGCCTACCACACGCCCGCACCCTTTCACTACTTTTTCAATTGTGTCCTCTGTGTGTGGACGCGTTTTCTCTTGCGACCGCCACCTGTGAACTCGTGTGATCTGATGGCGCCTCCCTTTCTCCCGCTCATTCTCTCTCTCTCTCCCTCTCTCTCTCTCTCTCTCTCTCTCTCTCTCTCTCTCTCTCTCTCTCTCTCTCTCTCTCTCTCTATCTCTCTCTCTCTCTCTCTATCTATCTCTCTATCTCTCTATCTATCTATCTATCTATCTATCTATCGATCTATCGATCTATCTATCTATCTATCTATCTATCTATCTATCTATCTATCTATCTATCTATCTATCTATCTATCTATCTATCTATCTATCTCTATCTCTCCTCTTTCGTCTCGCGGCTCAGCTGGGGGTGCCAGCCCAGCCGAAGAGGAGCAGCGTCGTGTGTTCAACTCATTCTTCCTCCTCTCTCTGTCTCTCGTTAGCTCGCTTGCTTCTCCTCGCCACCGTCTCACGCCGGTCTCCTCCGCTGCAGCCTCTGGCGCCGCGGCGCTGCGGTGTAGTGGTTGCAGCTACACTCCCCGCCCCCGCCCCGCCTCCCGCCCCCGCCCCGGCCCCCGCCCTGCTTCCGCCGGCAGCTACCCCACCTGAAATATGCATGCAAAGAGGCATTTGAGGATACGTCTGCGCTAGCGGAGACGAAAGTGCCGCGGAGGAGAGAGGCGAGGAGAGGGATAAATTGAGAGGAAAGGAACGCACTTCCCTCTTCTTCCTGCTTTCATTTTACGAGGTAAAAGTGCATCAGACGAACGAGGGCGGCCGCGCCGCGGTCGTCGCCGCTTCTTCCTCCAGCTCCGCCTCTCTCCACCGCTCTATATTCCGCGCCCGAAAACTTTCGGAGATGCCGCCGGGAAACGGGGGTCTTGTATGGAAAACAGAATAGAGCGGAACCCAAAATATTTTCTTTTAGACGCGCGGCTGTTTTAAAAATAATCCGTTTTCCTTGCTTTTTGCCCGAAGTAAGGAAGGTGAAAAAGTGTAGTTTGTGTATACTTAATTGGATTTTTACCTCCGGGGTGTGTGTGCAAGAGAATAGCGGCAGGTCCTGCCTGCCCGGCCCGGCCCCGTCCGGACAGCACCCTCAGCCCCCCTCCCACGCCCCGCCGCGTCGCGCCAGCCTGTCTCCTCTCAGGATATGCGGGCCCATAGCGTCGCGGCGTGCACTCCCCATCTCTCTCTCTCCCTCACTCACTCTAGAGGAAGATGGGGAAGACAGGAGAAGCGGCAAACTTTCAGCGGTGATGAAAAGACGCGCGGAATGGGTGGGTGTGGCCGTGACCGATTTCTCCTTCCCCCAGCGCAGCCCCACCCCCCACCCCACCCCTCCCCTTCCTCTCTCTCTCTCCCTTCCCTGTTCGGTTATTATTATTATTATTATTATTATTATTATTATTATTATTATTATTATTATTATTATTATTATTATTATTATTATTATTATTTCCACCTCTCCTCCAGTTAAAAATTAATAATACACAAGAGAGTAGTAGCGCGCACCGCCCCCATAATCCCTCGGTGCCGTATGAGGCGCCGCCCCGCCCCGCCCGCGGCAGCGGCCCCGGACTCCTGTCGGCGCCGGGCTCTGAGCTGAGCCAGGCAGCGCGGATTCAAATACGGTTCCGATTGGTTCGGGTCGGTCCGCCACGTAGTTCCGCAGTAGGCATTCGGCAAAGCAGCAGCATTCCCCTCCATCTCTGAGTAGTAGCCCCCGTGCCAGACAGTGCTGCTCCACCGGCCGGGCCCCGCCACGCCCCGCCACGCCCCTCTGCCTTTGAAGTCGCGACTACAAGTCCTTTTGGAGGGCCGTCCGCGCTCCTCCCTGACGGGCCCGACCCGACCCACTGGCTGGGAATGGAATGCCAGCCCTGCCCCGCCCTGCCGCGCCTTACCCCGCCCTTCCCTGCCCCGCCCTCACCCGCCCACACACCCGCCCTCCCCTGCTCCGCCCCTGCTCCGCACCTCTTCCTCCCCCGCGCTAGTGCACCTTCAGTGCCCCCCCCCCTCCTCCAGTGCCCCGCTATGCCCGTCCACCCGGTGAGCGCCGATTGTGCTCTGCTCTCTCTCTCTCTCTGCGCGACTCTCGAAACTTTCGTGTGCTAAAACCTCGAGTGATAAATCCTAGCAGCAAATGACGCCGCGTGGCGCGCCTATTCCATTCCGCTCTACCCCCCGCCCGCCCGCCTCGCGCCTGCCCTGCTCCGCCCCGCCTAGGTCTGCTCCGCCTTATTGAGAGCTCTCCGTCCATTCTCGACCTCGCGGTAGTCCAATACCTCAGCAATCTGAACTAAAGCTGCGATGGTCCACCGTGCAAAATATTTGTTGGTTTGTGTGGTCACATGCTACACCAAGAGAACGAGTTAGTTGATACGACCAAATCGGGGTTTGTAGGAAACAAAACTTATAGTTCCTGAATCTGACTAATTTTTAACACCCTTGGTTTGAAATAAATATGGTTGGACAGACAAAAAGTTCAATTTCTCAATTTCTTTTATCAAATCACTTTAATTTTAGTTCATTGAGCTGAAATTTGATTGATTTTGAGTTTGGTCTCCTGATCTGAACGGCTTTCATGGTGAACGCTCCAAAATTTTATGCTAATCTGATATTTTAAAAGTCTTGGTATAAATTTGGAATGCCCGGACGGAGAGAGTATCAAAAAATAAAATAAAATGGGCAAACTAACGCCTTATTTGTCTTAATTATTGCTTTAAAAAGGTGCTATGGCCTACCTCATTCTTTTTTCCCTGTGCCCTGTGCGGTATCTCCAATAGGAGCGCTTGCATTTCACCTTACGCCGGGGTGGATCGGCCTTGATGAGGCAGGCCAACTCATCAGTGTGGGCTCAAGGGCGATTATTGTGGCGAGGCGGGCAGCGTGGGGGGCCCGGTGCGGAGCGGGGAGCGGGGCGAGGTGAGACAATGCCGAGGTTGCGGTGTTGAGGCCGCCGCCCCGCCACGCTTGAAAACTGCACGAGGGGCAGTTGACGCGGAGGGACAACAATGTAACGGAGGATGTAACAATGGGCGGGAGATGAGTGTGCCGAGACTGCACAATGAAGTGGTCCCGGGGTGGGGGCTGAGAGTGGACCGGGGTTGGGCTCACGGGGTGCGGGGGCGGCCGCATGCGGTTGCCGCGGGGCGGAGGGTCACGACGCCCGGTGTGGTAGGGGGCAGCAGCAGCCGCCCCGCTCCGCAGCCGTACCGCTGCAGAAAGGAGAAAGTCTCCGTTTGCTTGAAAGGAATTTAGCATTATTGGATTGGGAAAGCTCTCTGTAAAGTGTCCCCCTACTTCCCTCTCTCTCTCTCTCTCTCTCTCCTCGGGCGCGCGCCGCCGCCCCCGCGTTACGACGTGCCGCCTCCGAGGCCCTCCCCGCGCCGCCCCCGCGGTACGACGTGCCGCCCCCCGCCGCGCACCGCCCCCCGGCCCAGTTAAGGGCCACGTTAAACGCCAATCAGCAAAATGGTTGGATAGGGATTAGGCTGGGCGCGGCGGCGGCGGCGGGCCGAGGCGGCCGGCGGCTCAGGAATTCCAGAGTCTTTCTTTAAGAGGGAAGTTCGTCCCGCCTCCCTCCCCTACCGTGTACACTGTTTTTCAAAAGGCAATATGGTCATTGCCGTGTTTCATCGTCGTGGGCTGTACAAAGACAGACCTCAGTACACTGCCTACTACAGAGAGCGTTCACCCTGGTAATACTCGTAGCCTCGACGAAGGTACGGTTTATTTCCGGACCTTGCTCTGTACCTTCTGTGGTCTCTTTTTTTTTAGGAAAAAGAAAACGAAACTCCGTACCGTATAAGGAAAAAAATTAGAAGCAGGAACAATTTCCGTAATCTTCCATATATCCTCAGTTTTATTGACATTGTGTGTTATGAGGGAAATGAGACGGCATTTCGGTACTTAGTGCGTGACCGTAGTTCGTACTTACTGTATTAACATTTCGTAATAACTTGTTTTTTTCTTTTACAATGTGACTTTATAGATAAAGAGTAGAAAGAGCGAGTGCAAAAATGTGCAATAAGGATCGGCGGTATCCTCCACGGTAGGGAGGCGAGCTCGAGGCCGGGGGTAGGAGGGGGTTCCCCTCGCTTTCGTGCCGTGCGGCTCGTCTTCCCCGGCCCGTTGTTAAGTAGAGGCGGGGCGGGGCGGGGTGGGGCGCCCGAACGCCCGGACATTGTTGCGGCTAGTCTTCTTGCAATACGTTTCGCCCCCCTCCCCTCACTCATCTTTTCCCCCATAGCAGGGGGCTTGGCTGTTCCAGCCTCGCCTCCAACCCACAACCCACTGGGCCCCTTCTCCGCACCAGCACTAGCACCATGGCACTAGAGTGACCATGCCCCCGTGACAAAGCATCCCTGGTGCCCTGCCCAACCTCCTTCTCCTTCTCCCCGCCCATCTCTCTCTCTCTCTCTCTCTCTCTCTCTCTCTCTCTCTCTCTCTCTCTCTCTCTCTCTCTCTCTCTCTCTCTCTCTTTCAATGTCTCTTACTCTCCTTCCCTATCTTTACGGCGTCTGCCCATCGGGTCCCAAATAACCTGGATGTGGATCCGCGCGCTCACTGCGCAGTGCTTGGATAACCGGGGCGGCTCGCGGCCCCGGCAGGCCAGATGGGGGTTTAATTGTGATGGAGCGCGGCCCGAGGCCCGCGGGCGCTGCCCGGCGCTGGCCTGTCCAGCACCTTCAGCGGTCCTTCCCTCCGTCCGCCCTGGAGCCTCGCGGTCCGACTGCCACACGGTAAAAACAATGTCCGATTTGTTTTTTTAGGAGAAACGGAAAACACTACATGACATGACTTTGAGGAAAACTCCTCAGGTTTTGAGGGAGTTTCCTCTAAAATGAGGGAAATTTTCTAATTTTTGGAGAGGACTTACTCAAAATCTGAGGAGTTCTCCTCATAGTCACCTCAACGTTTTTCCTTTTTCCTCAGAAATTAAGACATGATTTTTACCGTGGACAGAACCTCCTCTGCGACCGGCCCTGCTTTGCTGCTCCCATTCATGCTGCCTGGCACTGATAACGCTTTTATTAGGTTAGTTTACCGTGTTTTGAAATCTCTATGAGCCCCGCGCTTTAGTACACGGAAAGCGCTGTGATGCCGTTTGTCTATCAGTAACGGTTGGCGCGCGCACTATTGTGCCGTTTGTGTGGAATATTATCTTAGCAAGGTCTTAAAACTTCTCCGATGAAACCATCAGATCTTGTGGAATCTCCGACGGAACAAGCCCACATGTCACGAAGGTTCCAAGCTAAAATGAGGACTGTTGTATAGTCAGTGTTTATCTTATTGCACGTGTCAGCAAACTGTGGGTCGAAACCTGCTCCCAGTGCACACACCGCGCTCTCTCGCGACAAGTCCACACTGTTCCGGCTCAGTCGCCGATGTCCCCTTCCTCCCTCATGTCCTCCCGCCCCGTATTAACTCCTTCTCTCTCGCACTCTCCCGGAGCGTCCGGTCCGCCACTCCCTCGGCGCTTTAACACGAGAGGGTTTTAGGGATGATGGTATTGGTCTGGCGGCGGTGGGGCTATGCGCTCCCGTCCGTGTTTTTCAGCCGTCTGCTATATTGCGCGCCGCGCTGGCTGTATTTGTCAGCCAATGAGGAAACGAGCGACTGGTCCCTGGCCGCTCGCAAAACAAGGCGGCAGGCGCGCAAACACACACACTCACACACACACACGCACACACTGAACGCTCCCCACGCCCCGCCGCGCCGGACTGGGAGCGGCTGTACTGTTTTTGCTTCGTCAGGCTAACCCTCTCCCCCCCACCCCCACCCCTCTCCTCCCAGGCGGACTCTCGAGGCTCCCGCGGCCACCACGCAAAGTTTTAACGAGCCCTAGCGCCCGATGGGGCCGGGGTGGGGGCTGGGGGTTGGGGATCGCGGGGGGCCAGGAGGGAGGAGAGATATCTGTGGGGGCGCGGCGGGAGGAACAGAAATGTACTTCCAGTGATGGTCTGCTTGTCGTCGCCGAAATGAAAGAAGTGTGAGGGGCACCGAGCAACATGTATCCTTTAATCACCGCAAACCCTCAAATCTAATTTTTCACTTAAATTAGGTGAGGACTCTTTTCCATGCTTAACAGGAGTGAGAATTTTTAACCTCACTCTCTTCGAGCGAGATAGTTTTTAGCCTGACTCTATTCGAATGGATTTATATACCGCAATCTGAGCACGAATCCTCACTTCATTAGGAAGAGGTTGCAAAATTATCTCAAACAGAGCAAAGAAAAATCTTCTCACTCCCCACACTGTTATTCAATTACTGAGACGTCACATTCTTTTTCATGTGAAAACTGGCACATTCCTTTTAATATTAATGTCACATTCTTTTGAATGTGACAGTAAAATTTAGCCCGCAGATTCTGGCTGATTCACGTTGAAAAGAATGTGACATTACATTTTAAACAATGTGACATGACACAATTCACATGAAAAAGAACGTGACGTCACAGTAATTGAATAACAGTGGCAGAGAATCATGACTCGTCGATTTTCAGTGATCAAAACGCATTGTTTTAGACTGTCTTAAGCACTCTAGATGCTGCACTAAAATAAATTGTATTTTCTATCAGATTTTGTCTCCTGTATTGCATTAGATTTTTATGAGGCGCCAATCATCCAGATAAGGTAGAGGGGTCGGTCGGGCGCTGGCCATTCCCTTCCCTTGGGTCCAAAACAAACCGTCTGATGTGTAGGCAAGCCCTGCCGCGCGAGCCGCCGGAATTAGGCCTAATTAGGCAAAAGATTTGGGTCCGGTTCGCTGGGGCCTTCTGTTACAACTGGTAAAATTTTCTCCCTGCCTCTCCCCCTTCCCCTCCCGTCCCCCTCTCTCTTTTTATCTCTCCGCTGCAGTCTCTTCTATAATTGAGGCTAGGAAAAGAAATAAAAAAAGTGCAACGCTTTGCAGTGGCCCCTGTCTCTGCCCGAGGCTGGACCGGCAGAGCCCCGGCCGCGGCCGCCCCGGGGAGAGAAAGGGGTCGAGTTGTTATTTCGCGGGTTGCCATTCTCTCTTGACAAAAGATTAACTAAGCTGTTCTTAAGGGACAGTCTTTTGTTCCCACGAGATGATGTGCTCGTTCTAGCGCTCTCAAAGAAAGTGCGGAAGGGAAAAAAAGGTTGGGAGAGGAAACAGCAGCAGCTGAAGCCTCGTTATATTTATTTCATCTTAAGAAAAGTGTACAGAAGTAGCGCGGCTGCTCTTTCTACCGCTACAGCCTCAACGCTGCGGACATCACTTTCTCTCACCCGCTTTGAACGATCCCGCCTCATTGGTGTTAGAAGGAAACGCGATTTTGCGCGGTGTCCTCGATACCTCAAAGGATACACTGGAACAAGCCCAAGTTTGTCGATATCGTTTGCGGCAATCACACACTTGAACAAGTACAAAAAGCAGTCTGGTGGGACAGGAAGTGTACGCTTGGAAAGCCACTCACCTGCAAATGTGAGAGACATTCACACACTTCCAGTTTCCAGAGGTATGGTGGCACTTTCTGACATGTGTGGTGGTTTTGCGTGCTGGGCCGCCGCGGGGGGCAGGGGGCGGCCAGGCTGCCCCCCGCACCCGCGCGCTGTCAGGCGCCTTTCCATCACCGGGCTCAAGTGAGCAGGGGGGTGGGGGTGGGGGGTTGAAGCCTTGAGGCCCTCAGGCGAGACCCGCCCCGCCCCCTCCACCGCACGCAGTGACCGGGGCGGGGAGTGCTCGCGGCGCGGCTCACGCCTCTGCCCCTCACACACTGTAAACATTTTATCTGTCTGAGTTATGGTGGGAGCTCCTGGCACCCACACACAGGAGCCTCGTACGCTGCAAACCCGATACCAGTTTATTATCTCTGCTCACGCGGAGCGGTGCAGCAGAAGGCTCTGCTAGCTCGGCTCAGTATGAATACGAATGAGTGTTGGCAAAGTATCGGACGCTTCGCTCCGCGCGCCTTCTCAATCTCTGGAGATGGCTCTTTCCCACCATCATTATCCGCTTCCATTGTAGTTACATTACTCCGGGGGGATGTTTGTCACGAGTTAGTGGGAGAAAAGGGGGTCGCAGTATAGTTGAGAAACAAGAGAGAATTTGCGGGGGGGGGGGGGGAGGAAAGGGGGAAGTGGGGTTAGCACGAACATGGGTTGTGTGGAATGACCACTGCTGACGCTGCAGGACAATAATGAGAAACGCGGCAGTTCCATTCCGTCTGGCTTTGGCAAAAATGGGGAGAGACGGAGAGTGCGGGGAGCGAGGGTCGGTGCGAACCACGAATGTAAGCCCCCCCCCCCCCCCCCCTGGCCTGCGCGCGAACGGGGAAAACAGCGCTGCTGAGAGGAAATGTCGGCTTGTGATCCACCGTGGGGATGGGAAAAAACCTGTCCCGTTTTTTTTTAAAAAGAAAGGGAAGGAAAAAATATATGATTCCGTGAATCTGATAGACTCTTTCGCTTAAGTTCAATTTTAGACCAAGGCAAGGGTAGGTGACTGCAACTCAGAGTCCGTGTTAGGAAGCACTTATCATAAGCCACCGATGAGAGCGCCAGCTGTAAAAATTGAGTACAGGCGATAACGGACGGTGTAGCGAGGAGACGTCGAGGCTGGGCTGCGAGCTCTACGGATAAGCTGGTCACACTCCTGTGCATCGTTCCGGTCAATGTTATCACGGACACATCGAACACGCTGCTGCTCGGGGTGCTACTGTCCACACTAGCACAAGAGCTCTCCTCCCAAGAATCCAAGTGTATAACCCACTCTCTCGCCAGTTATTGTTGGTAGAATAGGATTAAACGACTGTTTCGTGCCGCAGGCAGGATATTCTTTTCTCAGTGCAGCAGCAAAAAGAATTGGCTGAAACGCGAAACTTTTTTTCTTCTTTTTTTTTCGCGTGCAAAGCGTGCTGCCTATTGCTCGTTTCTTGGCTTGCCCCGTCGGGTCTGGTCGGGAGCGCGGGGCGGGGCGGGCCAACGCGGTCCGGCCGGCGCGGCGCGCGCAACACGTCGCCTCCTGGGCAGCGAGGATGATATACGCGCCGAGATGAAACCGATGGAGCGCCCCTCCTCCCTTTCCCTCCGGCTGGGGCGCAGGACCGCGGCCGGGGGACCACGCGTTGCCTAGCAACCAAGGACATCAACGCCGTCGCGCCGCCGCGTGCTTGCCGCGCCACCCTCCGCCTGCCTTCGCCTCCCCCCCGCCCCACCTGCTCATCCAAAAAGAAAGAAAGAAAAAAAATCGCAGTAAATATTAATTTGCATATTGAAGTATTTCCGTGAGTCTGTGTGGACTTTGCGCACGGAAGCCGGCATGCTGCGTGCTGGTGCGGGTGGAGTCCCCTTCCCCGCTCCCCCTGGATATGGTAACTTCATGTATGGACGATCACGACCCCAGGGGCCCAGGGGCCTGGCCTAACGACAACGAGCAAAACAACGACGCTGTTGACAAAAAGTTTTGCCGCCTGTCTCAAGTTTTTGCCGTGGGGGTGGCTTTGGCTCGGTGTCGGGGGCTGCGCCGCTGGCCGTGGATGGCGCCTGCATGCCTACCGCTGCTACCACACGACGGGCATTAGTGTCGCCGGAAATGTAGGCAATCAGCAGAGTAAAGCGGGCTGCTTCTGCCTTTTAGTAGGCAACGTACTGTGCTGAGGGTTTGCCCTGGTAGGCAGGCGCTGGTGCAGTCCACTTATACCTGCTGCTGTGCCTGCTGTTGCCTATACGTCTCTGGCAACACCCCTGGAAAAACTAATGTGACGTGCGTCACGTCAACTGGTGTGACCAATGTTGGTCACATTACGGAACAGCGACCGGAATCTACATGACACCTTGAAATGCGACGTCAACTCTTAGAGTATACGCCATCACAAACGTGGCCAAAAGTACGATCACCTTCATCATGCAACCTCCTGAGGCGTCACACTTGCATGTGTGACGCATGTCACATTAGTTTTTCCAGAGACAAGCAATGATCCGCGGTCCGCTGTGGCCGCGGTAACTCGAAACCAGACCTGGCCGCCCAGCCCGCCCCGCCCCGCCCCGCCCCACGGACCAACTTCGCTAACGAGCCTGCAGGATAGGAGAAAGCCGGCCTGGCAATGAACGCGGATTTCGGGCCGGAAAGTGGAAAAGGGGGGTGGAGGGGTGCTGTGGAGGGGGTCATTTTTAAAAAGAAAAGTTTCGTGTCACTCGCGTCTCTCTGCTAATAACTAGGCCGGCGGATCGCCCGCGCCCCGTCCGGCCGCGCTCCGAGGCACGTCAGATCCCCAACTTCCTTGCTGCTTCCTCCGCCGCCTCCTTAGTGTGGCGATCAGAAGGCAAAGGTGGGGCGACTCATCGTGGCTGCGCGACGAGGCGCGTCTGTCCTTCACGGCCCGGCCGCAGGCGTGCTGCCGCCGCCCCGGGAGTGCTCGAAGGAAAACTGGAAAAAGCTCCCTCCCCCTAAAATTTAAAAAAAAAAAAATGCCTTGGAAAACTATCTACTTCAGGTTAAATACCTAACGATAATGTGTATTCACTGCCGCCGAGACCACAAGACACCTTCATTGCGAAACAAACCCTTACTTGAATCACTCTGATTTGCTCCACTCCCTCTTATCGGGGTGTTGACTGTGAGGACGGTAGTGGGGATAAGGAAGGCTTCCCCAGACACGAAACCAATACGAGGGGAAACCACCGGGACAGCGACGGGGACGGGACAGCCATCCGTATCGCGACTCCCGCCTGCTCCTGCCTGCCCGTGCCGCCTGATGTAAGCTCACCCGCCTTCCCTTTCTCTGCGCCGCCCGCTCCGGCGCGACTCCATCAAGTGTGTCTTCAGAGATAGTGCGGAGCGGATCGGAAGTCCCCGACCCGCCGGGTAGGGCCTTGGGGCAGGGTGGAGCGGGGCGGGGGCGGGGCTGCGTGCGAATATGGCCGTCCCGCGCCCGTCTGCATGGCGCCACGGCGCATGGGTAACGCTTGGGACGCAGCCCTTCCGACGTGTAGTGCACGCGGGCCGGGCCGGGCCGGGCCGGGCCGGGCCGCGCCGAACCGCTCCAAGCGCGGAGGAGTCGGTGGGGTAGGAGAATAAATTCTATAGTGGCGCCGTCAACGTTTCAGTATTTGCCTCATTTATTTCCGCCTTCCCTTTACATCCATGTTCACGTTACCGCGCACAGGCCGCGCGGGGCCGCGCTGCTCTCCCCCAATTTTTCGATATCACTTTCCTCCTTTTCTTTCAAGCCCGCCGCGCGCGCGAGTGCGCCCGAGAGAATTGCTGATTCTGGTCGGGTGGCGTGCCACAGGAGGGACTGAGATGTGTGAGGCGCACTGCTGTGAGAAAAAACTACTATTTAACTACAATTGTTTACCGTTATTTCGAAGTACAATAAAATATTGTACTAAAATTGTACCCAGTATAGGGTAAATTAGTGATGTACGGTAACGAAAACCGTAAACCGTTAATTCAAAACCGTTGTTTAGTTGTATGAAGTACGGTTTTTCTCACAGTGCGGGCGGGGCGGGGCGGCGTCCAGGAAACAGGAAGCATCATCGGCGCGCGGGAAGCTAAGAACCGATCCGCGCGGTGATGCGACGCGCTGGGGGCCACAAGCTCCTCGCAGCAGCAGCAGCAGCAGCAGCAGCAGCAGGGGGAGGGGACACCACCACACCAGGCCCACACAGTAGGAAATATGGCTCTGGCTTACGCTCCGGCCCGGTCGAGCGGCCTACTGCTGCTGCTGCGGCTAAATAATGACCAGCAGGCAGGCACGGCTCAGGGCCGCCCCGCCCCGCCCCGCCCCGCCCCGCCCCGCCCCGCCCCGCCCCGCCCCGCGCCATGCCTCACTTATAAAACCCAGCCCGACTATCATTATTGTTCGCACCGCGTCCCGCCCCGCCCCGCCGCAGGCGGATATCGCGTAGCCGAAGTTTTAACCGCAGCTGGAAGAGAGGAGACAGCAGGGGAGACGGTGTGTGAGTAGAGGGAGAGGGCGAGAAGGCAGGAAATTGTGGCAAAATCTACGTGTTGATCTTTTGCCTCTGTACCGTGCGACGCCGCGGCACACAGTCTCCACGCGTCCGCTGTTTTGTGGCCCTTTCGTGCCGGTTGAGTTCGGGGTTACCTATTACCTCTGCTACGCCCTGGATCACGTTTTCTTCTTCTTTTTTCTGTAGGATAACATCGGACTACCCCTGGATTACAAGGATTTTCCCCGAATCACTTCTTCCGAATTACCTTAGTCGTTTCCCCCTCGCTATATCTGGCCTTTGCATTCCTAATAGTTAGTTTAACTTTTTGAGAGAAAGGCAGAGAGAGACAGAGAGAGAGAGAGAGAGAGAGAGAGAGAGAGAGAGAGAGAGAGAGAGAGAGACGAGAGAGAGAGAGATTCAGGGAAATAAAGTCAGGGAGAGGAAAAAAGAGGTCGAGAAGTTGTTGAAAAATCAGTTAAATTTTAGTTGGGTCAGAAAAAAAAATTACGTAAGAGCAAATGCTGTGTATGGCCCCGTAGCAGCCTCGTCGGCCAGGCCCCGCGCCGTCATGTGTTGCATGTGCCTGCCTAGCCCGACCTCCGGCGCGGCTTCTCCGAACGCTGAGGCTTGTCTAGGCTCAAAGGGACTTTGCCCGCATAGCCCTGCTTTTGTGCGCAGTGACAGCTGCAAATGACGCTTGCGGCAGTGGCACTGGTGACCGGCTGCTCCGCGGCGAGGCCCGAGGGTGAAGGAGGAGGGGGGGGAGTGGGCTGAGCGCAAAGGACGTTTGCCGATCCCTATTCGACCATGAGAGAAGGGCACCCTTCTCTCATGGTTCGACTTTCCAGAATTCTGAGGTTGACTGTGGAGGTTGACGGCAAACAGGACAAGCGCGCGGCATGCTGCTATGTTCCCTGTCAGGTCAGCCACGCAGTGCTCCAGTCTTCAGTGTAACTCACAGTGAGATTCGTCTGCACTGAAAATCTACGAGTCATAGTTTCTCGCCCCATACGAGTGAGAATTTGAGGGCAATTTTATTACTCTCTGGAGAGTGAGAATTTTTTTCCTCGCCCTTTGTGAGAAAGAATTTTGAGACCTCGCCCAAATACAGTGAAAATTCGTGCTCAAATTAAGTGAGGTTAAAAAATCCTTACTCAAATAGAGCGAGGCTCAAAAATATCTCGCTCGAAAAGAGTGAGGTTAAAAATTCTCACTCTAATTTAGTATGGAAAAGTGTCCTCTTCCATTTTGAGTGAGAAATTGGATTCCAGGGTTTGCAGTGTGAAGCTTATTTCTGGAGTGCATGTGTGGGTTTACTGCGTGACAGCGACTTTGTCCTCAGAGGAGGTGAACCGACCGGACCGCGCGGAGGGCGCCGTGGAGGTAGGCAGACCCGGCTGACTCCGGTGCTGTGCAGGTCTGCCTATGCCGCTGGCCGCAGGCGCTCCCTCGTCAATGCATTGCCTCGTACCGCCTCTTACCTCGCACACTGTAGGAAATTGTTGTAAAAAACAAGAAACATTTTTTCAGGTTTTGCTGCTAAATTGATGAACAGATTTTTCCTGCAGTGTGATGAAAAATTAAGTAGATTGAAACAAGAAAAATCGCGAAACAACAGATAAAGTAAAATTGCGGAATTCTTTTGTAAAGTTACAGAATTCTTGTGTATAAATGAAGAGATATTTCCTATTAATTTACGAAAATGTTTTTTTTTTACAGTGTACTTGAGCCCGACCGAGCATCGGAACTGAAATCTAACGCAGGGGAAACGCGGATTGAATAAAGCGTGCACGTTGCACTTTTCGTATCATTGTAAATTTTTGTGAGAGAAACAGGAATTTCACTCTTGTTCACTCTCTTTTTCAGAGAAGTGGAAGAGTGTAATTTTGCACATTTACACGTGTGCTGACATTTTCTCACTCACGTGCGGGGAGTATGGTGCTGTATAGGGGGGTGGGGGGTGGGGGGAACGTGCACAGCTTCGCATCCCCTAATGACTAATGTGGTGAGGTAGCTGACCTAGATGCAGCCCTAGAAGGACATGCGCCAGCGCTTTTGAGCAGGCAAATGCAGCCGCGTCAGCCCCTCTTGCGGGTCCAGCACCCTCGTGGCTAAGGCTGGCTGTAGGGCACACAGCAACAGTAAATTTGCTGCTTGAAAATAATTTTCCACTGCCTCATCGTTTATTCGGATTTTAGGAAAGCTGCAATATTATAATATCGTGGCAATATAGCTATATTTGTAGATTTTCTGTTCATCTGTTTATTAAGCTGTTCCGGAGAGCGGGTGAAGAGGAAGAGCACGAATAAGAAAAGGGCCGTGATTGGTCAATCGGCTTCCCCCTCTACGTATGCTGAGTGGTGGGGGAGGCAGCTCGACCAATCATGGGCCCTTTTCTCATTTGTGCTTTTCCTTCTTCACCTTATTCAGCCCATTGTCCACCTCGCTGTTTGAGACTGCAGTGCAAGCAATCTGAAATTAAATGTGTCTATATTTAAATGTAAACGTGTGGTACGTGGTATATCGTCCTCTTCAAAGAAACCATCTGGCATTTAACAAGTTGGAATTGCCTGGTGAGCGAGTGCAGCCCCCGCCCTGGGCCAGTGTTGTGATGGGCGGAGGCTGTGCGGCAGCGCCAGTCAGGTCAAAGTTTGGCCGCCGCCGCACTGAGTTCTCATTCACTCACCTCTGCGCAGCGCGGCAAGGTAAAAGGTGGTCGGGGGGTCAGTACCAGACGCTACGCCACGCCACTCCCCGCCGCAGCCTGAGCCGCCCCGGCCGACACGCCGCTAACTTATCCGCGATCTGGGCGGTGCGGATGCTGCTCGGGGCCGGGCCGGGCCGGGCCGGGCAGCTCCATAACTCAATCCCCTGTCATCCTGTTTCCGCTGCATTCCTCCAAAAGCTGCCCACTTACCCCGCAGCCCCGCCCAGACGCGTCTTTCGAAACCCGTACAGTGCGCCACCACCGAGGGGTAGATCACTCCTGTACTCATGTGTATACATATCATGAGGGTACTTAGTGACAGTTTTCAAACGAGATGTTAAAAATTAAGCATTTTTTTGTCAAGTTTAGTTCAGTAATTTCATTATTTATTAACAGCTTACTCCTAAATTAATTAACGAATCGAATTGAATTCTGCCCTTAAAATCTCAGATGTATTCCTGTACTCATGTACTCATCATGTGTGTACACTCAGGCTGTAAGTGGTTAACCCCCTGGGCACCACCATCCACCTGCTTTCACTCAGTTGCTCAGGTTTATAGGTTACGCTTGTTACGGACGAGTTAGATTAGGTTTTAGCTCCCATACAATATACACCTTTGAGCAGATTCTACGAGGCTGGCTATACGTTGCGCTGCCCAAATGAATCGAATGCGGACAAAAAACTAGCCTAACATAACCTTTCGCACTGCCGAAAGTTACCTAAACCTAATCGTCGTCATCAGGAGTGGAATGGAAGGGGCTGAACTTAGAGGAGCGGGTGCTTTCTGCAAAATTTTCGTACAGGATTAGGGAAATGTGCAAATACTACACTGTTAAAAAAATCTCATTACATTTTAATAACATTTATATGAAGCTATTTTCATTACAATGTTATTAAATCTTCATTACAATTTTGTAATGAAATTTCATAACACATATCATTAAAATAATTGCAACTTTTAAAAAGAAATTTCTTTGACTTTAACTCTTTCATATTTGACTCCTCAACGCACTAACGGACTTTTAGGACGGTATCCTTACAAGTTTACCGTACCTTACCGGGAGTTGAACCCGAACCGTTGGGTTGGAACCCTTCGCCTTAGACCACTCGGCCACGAGGACTACCTGAGAGGAGCCGAGCTGTAACGTGGTATCATGCCGCCGCTGGGGGGAGAGCGTTCCCCATTTGTTTAATAAACATGTAATGAAAATTTCATAACATGGGTTATGAAAATGGGCGTGTAATGAAATTTCAATGACGTGTAATGAAATTGCCGTTAAAGTTAATAACATTGTTCTTAAATTAAGAGTGTCATTAAATTTCATGACAACTTTATTAAAATTAATGTTGATTGCGTAATGAAATTTCAAACATTTTTAACAGTGTATTCAAGATCATAAATGTCCAATAGCTTTGCGCATCGACATAAAATTGATTGACGAACAAGCGTGGGAAGTTGCGCATGTTCGAACCATTTTGCCTTTCAAATGCACTACTGCAATAAGCACATTTGGAAAGGCACTACAATAGCCGAAAATAGCACCTTTAAGCCAGTGGCGCCTTTGTAAAAGCACTAACGCCTCTAAAACGGCATTAGATTGCACATTTGTTTTACCAGTGTACGAACAAGTTTTTACAGTGTGAATGGTGGTGGGGCTGGGCCTGGCACGCCCCACCCTCACTCACCGCTCTTCCTTTCTCGTTGCTCCCCTCGCACGCTGGCGTCTCGCACATGCCTTGTATTTATTTCAAATTCTGGCGTAAATCAAGCGAGCGGCTTCACCACGATGTAGAAAGACCCGGTGGCGGCACAGTCGCGGCAAACCGCACAAAAAGTGGCACCACGGATCGCGACGTTAATGCAGTACGCGCCGACACCGCCGCAGCGCTGCAGTCGAGCGGTGTGCACCCCCCACCCTTCCCGGCCCGCTCGGCTGCATCGGCTGAGCCGCCTCGGCTCGGCATCGGCTGCCTCGCCTCCGCTCGGGTAGGGTGGGGGGTGCACACCGCTCGACTGCAGCGCTGCGGCGGTGTCGACGCGTACTGCATTAACGTCGCGATCCGTGGTGCCACTTTCCGAGGCACAGTGCCGCCACCGGGTCTTTCTACATCGTGGGCTTCACCCACCAGCGGTGGCAGAGGGGAAGGGCGTATCTCTGTAGGATGGCGTCACAAATGTAAATGTGTTTTGCAATACTCGCAGCAGCGAAGTAGCGAAATCTGGCATTAGTTTTTTTATTTCTTTTCGCCCCCCTCTCTCCCTTGCTTTCTATTTTTCCGCTGTTGTGAGGAAAGCCGTGTCTACATGGCGCCCGACCGGTCCAGCCTGGCCGTGGCGGTGGCCCTTTACTGAGCGACAACAAAATTATTACAAAACAAAAATGCTTTTGAAAACAACGGTTCTGCCCCCGGCCTGGCCTGACCTCGCAGCGACGAGGCTGGCGCTGTCCAGGGCGATCGTGCAAACGAGCCGCTCTCTACCACCACCCCGCCGCGCCCCGGCCCACCTCGCCCCACCCCACCCCGCCCCAAACCACCCCGCTCAGCCTCACCGCACCCCACCCCGCCCGATGAGAGTAGAGATGACATCCAGCTGCGTCGCGAATAACAAGGGATCGTCACGTAAACAAAATAAATAATAAAAAAAAAGAGGGGAAGTGTCGCGGGTTGCCTCGCCTCGGTTGCTTCCCGCGCCCGTCTACTTTTTCTGACGCTTCGCGACATTTGTGTAGAGGAGACGGAGGGGCGGGGAGGGGGAGGGGCGATTTGCTAAGGGCGTAGAAGCGCCGGCGGAGCGGGAGAAATCTGACGTCGCCGTCCGGAGCATTATATTTGTTTGCATTGCCATGTGCGGGAGGCGCCATGTCAGCGACATAGGAAATTGCTTTCTTTTCTCTTTTTTTGTTGATTCATCCGGTGTCCGGTCCGAGGGGCCCAAGGAAAGTGTTCGGTAAATAACGGTTCTTCGCGTCGCCATGGCGACCGCAGGGGTGCTGCTGCCCCCCACCCCCACCCCGTTACCCACCCCCTCCCCGTTCCCCACCCCCAAACCCTCTGCGGACGCCTCTAACGCCACCTCTTGTGTGTCTCTCGTCCATGACTTTGTCTGAGCCGTATCTGTCCTATTGTGTGTTCCAGGCACAACGACCTGCCCTGGAACATGCGCAAGTACGTGCACAACCAGATGGGCAGCTTCAACTTCTCCAAGCTCGACTCGTCCGAGCCGTGGAAGACAAGCAATTGGTCTCACACGGACCTTACAAGACTGAGGATCGGCATGGTTGGAGCTCAGGTAAGAAGACTACATTTAGGGCTTTTCATTTCCTGTTCACTCTAGAAGTTCAGTTTCAGCAAATGCTGAGTAACATTTTCCTCACTGTTAAACCAAGTGTGCAACTGTTCAACACTCGTAAGTGTGCGAGAAGTCTTGTACAATTACAATCCAAATAGTTAATTTTTATAACAGTACGTATCAACTCAGAATCGATTGGTGAGCAACAAAGTCGAAAAGCGTAAAGTCGTACATTTACGAGATATGTTGTTCATAGTGAATTACAAAATATATTGTCGCTGAGCGAAGCGAAGCTTACTCCTGCAGGGGATCGGAAGTGTACTTGGTCGTGAGTCTGTCTGTCTGTGTTAGCCGGTTCTCCTCTTAAAGTACAGAAGTAATCGTAAAAAGCGGTAGTGTTCCGCAATCTGCTAACTTCAGCGCTTTAATATTCATCCAAGTTGTCCAAATTAAATGAGTTTGAAATATTTAAAAGTTTAATTTGAAATTCACTTTTGGAAGGTTGGCAGGGAGAGTACTTTAAAGACATTGAGAGATAGCGCCACCTAGCGGCAGCGCCGGAACTACTTCGCGTCAGCCATGCTCAGAAAAAGGCAAACTCGGCGTACATCTCGGCTGTTTACACCATCGAATTAAATAATTAATAGTCTTTTTCACGTAATATGCAATCTGAAGTCGCTTTTAAGGTTGCGGACGTCGCTGCACGAAGTTTCAAGTGTCGTCATTGTGTAGAAGTGTGGGTTCGAGTGATTTGTTGTTTGTGTACGTCTGTGGCTTGGGGAGAAGTGAGAATGGTAGTGCCTCAAAATACTTTTTATTGCTTTGGATTTGTGAAATGAACGTCACGGACTACTGAAATGATAGCCAGTATCGATGCAACTTGGTTGTGTTCTTCTAGGTGAGTGGGTGACATAACCTAATAAGATAGACAATGTTGTTTACAGTGAAGCTGTGAAACTGTTTGGTGAACATTAGAGTATGGTCTGAGTATTGAAATCAGGTAAACCCTATGGCCTGACAAGTGAGAGTTACTAACAGCAGTATGATTTCCATATATTTTGTTTGATTTAGTTTTGAATGCTTGCTTGGTTCCCCAGCGTATTAATTTGTTATTGCGCCACCAAGTTAACCCCAGCTGAACGATTTCTTTAGTGCGGTGTGTATATTTAATTGTAGTAGTGGAAGTGTGCCCATTTTTGACATACGACAATAGGCATTTGTAATAAAAAAGAATGAAAAGTTTCTAAATCGTAAACTGAATATTTGGTGTCTCATTATTCTACTAAAGATAGTATATAAAAGTGTGGTTTGAGTATTTAAATCTTACTACTCTTAAACCTAACAAGAAACAAGAAAAGAGTTTGGGTATTACCTTGGTAAATTATGTAGCATTTTGTTCCTAACCTACTCCGTATTTCCCAGGGATACGATTTCTGACTGAGCTACATCATGTGCTTACCCAAACTTACTCATTGATCCGTTATGCCTAAGAATTCAGATTGAAAAAAGTTCACTCCACTAAGTTATTGATAGAGAAAAAAATTATTTTGAAAACATGGTTATTTTAAAAAGAGTTGACCCTTACAAATATTAGGGGCGACACTGTGGATAGGATTTAGATGAGACACATACTTGTAATGTATTAGTTGTGCCAGGAGTGTTTACTTTAAAACAGTCTTTCTAAAATATTGAAGTACATACTTATTACTAATATACAGCCATATAACTATTGAAATGGCACAATTGTTTTAATTCTATTCTTAATAGCTGACATTCATTTCAAAATAGATACGCCTCATCATTCAAAGGTCCTTTGTCTTTGTGAATGTCTTGATTGTATGTAAAGTTACTGGCCTCTTGTAAGAAACCCATTTCTGGCTTACCATGGATTCATGTGATTTGGTTTGAGGGCAAAATTAATTCAGAAGGATAGAGAATGAGAGGTGAGGGGGGAAAAGGGGGGGGGGACTGTCAGCATGTGATGCATGTGCATTCTTTCTAAACATGTAAATGATACTTACCCCCTGCCCCTGATCTCAGATGGGTGGGGGTAAAATGGAGGGGGTAGGGGGGGGGGCCTCCACTCAAATTTCAGCGCTACCTAGCTATAGCGCCTGCCTGCAGGGCGGGGGCCGGCCAGCAAATGCCGTTGCTTGAATTGCGGCGCGCGAGGAGGATGTCCCTCTCCTCCCCCTCTGCCCTCTACTCCTCCGTAATTGACTGACTGACTTGTGGGTTGCCTACCAAAACGGCGGTTGGGTTGGGTATATTTCTTTTAACTCTCAATTCGCTCAGCAACTACGTGCCTGCCGCACGTACTCCTAGTACATCTACGAAAATATTTTCTACACTACTTGTCTCGCCTCGTTAGCTAACGCCTAACGCCAGCTACCGCTGTCTAACGCTGGCTAACGCTAGCGCGCCATGGCCCAGGCCGGCGCAGCTGTTTGGCGCGCATCCAGAAGTGGAAAACAATCCGCAACCGTACCGATATCGGTGAACGGGAGGGGCAGGGCAGGGCAGGGGCGGGGTAGGGTGGGGAGAAAAGGATCAGACTCAATTCTCGTGTTTACTTTTTGTCCGCCCACCGCGTCGCGCCAGACCGATGCTAACCGGTGCGGCGCGGCGTCGGGGCGGCAGGAGAAGATCGAGAAATATCGGGCGCCTGGTCGGTATATTTGCGCGAGAGGTAAAATTTTGAGAAGACCTTTCATATTCTCGGGATGACGACGAAACTGTGTGTTTATCTCGTCACTGTTTGACAAACGATGGTCAACGAATCCTTTGTTTGTTTGTTTTTTTTCTTTTTGTTTTAATCCGAGAGAAATGATCTACTTTCCGCGCTTTTTTTTAAATCTCTCATTGATATAACTTTTTCTCAAGCGGCTCGTCTCTCTCTCTCTCTCTCTCTCTCTCTCTCTCTCTCTCTCTCTCTCTCTCTCTCTCTCTCTCTCTCTCTCTCTCTTTCTCTTTCTCTCTCTCTCTCTCTCTCTCTCTCTCTCTCTCTCTCTTTCTCTCTCTCTCTCTCTCTCTCTCTCTCTCTCTCTCTCTCTCTCTCTCTCTCTCTCCCTCCCTCTCCCTCTCCCCCTCCCCCTCCCCCCTCCCCCTCCGCGCACGGCACCGCACTGTACATTCGCATTCCCCGTGCTGTGTGTGCTCAACTCCCCCTCCTCTTTGCTTGCAGTTCTGGTCGGCCTACGTGCCTTGTGGAGCGCAGTTCCTCGATGCCGTGCAGCTCACGCTCGAACAGATTGATGTGATCAAGAGACTGGCAGAAATGCACCCTGATTCTCTAAGAATCGCGACCACTGTGAAAGGTGAGTAATTTTTAGCAGATGAAACGAATGTATTAGCCTGCTTGTTTTATTTTATTTTTATCAAACCATGATTTAGAAACTGTGTTTCCAAGTGCATGAAAGCCATCATTTGAAATTCGTTAGTGTAGGACGGTTGAGATCACATCTCACAAGATAAACACGTTATCAGTGAGTGGGGCGGCCGTGCGGCAGAAGTCGGGACAAAGCCCGGGCCGATGAAGGCGGGCGGCAGGGGCTAAATATACGCGACTCAACTCTAAGTAACTTCTTCCCCCCCCCAAGCCTCCTCCCTCAGAGCCGCCGCCGGCGCGCTTCCTCCTCAGGACAGGAACAAACCACAAGAGTAATATTTCACCCCGTCCACGCCTGCGCCGCCCTGCGCCGCCCTGCGCCGCCCTGCGCCGCCCTGCGCCCCGCCCGCCCGTATGAGCATTTCTGCCTCTGGCTCCGCGGAATCGGGGACAGAGTGCTTGATGATGGGAGTTGTACAAAACTGAGGCTGAGAAACAAGAGTGTGCGGAGAAAAATGGCAGCGAGTTCCCCGCCTTACTCTGTGAGAAGGTGTAAGGTGTAACTTACTGCTGCAGCGCGAACGCGATGCGACGCGCGCCCGAGTTCCCGGTCGATGCACCATGTTAGATGAAAGAAAATTGAAGTAGTGGTGGTGGCTCCGTTGGTTGACTCGGTGGTTTATTACGGGGGGGTCCTACCGACTGCGCCAATGAGGTATTTTCCGAATTAGAAGAACAGGAGGAATATCGTCTGCTCAGGGACCATCACAAAGCCTCGACCAATCAGAGAGGGCTTCTCTCGTGGCCCGGTCTAGAGAGCCCTTCTCTGATTGGTCGAGGCCTTGTGATGGTCCGGGAGCAGACGATATTCCTCCTGTTCTTCTAATTCGGAAAATACCCCATTTAACCGTGTGTCATGTAAGGTGTAAGCCAAGTCATGTCATGCGAGGACGCATCTTTTTCAGGGTGTGTCATGTAAGGTGTAACTTACTGCTGCAGCGCGAACGCGATGCGACGCGCGCCCGAGTTCCCCCGAGCCCCTATTATGATTACTCATCAAAGCTCAACTTGGTCAGGGGCGACTCGCGCGGCTCACGCATCGCGGACGCGCTGGCAAAAAGCAGTCTCGAACCACCCGCCGCACCGAACGGACGCGGGCTATCGTGTACTCGCTGTAGTGTACCCTCTCCGTAATAAACCACCGAGTCAACCAACGGATCCACCACACTGTAAATCTGAGAATCATGTTTCTGACTGAAATTGAGCGAGGCATATAACATCGCCCTAAAGGAGTGAGGAAATTCTATATCGCTCATTTGGAGTGATAAGCCTCACTCAAATCGAGCGAGATCACTAGATATCGCTCGTTTTGAGTCATAGAAGCGACTCAAAAGGAGTGATATTTAATAATATGACTCCCCAGGAGTGACAAAATTTGGGTCACCAATCTCGCTCTCCTGAGAGCGAGATTTCTCACTCCTCGATTTACAGTGCACCACTACTTCTATTTTCTTTCATCTAACAAAGGGAGTGCTTTGGTCCGCGGCGAGCCAGTACCTGGTTTGTTCCCCGCTCACTCACAACCTCCACCACGCTGTGCAACCCGGAAGAAAGCAAGAGTTCAGTTCGCCTGCACATGTCGGACTTGACCAGCTGGTTGCGCTTGCTCTCCTCCACTCCCACCCCGCGCCTCCTCCCTTTGCGCTGCACTTTGTGCTCTCGACTCTCCTCTCACCCCTTCCTGCCACGCCGGCTCTCCACCGACTCTCTCCACCTCGCGATCAGGCAGTCCCTTTCGAGCGCACCCGCTTGTGTACGACTTTGGTGGTTGTGTTCCAGCAGCACTCTGATTAATTGCAGCACGTTTCACTCGAGAGTGGAGCGGAGTGGGTGTGGGTGAGAGGAGAGGCCCCGCGCGGGCGAAAGGCAGCCCGTGTTTTGTATTTTTTATTTTTCCTGGTCGTTTCTGCGGGCGCGCCGCGCGCCGCGATTTCTTTCGCGTTACTCGTGCGGAGCGGAGAGTCGGGCGCCGCGCTGTGTACTCCGGCCGGCAGGGAGTAAGGGAGCTGTAAGTCAAACTCCTCGCGCAGCCCAGGAGGGGGATCCATTCTGCTTCTCTGACAAGCGCTTCGCACCCGTCCTACCCGGCCCTGCCTGCCCTTCGCCCGAGGGGGAGACAACTCTGAATATTGGCGCGCAGATTTGTTGATTTTTTGTTAATTTTTTAGTGAAGTTTTGTGAAGTCCTGCTTGAGTTTTGCTCGAGTTCTGAAAATTTAAGACAATATTTGCAATTTTTCCTGATTTTTTTTTTCTGAACTATCCCGAATTATTCTGATTTTTTTTTTATTTATTTATTTATTATTTTTTTTTTTTGTAAAATTACGGGGTGTACGAAAAATTCTGAGTTGTTTCCCCCTCGCCTTCGCCCCTCCCTCGGGCAACCCCAACCCCACAGCGCCACAGCCACGCCTATACCTGTTACGCATTTTTTTTTGTCCTATGGCTCCTGACAGGAGCGTGGGTTCAGTGTCGCCGATGTACCCCCTGGGCTCCCCCCTCCAGCCCCCTGTGAACTGGGACAGGAGACTGTGCCTCTGGCGGCAAGGTGACCCGACCCCGAACCGAATAACCGCCCGCTGTCATCGCGCCGAAGTCCTTCGCCGTCAATCTGGTTTCGTAGGGTTACTCTCGCCCCTGCAGGGCGAGTGGGAAAAACTGGTTGATTCTTCCGCCCCCTGCCATATCGTCAAGATGAACCGTGTCCCGTAATGATTCTTTCAAGCCCTTCGACCACGGCTCGGGTTTTCGTTTTCCTTTTTTTTCTCGCCATGATCCGTTCTAGTTTAGGGGTGAGTGTGGCAAAGCCTGTAGCGCTCCAGCGGAGCCAGATGAGCTAGGGCTAGGCCAGTCGATTGAGTGCTGTGTGGTGTGCTACTGCGCTCCAGATGGCGTCACTTCTTATAGAGATATGGCCAGCTTCCAATAAGCGAGGCCCGCACACTCTCCTACTCTCTCTTTCTCCCCCCCCACCCTTTCTCTCTCTCTCTCTCTCTCTCTCTCTCATTCTTTCTCTCACTCTCTTCGTCCTTAGTTATTCTCGTCCTGACATATTTTTTTCCCCTTTTAGCCGCACCCTGGCTCTCATCTGGACAGTCTTCCGCGTTTCTTCTATTTCTTTCCAAATCTTGCGGCGCCTCACATTGCCCGTTCTACTGTATGATTCTTATATTTTTGCTTCGCCATCTTTCTCAAGAACCCTGCGGGTTATATTTCCTCTCCCTCTCTCTCTCTCTCTCTCTCTCTCTCTCTCTCTCTCTCTCTCTCTCTCTCTCTCTCTCTCTCTCTCTCTCTCTCTCTCTCTCTCTCTCTCTCTCTCTCTGTTGGTTAATACACCAGCGCTATGGGGTGGGTGGAGCCATCCCTTCCTGTTGCGCTCAGGCCGCAGCAGCATACCTCGCTGCTGTGCCCCTCCCAAAGAGAAGCGTGACGTGGATTCAACGTGGATTCCACGTGGATGCGTGGATCTATCGTGGACGTGGATGAATCCACCAAAATTCAACTGGTTTCCCGATTATAAAATATCATCATAACTTTATGTTTGCAAGAAACTGTGGTGCACCTAGCATGCCTGAACATAATAACTAGTGAAACAACTGCTTGGAAGCTGAGTTTGCAACATCCCGTTGAAAAAATGTTGAATGTACGTTATTTTTACCACCGTGGACTGGTCCACCATATTTCAACTACTTTACTATTTCAGAATGGAATTTCTGTGTTGTCAACTTTCCTTCATACTTTTCCATGATTCATGAGATGAAATACGCTCTATGATTTGGTTATCACGTTGATGGGAATACGTTGAAATAACGTGGAATCAACGTGTTTTACTCCACCGTGGACGGATCCACCATTTTTCGACTACTGACTGATCGCCCCTTGATTTCTGTGCTAGCGACTTTCCTGTTCCTGATTCATTGGAGAAAGGGCGATTTATGCATTTTTTTTTCAAGTTTCAGACTTAGTGGAAATAACGTGGGATCCACGTGGAGTCCACTGTACGAAGTTCATAGTTGAACGTTCAGAATTCAGTCAGATCTTTATTTTTTTGTAGACGTCTGAAAACTGTCATGTCCTAATAAAATATTTTTTGCGATTAGTCGCAAACAAAAGGAAATCGAATTTGGTCGTATTTAACCCACAAATCGGTAAGACCATGCCAAGGAGCTGTGTGAGGTGACCCTTACAGTGGGATCGGTTGCTGACGCTCCGTCCTCACCAGCCGCCCCATAGGCTAACGGATATAGTACGAGACTTCCAACCCGAAGCCCCCGGGTTCGAGTCCAGGTAAGGTAGAGAAAAAAAAAGTAATGAGTTGGATTGTTGAGTAAAAGACACCCGGGGGAAAGGGGAAGAATGAAATCCTTTTATGATTACATCATAACACTGTTCTTAGAGGATGTGGTACGTGGTGTGAGCACGTTAAATCGACGAAAATTCGACGTGGAGCGAAGAGTCATTTCAACGTGGAAATCACGTCGTCTGTCAACGTGGAATCCACGTGACAGTTCTACGTGGAATCCACGTTCCTTCCACCAAAATTTCTCTTTGGGCCTCCAGGGACCTGGCTCCTGGTAAGCCGCACTGTCCCGCTGCGCCCTGCCCCCCTGCCCCCCACCCCTGCTCACAGTCAGCCGTCCCCGGGGCCCCGTGCATCAACGCACGGACCGGCCGTGACCTTTCACCAGGCCCGTGTGTATGTGCAGTGCGTAGATTCGCGAGCAGCGTACGAAAGTCACAAACTGCTTGCAGTTGGATTAATTTTTCTAGAGTTAATGCGACATAGTTGACCTCAACAAATAATGCCTTCCACAAATCCAGCTGGGCTTTAGTTGTCATATAGCTAATATTTGACTTCTAAAGCCAAACTTTTAGCTACACTGTAAAAAATGTTGGGATTTTTACTATACGCTTGTACGGGATATTTCCTATACATGGTATGGTACCTGAAAAATCTCATAAATGTATAGGAAATCTACCATACCTCAAAGCGTGTATGGGAAAACCCCAAACTACATAGGAAAACCACTACAAATGTCAAGGAAATTTGCCATACATGTGTGGAGGGCACACGCTGCTATGCATGTATAGGAAAATCACTTGACGATATGGAAATTTTGCTATACACTGTTAGTTCTTAAAAAAAAATGGGTCGCCGCATTAAATTTGATTGCGCTTACAATTCACTGCTGAGTCGTACATTCAGGGAGGACACTCTCAATGTCCGAGGACTATGGTATTAAAGATCACCGGACTTCTGTGTTCATATCTAATGAACACATTTGGTATAATCAGTACCAAATTGTGTTTCATTTGGTTATACATTGTATCTGATGTAGTTATGAGCAGTCCGAAGCCAGTTCCACATATTATTCTTAGATATTCAGAGTGAAGCAATATCGCATGCCAGTGGTAAAAAGTTCACGAAAGGCAGGAAGGTAAATGCATCCAGCATCAAAACATCTGGTCCAAAAATTCCACGAACTGTAAACTGTCGGCCACGCCTCCCGGGCCGCTCACTCCTCCTCACCGGGCCATCCCCGATCCGGGGCTGGCCCGGCGGAAGGGGCGCGCGACCTCGGGATGACCTGGACACGCTGGGGCGCGTCTCCCAACTCGTCCCAGTGGTCAAGTGGTCAGCGTGACGGGTTCGCAGCAAAGAAGTCCGGGTTCAACTCTTCTTCAGGTAAGGTAATTCTTCGTAAGTTAAATGCATAATTACATATAACAATTAACTTTGACAAGCAATGTGAAATGAAAGGAAGTTGAGAGCAGTTACAGGGAAGAAATAAATCACTATTTTCTGTTTTGAAATGGATGCAAATGTATAGGAAAATTCCTATACATTTGTGGTGGGACCACCACACATATATCGTATATACCCTACACACGTGTATAGGAAATTTCCTATACATGTATGGGAAGAATACTATCGTGTATGGTAAAATTACGACACGCGTGTATAGGAAAATTCCTATACATGTATATGTGAAAAGCGTCAGATACATTTATAGGAAATCTACCATAGAAATTTTTTACAGTGTATAATAGCTTATGCAGCTAATGCGTAAGTTATGGTAACATAGATATTTTTCCCGTGTGAGAGGTCTTGATCTTGAAACCGAGCGCAACTGAGGGCGAATGATGGTGTGTGTGTGTGTTTTGCAGCAATCCACGACGCCCACCAGGGTGGGCAGATCGCGTCGCTGATCGGCGTGGAGGGCGGCCACACCCTGGGCAACTCGCTGGCCGTCCTGCGCATGTACTACGGGCTGGGCGCGCGCTACCTCACCCTCACGCACACGTGCGACACGCCGTGGTGAGTACCGAGCATGCCAGAGGGGAAACAACTCTGAATTTTGTTAGACAATTTTTTTTTGTTTTGAGTTTTCGAGAATTTTTATTGTTTTTACTCTTTTTTTTACCTCTACCCCTCTCCTGAGTGGTGAAAAGAACGAGTATTGTTCTCAGTCGAGTGTAACCATTATCTGATTCCACTTTCATCTCAGATCTCACAATACCTACAGGCATAATACTTATACTATTCTAAACTGGAAATGCTGGTCTTTATTCCAACAATGATTTTTTTTCAAGTTTAATAGTATTATTTTGAGAACACTTAAAAAAAATTGTATGATTTCATTCTAAGTCCATAACCCAGCCTTATTAGTGGAGTTTTCAATCTCAGAGAGCACAATACCTGTAGACATGAAACTTGTTGTACTAATCTGAACTAGAAACCTTCGTCTGAATTTCAACAATGAACCTTTTTTCCCGTTTCATAGTATTATTTTGAGAACTCTTGACGAATTTTGTGCAAGTTTTCATCGTAAGTCCCCGAGTCGGCGCGCGCTCCTTTATGCGCCCCAACCATCGAACCCGAGCGAAGGGCCCGAATATGGCCCGAGCACCGAGCAGGACTCGCGAGGCCCGAGTGTCCCGGGCTAAACTTCCCCTCTCACACACACTGCTAATACAATCTGAGATGAAAATGGACTCACACGACTCACATCACGTTTTACACTTCTACCTCCGTAGCACATAATTATGTTAAGAACGAGTTCCATACTTATCACAAAATTCATTTTGTGTTCTATTATAGCCCTTGTTTTTTTTTGTGATTTTTTTTTGCCTAAATTTTTGTGAATTTTACATAAATTTTTGTGAATTTTCCTGAACTTTTTCTGAATTTCTCTGAATTTTCCTGAATTTACAAGGTGTGCAAAAATGTCAGGGTTGTTTCGCCCTCTCTCGTCGACCTACCAAGTAGCTGTGCGAAAGAGGGATGGGATTTTGAGTATATATGGGACGAGGCAACGGAAATGCTGATACAGGTTTACACTGGGGGATGCCACGCCACATCGCTTTTGCGGCTGCTCAGCTCGAAACGTCTGCGACCCCCAACACCGGTAAAACCTGCCTTGCAATAGATTATATTGTTGGGGACAGTGAATCCTGCTCCTGTCGCTCTAGTTTACGGTGAATTTTCACAGGGAGCCATGGTGAATGCCGCTGAAGCTACTGTGCAGCATCTAGGGTGTAGGGCAAGCGTAAGGCATTTTGTGTCGCAAACAGTATTAATTTTAATTCGGTTGTTAAATTTGACTTTAGGTTAAATTTCTTTTTAAAAAAATCTTGTTTATGCTAATTGCTGAGACTTTTCTTCTGTTTTTTTTTCTTGCTTTTTCCTCCTTATTTTCTTTTCTATTTTTACCGGGTTTGCGAATCAATTTGTTTTTCTTGTGTTTATATTTCCACTGTACTTCGCTGAGGTATTTGGGGTTTTTAAATAAATTAAACCATGCGACCTAGTTAACATTTCTGAATGCGTATACATTTGATGAGACGAAATAACAAGGCAATAAAGCCGCTCTCCGCCAGTCCTAGGTATCCGTGAGCTGAGCCGTCTGTCGCTCGTTTCATTGTGGCGCGCACTTGGCGGTGGGGCGGGGCGGGGCGGGGCGGGGCGGGGCACATTGCCACCGGGGTCCTTGTCCGTCCCCGGCTCGGCTCGGCTCGGCGCAGCCACAACAAAACGAGTGGGCTCGAGAGGTGGGCCTGGGGTGGGGAATGGTGGTGGGGGCGGCGGCGGCAGGGCTGGCTGCCAGAGCCCGCGGAGACAAGAGGAAGCCGCGGTTTCTCTCTCGCGGTTGCGCGGCGCGGAGGCCGCGGTGGAGGGAGGCGAAGGGTCAGGGCGGTGGGGCGGGGTGGCCGAGAAAGAGAGCAGAAAAGCTTTCTGCGGGAAATGTTTTTGCGGTGTGGCCCGGGGGGTAAAGTTGCGCTACAAAACTTGCGCATTTACACGCGAGAAGTTTTTGTCCGAATGATAGACACAACAACTCTCCTCTCGCTCCTGCTCGTCCGGCCTGAAGTGGTACACTGCCGAGATTAGAGTGGGGAGTGGACCGTAGCGGCCGAGGCGGGGCAAAGCAGGTCCTAGCGGGGCGGGGTGGGGCGGGGCGGAGCAGAGCGGGTCCTAGCGGAGCGGGGCGGGGTGCTGGTGTGGGGCTGCGCCTGCCCCGCCCCGCTGCGCTGCGCTCCCCTCACCTTGACAGTCCCTTCTGCAGCAGACCGCAGCGCAGCAGGCGGGGCGTAATTGTCGCAAACCTGTCAGAGACTACCCTACTCCTGGTGGCTCCGGCGGCTGGGCTGGGCCCCGCCCTCCCTGCGCTTCCTCCCGGGGCGGGACACTCTCGCCTCGCCTCGCTGTGGGGGTGCTGCTGCTCCGGCTGGCCCGGCCGGCCGGCCTCTGCCTGCTGTTGTTGCGAGTAGGCTGATGAGCTGCCAGCAGCAAGAATCAAGTTCTGGGCGTTGTAGGTCCCGCCGGCCCCGCCGCGCCGCGCCACTCTGCTCTGCGCCCCGCGCCGCCCCGGCCAGCTGATGAATGCGTATTGTCGACAGGGGCCGGCCCGGCGCGGAGCAGCAGCGGAGCAGCGTGCCTGTGGCGGGGACTGCAGGGCAGGGGAAGGGGCGCCCGGACCGCGACCCCCGCCGCGTCAGCTCAGCAGCACATCTCTCTGACTTTCGCGTCAACTTGTCGGCCTGTTATGTCCCATACACAGCTATGAAGCGCTCAGCAGCAGCGGCTGTGGCGGAGCCGGGAGTCAAGGAAAGAGAAACTAATACCATCCTGCCCCACCCCCCTCCATCCACGATCCATATTTAATCTCTCTCTCTCTCTCTCTCTCTCTCTCTCTCTCTCTCTCTCTCTCTCTCTCTCTCTCTCTCTCTCTCACTCTCTCTCTCTCTCTCTCATATCCTCGCGCGCACGTGCGCTGTGTGTCGTCGTCGGCCCCGGAGCCGCGCCACTGCCGGTGGGGCTGGTAAAACCCTCCTCACTGTTGGTGCGTGAGTGGAGGGGGGGATAGGAGAGGAGAGGGTGCAGCAGTAAAAGGTGCGCTACGCGTCTCTAATTTATGGAGCGGCCCCGCTTTGTCTCGCGGCGGGGCCTGGTGGGGGCGCTCATTAATCAAAGATGTTCATGATTATCTCCGGGGCGCCGACGCGACGCCCGCTTCTCTCTCTCTCTCCTCTCTCTTTTTTATGCTGCCCCTCTTGTTTATTTTCGGGCTACAACTAACTCATACAATGGACCATCCCACCCGGAGGTCAGAGAGGGTCGGAGGGTTACACCGCTCGGTGTATGGTAACCAACGTCACCGAGGTTGTGGGGGACGCTCACCTTCCTGGGCCTGACCGGCTCTTGTAGGTGGAGGTCCGGCCTACCGCCTCGCTCCACCCCGCCACGCCACGCCCCACACACCGCACGGTGCGAGAAATACTCTTAAATTTACGACAAATTATATCATTTATGGTTACGTCATTGATTTGTAAAGTGACGAATTATAAAAAGTAAATTTACTACAAATTTTGTAAATTCTGTTTATGATTTTTTGTTAGGAGAATAGAACATTTTCCGTAATGCAACAAAAGAAGTCATACAATTACGAATCGAATAAATAGAAACCATTTACGAAATTTGTTCGTAAGTTAAGACATTTTCCCGAAAAGTACGAAATTTATCGTAGAGTTACCCCTGTAATAATACGACAATTTCAATAAAGTTACGAGAAATGTCGTTAATTTACGAGAAATGCCGTCAACTTACGGGAAATATCGTAAATTTACGAGAAATGCCGTCAACTTACGGGAAATATCGTAAATTTACGAGAAATGCCGTCAACTTACGGGCAATTTCGTAAATTTGGGAGAAATGCCGTTTATTTTCGAGATATGTCGAGAGATGTCGTTAGTCTTTGTCTGGTGAATTTGAAATTTTGGTGTTGTAAATCTATGGCATGCATTCGTGAAACTATGAGAAAAAATAGAATCTTACGACTTTTTAATAAAAGCCAATTACAACATGTACGTCTTTACAAATTACAAACGTGACCCGTAAAAGTACAACTGTCATGGAAAAATTTTCCATCACCCCCACGAGTTTTTTTCACAGTGCGCGGACCGTAAGGGCGCGGTAAGGGTGAAGCTGAGACGAGACCGGGGGATGCCGTGGCGTGGTGTGGTAGGGCCAGGCGGGGCGGGGCGGGGCGCGGTGAAGTGAGATGTCCTCGTACCCCTACGGTTTGTTCCGCCAGCAGGCACCCAGGCAGGGACGCAGGGACCGGTGCAGACGCCCCTTCCCCCACCCACTACACTCTTATGGAAAATAGTTGTAGGTTACACTGTTAAATTACGTGTTTAAACCTTTCACACTTAAAAGTGTGCAATTGTCATTTGAACACTTGCAAGTGTGCAACGCACTTTGCACTTGTAAGTGTTTAAATCCCCAATTGCACACGTCCGCAGCTTTGTACAGTACACCCTAAGCCAAGAAAGTGTGCAAATGAGGATTTAAACTCCTACAAGTGCAAAACTATCGATTTACACACTTGCAAGTGCACAAAAGCACACTTTCAAAGTGTTTAATGACTATTGCACATTTTTAAGTGTGAAAGGTTTAAACACTTAATTTAACAGTACGACGGAAAACTTTCCCATCAAGAGCAGTTGTAAAACTACAATTGCAAATCGTAAAATTACAAGCACTGCATATGCAACGACTCACGAGCAGGCATGAGTTGTTGTAAATTTACTACATATACTTCGTTCATCGCGTACCTTGCAAGTAAATAAATATGCGGCCTACCAAGATATTTTTCACAGTGTATATAAGCCTCTCACCTACACAGGCTCACATTCTGAGGGTGAGGCCGGGGCGCGTTGTGTCGTGCAGGGCTGGAGAGGGCGGCTGAGTGAACCTCCCCAAGTGTCCGAGAGCAGAGCGCGGGGTCCGGCGCGCTCCGGCCCGGTCACCAGCCGAGCCGTAAGGTGCCGAATGCGCCGCGCGCGGTTACAGAAGCGTATCTCCGCAGTGTCTGAGTCGTCTAGGATCCTGGTTGTGGTTGTGGTGCGCGAGTGAGAGGAACAGAAACCCTTTTGGAGCCGCGCGGAGGCCTCTGCGGAGCGCCGAAAGCGCAGTGCCGTTCTGTGTTCAACTCGTCATTACAGCCAAACGGTTCGAGATTTCTACACGAAACTTCGTATGTGAGCCAAGGAAGGTTCATTCTTTGTACATGCATGTTCAAATAATTTTTGGAACATGTCGTTTAAGCCCTGTGCTTCCTTATATTCCATTCACAAGAACTTTTTATTCAGGCAAAATATCGGAAAAATCTCTTCTACAGATTGTAGATCCGTCCTTCACCTACCCGCACATATTTGTACGGTACCTGTGCATCGAAAGGGCGAGGCTCTAACTTGTTCCAGCGCGGAGGTCTGCAAGGGCCTTTACGCTGTTTCCCTGACTGTCGAAAATGCAGCCTTGCGGGCGAGCTATACTGCCACCCCCACCACCACATGTCTCACGAGTCAGGACGCCTCGCCCCGCCCGGGCTTTTGTTTTGCAGCAGGTCGCTCTGCCGGGCCAGGCTGGTCTAGGCTGGCCTGGGCCGAGGAGGAGAGGATAGGAGTGGAGGGGGCGAGCGGGGCTGAGGGCAGCTCCCGGCCGTCCTCTGCGAGTCCCGGGCCTGCAGAGCGATTCCGGTGCACGCTCTGTCTCTCTCGCTCTCAAGGAGTCTGCCGAGGGTGCGAGGGCTCTCTGGCTCTGGCTCTCTCGCACTCACGGAGAGGGCCTACGAGTGCGCGCATCGAAATCGCTCTGCTGTTCCGGGTCGGAGCTGTAAAGTGGGGAAGACCCGTGCTTAGGATTACGGGACGTATGGACTGTAAAAAATATCCTCGTAAATTTACGACATTTTTTTGTAATTTTTATTTACAAAAAATGTCGTAAATTTACGAGAGCCCATTCTTGCTCGTCCGTCAATCCAAGTCGATAGCGAATGCTTTTAAATTTACAATTTTAAATTGTAATTTTTATCATGGAAAATTCTCCCGTAACCCTCACGAGTACTTTTCACAGCGATGTAGCAGATGATACGAATGTATCAGCCTGCTTGTACTGCCATACAGCGAGCAGCCTGCAGAGCAGCGCGGGTCCGCCCTTCCGCGCCCCGACTACTCCCCGCCACCTCGCTCAGGCCACCGGAACCAGGAAGTTGCGTAAAAATTAAAGTGATGTAAGGTGTCGATATTGATTTACGCTCAATTTGATTACGTTTATCATTTTTGCTTTCGAGAAATTGAGATGGCATTCATACTCCGGGTTGGACCGCTAGTTGCTCCTTCTGTCGCGGAGGTTCGCTCCTCCCCCCACCCAACCCCCTCCACCGGTCCCACCGCCCCACTGGGCTGGGCCTCGACAGTAACAAAGCCGTGCGCCGAGAAGTGTCAATACAGGAGTGAAGTGAGGAACCGCAGAAAGTAAAACAGTCGTAAAAGAAATGAATAGTGGTAAATTTATTTAGAAAGCACAACTGTCAGAATAGTGAGAAAAATGCAGCAAATAGTAATTAAAAAGAAACTGACCGTTGCCGTGGAGATAAGTCCCCCCCATTTGGGCAATGACACCAGGAAAACCACGGAAAAACCTGTGTGGGGACGCGGGCGCCGCATTCAATCGCTTTTCCGCATCTTCTGGGCTATTTCCTCGCCACCCTCAGCATCCTTCCTCTTCGTCTGTCTTTGCTCTTTCTTCTTTTCCGCCTCCTCTCGCCTCCTCTCTGCCGCCGCCTTTCTCGCTTGCTTCTGCACTTCCCTGGTCCTCTTCGCTTCTTCACGCTTTTCCAGTCTCTCTCTCTTTTCCTTTTCAGCCCTTTCCTGCTGATTCCTGCGTTCATCTTGAGCCTGCAGGATTGAAGGCGCCTCCCGTATGTCATTTCTTGAACGGCGGTGAGGATAGAGAGGCATTACAATTTCGGGAAGCAAGGCCTCTTCATAAAATCTGTACAACAAAAGGAAATATGTATCATGTGCCTGAAAGTCAAACAACCCGAACCAAGTACTAAAAAGAATCGTATATCTTTAAATTTACCGTTTCAAATGATCACGCATACTTCTATTCCAAAATTCGTCATCCCTCTCAATTTCTTCGATATGGGTCCAGTGCATGGCGTAAACTAAAAAGAGGCATTTTTGGCGCTGCGTTACATGGAGCTGCCCTTGAATTTGGTAATAGTAACTGTGGTCTTTTGCTAATTTAATTTCGCCATTCACTCTCTTCAGATAAGTTACCTGAAACACAAGCAGTAAATTAGCCACAGTCAACGTAGTTTACCGAGAGCAAAATTATTTTTCACCTTACCTTATCTACTATAGCTTCTTCTTTTGTCAGAATGTCAAAAGCAGAGTAGGGGCATTTAATTTCAAGCACCATTTCCAGTCCTATTAGGCCATCTGAAATGAACCAATATCGGTTATTTACAGTTTTCATGTCACTAGACACCAACTGAAATTACTGCACTGACTCCATACCTGGGCTGGCTCCCAAAAATGGCATTTCCTGGTCGATGAAAAGTCCACACTCCTCAACATCGTAGCCCTCAGACACTAGATATTTTTTGGCTTCTGGCTCATACATCCTACCGTGTTGCATTTCTTTGCTTTTGCCTCCATTTCCATAAAGCTTGTTATGCACAAATACTCTGCATGAAGTATGGGGTTTTCTCTTACAGATCTCTCCGAAATCAGCCGCAGTAAGCCGTAGCCGTCGCTCTCTTAGCCATTCGTCTGTGCCCTGGGCCATCTCCTTTAGCTCTTCTGCGCGCTCCAGGCTATCCTGCAGTGACTGCTTGAACTTCGCAAGCTCCTCTTGCATGGCTACGGGGTCATCTGCAGGGGGTGGCTGGTTGCTTTCTTCTTGAAGCCCGTAGTGCTGGTCAGGTCCTGGCGCGGGGGCGCGCCTTACTGGTAGAGTGACTCCATTCTGCATGTCCAGTTTTCTCTGTGTAGACCGGCGTCGTTTCTCATCGCGTTTGGCCTTTCTTCTTTCCATGCACTTGACTGTGATCTTGCCTGTAAGAGCAACAGTAGGATTATATAAAAGGCTGTTTGGTGTGGTGTGGCCCCGCACCAGGCACGTAATGAGTGAGGGGAGGCGACTACTACTCCCCCATGTGGGCTTCTAGATCCGCCTGAAGATAGGCAATTTTAGCTACAGAGTATGCAACTTTCGATACATCGCCCCTCCTCTCCGCCCCTGCTCACTACATGCCTGCGACGCACTTCCGCACCAAACTTACCCGGGCTGGCGCCGCCTGTCGCCGACTTGTGCACCATCCTAAGCACCTCCCCCGAGGTATTCAGAGAGAGGGCAGCGGCATTCACGCGCATCTCGTAAGAGCTACTTCCTCCTAAGTATGGCCTCTTGTTTGCTACCTTCTGGGCTATCACACTGTTGGCCACTTCACATGGATTGTTTGATACGTTGTAGACCAGACTGGAAGCCTTGTCAGCTAGTCTGTGGACGGCAGTCATGATGAGGCTCCAGATCCCCGCGGTACTCAGTCGCGGCACATAGTTCACTTCCGGCGGTGGCGGCGCAGCTGGAGAGGGACCCGGCGCAGAGGCGCTGCCAGGCCCTGCTGTGGCCGCCGTGTCCACCGCGGCCGCCGTGGCCGCCGAGGCCCCCTGCCTCGTCTTGCAAAAGTACTCTGCACACTTGTCATGGTCACCGAAAGTGTGCAGGGGGGCGTTCAGAATATCTGCTCGCAGGTTAGCCACACGCATGTGGTGCATTGGAACTGCAAGTTAATCAGGCAAGGGTGTTAGTCTTTGACAGCTTTCCTGTAGTACATTGAGCGATAGCTAAAAATACATTACCGTCTTCTGTTCTTCCTCTGTACTCGCTAGCACAACTCACGCCTGTCGCCAGTCTAAGTGTATTTTCTTTCACAAGTTTTCGTAGAAAAACCATGTCTTGCTTGTTGAGTCCCACGGGGCAAGGAAGATGAGTGTTTTGGGAAATTTGAAGGAGGGATTTTTTTAAATTTCGCAACAGATGATTTTTACACTCAATTTTTTGCACAGGAAAAGTAGCCCCGTAGGGCTGCTTGTCCTTGCAAAGCATTTTCTCTACACTGCTGTCACCGTCACCTTGAAAAAAAAATAATTAAAATAATAAAATAAAACAGTTCGTACTGTAAATTGACAAGGGCACTAAGTACGCTGCAGCTCGAATCCCTACACAAAAACAACATACCAATGTACTTCATGAATCTTAAATTGTGCATGAGTACGCTGCGCTTGAACCCTTCCTGTATTAGTTCAGCCTCCATTCCAGTAGAGGGTCCCGAGTAGTTTTTAGCACACGCGTGATCCCGCACCTCCTCCTCGGGAATGTTCTTGCGCTGCGCGTACTCACACACGGAGCAGCGTTTGTTTTTCACTCCAGTAAAAAGCACCTTTCCCGTGCGGTAGCCAATGATGGTCGCCTGTAAATAAATTAGAATTAGATTTGGAGGTGTGAGGACCTTGTATGAAACGAAAAAGGTGCCGGCACAAGGGGGAAACAACTCTGAATTTTGGTGTTCATATTACTGAATTTTTGGAATTTTCGTGAGATTTTTCTGGAATTTACTCAATTTTTTAAAAGTTTCCTTTCTTCTAAATTTCTCTTTTTTCTAAATTTCTATGAATTTTTCCGATTTTTTTAAAATTTTGCGAAATGTCTCTGATTTTTTTTTTCTGAATTACGTGGTGTACAAAAATTTTAGAGATGTTTCCTTCTCGTGCCGGTTGTAACGGGGAAAGGGTGCTGTGGACGGGTGGGGAATTCTTACCGATCCAGAGGTGGCGTCATATTTGTTTCCAAACGACCGCTTGGACCACTGACCATCTACGACAACTGTAACAAGTTGCGTATTTCAGTAAAAGATTAACTTGAAACGGTGCAGGCACATCTGCATACAAGTGCACGGACTCACCTGTAATGTATGGCACGCCATCGGCACACTTGTCGCCCTCGTCTACCGCAAGTTCCAATTCCTTTTGTCCTGCAAGTATCATAGCATCCATTGCCTCTCTGGCCATGATGTCCGCCAGCTTGTTTTCCTTTCTCCTGTAAGTCTTGATCGTCATTGGCATCATGTTGATAGAAGAGGCGATGGACTCCAGCAAAGCGAAGGTGCCACCTCCGTTCACCGTGCCAGCAACGATGGCCATGTTGACATCCATCTCCCGGCTTGACACCTTGTCTGTGTGCAGCACGGTGATTTTTTGACACATCGTGCACTTATACTTGATCTCTGACCTGAAACCCATAATACGTTCTTCGACAAAAACACTGTCGTAAAAGGAACAATTTGTAAGGGGTGAATGCAACCTATCAGCCTTGATTTGCTCAATAAATTGAGTGTAAAGGATACATCGGCGCCCCTCTATGGCCTCGGTGGATAGCATAGCCTCATCCAGCCTTCTCACAGGCCCCACTGATGGCTCCCAAGATACGGGCGACGAGTTGCCGTCAAAGACGTTCTCGTATGGGTCCTTGTTGGCCACAGGGGTTGACGCTACCACACCGCAGGGTCGCTCCTGGGGCCCCGCGGAGCCCGAGGGGGTACTCGCGGGGGTAGGGGGCGGGCGCGCCCGGGGCGTGGAGACAGGAGCCGTCGCGCGGGGAGGCGCGCGCGGCGTGGCAGGCGAGGCGGGGCCCACCTCGGGCATAGTGGGGCTGCGCAGAGGCCAGCGTCACAGTCACAACAATAGTGAAACACTAAGTCACGGGACGGGGGTAGAGCACTCACCTGCGCGGGGCAGGTGCGAGGGGGGGTGGGGTGACCTGCCCATCGCCCTGGTCAACCGGGCCAGGTGCCTGGTGTATCTGCGCCCTACGACACCATTCGAATGTTATACAAAATACAAACTCACAAAGACACACCAACAAAATCACTTGACACGAAACAGGTGCGATCGAGGGGGCCTCAACACACACAAAATTTGTACACATGATTTCAAGATTTCACATGATTCCACATGATTTCACCTCTTATAATTGAAAGAAATAATTCGTAAAGTAAATAGAAGCGTATTTTGAGCTTTAGGAGCCCAAAATACGCACTCAAATCAATTGTTTTCGGCAATAGATCACCAATTTTGACAACGATTTCGAAGATATTGGCGATTGTGTACACATGATTTCAGGAGTTCAGGCCCCCTCGGGTGCGATCGAGGGTCACTTCGAAAAATCATTGTACAGCCCCCAAACAATCATTTAAAAAATAAAAAAATAATTTTAAAAAAATCAAAATAAAATAAAGGAGAAAGTTGCATAAAAATCCGAAAAATCGAGAACAAATGAACCCAAAATTGAGGAAAATGGGAACAAAACAAGAAAAAACACAATTTTTTTAAAGTAACATATCATTTCTTTCTCGTGAAAAATCAAAAGAAAAATCAAAATCAAAAATAAAAAAAAATTCAAAAAAATCCCAAACCAAAAAAAATCATTGTACAAGTTTTATATGAGTGATCCCCTCGGGTGCGATGCACAGAGTACTCACCGACGCTGGTTCAGTGAACGAATCTTCCTTCCTCTAATACCAAGCGACCTGCTGTTGTAGCCGTTCCGCTTTCGACTCTTCGCCATTTCTGGCCACTCACTTCTTGTCACAAGGCTAGCTAATGAAGCACATCCAAGAGCACATCTAGCACAAAACACTCGCGCGGTGGCGCGGGAGCGCGGGGGCGCGGAGCGCTGCACGGGGCGCGGCGGGTGGACCGCTGCACGGGGCGCGGCGGGTGGACCGCTGCACGGGGCGCGGTGCGGCACTCTGCGATGTGGGGGTGGTAGAGCAGCTCGGCACTTCGAGATGTTGACTCGACGAAGCAGCCGAGAGCACTGACGCTTCCTTCCTCAAAAACGGTGAAAAATCCGACAATGCTGCGAGTTGCGTGGATATTCACTTTGTTTCCGTTGGAGAGGGGATGTGACGCGAATGCCCTCAATAAAACAATCTTTCTCTCCCCCCCCGGTCCTGCCTGTGTACACATGCGTTTCAACAGAAGGCTACATTGAGGCAGTAACGGCAGAAAGCGTGTAGACGGCCCGTCCCTCAGCCCCTATCAATTGCCCAAGGCTAATCGTCATAAAGCACGACGGGCCGCGGCAGGTCAGGTCTGTCTCAGGTCATTCTTTCGCAGCCCGTGAGCGCACACGCGGCACATGCACACACAGGGAGGAGCTGCAAATTATGCAGCATGTGCACAAAGGCACAAGAGGCGAATTGTTGAAAAAATGGGATAGGACATGAGAGAGAGAGAGAATGGGAGGGACGGAGAAAGCGGTTAGAGAGGCGGAGGGAGAGAGAGAGAGAGAGAGTGAGTGATGAGTGTGTGATACTGTCTGTGTCGGAGAGAGAGAGAGAGAGGGAGGGAGAGAGAGAGAGAAAGAGAGAGAGAGAGAGAGAGAGAGGGAAAGAGATAGAGGGGCAGGGAGAGGGAAAGCGAGAGGGGGAGGGAGAGAGTTAGCGGGGAAGTGAGATGAGGTAATGTGTCGAAAGCTTTGTGAGCAGTGGGCATTCCCTCTTGGTCTCCTGCTTCTTGGATCATGCCCTTTGGCTACGGTAAAACCATCTCTCTCGGCAAAGTACCTAAAAATAAAGGGTGAAGGAAAAGGGGGCGACACGAAACGTACATAATGTAAGATTGTTGTTTAAAAATTATATGAACTTTGCTGTTGATTGCGGAAAATAAGAGTAGAAGCTCGCTCATTCATTGCCCACCCAAACAAGACCCGAGGGTCTGGGCGACTATATGGCGACTGGCGACCCCGCCTCTTTTGTTTACCTTGCGCTCTAAAATTCGTGATTTTGCACCCTTTTTCCATTTTTTTTGATAGCTTAATCATTTATACAAGGCTTACTACGCACAATGAGGAATTTGAACCGAAGTTCTATCTTAATTTGAAATAGTGGCAGTTGAAAAGAGGCTGGAGGCATAGGCAAGCTCGCTGCTCGGCTTCCTCGCCCTGCAGAGGCCAGAGGCCTGGCGGACCCCGGCCCGGTGGGGGTGGGGGTGGGGGTGGGAGCCCCACAGCAGGCCTGACGCTCTGGACCCGGACCCGGACCGCGTAGCCAGACAACGACCGTGACAACACGTGTTAGGGAGGGACGAGGAGCGGGAGGCAGAGGAGGCTGCAAGGCGATTCCGAACACCGTTTTGTAGCTCCCTCTCTCTCTTGCTCCTTATGGCCGTGCCCAATGACTGCAACAAGGAGCGAGCGACGAAACTAGAGTGCGGAAGCAGCCTACTGGTATAGCACGACTACGGTCAGCATACCAGACCTGGTCCTCCATGCCGCGAAATGAGTCCAAAAAGCCCGTGCAGACCTCCGCGCTGGAATAGGTTAGAGCCTCGCCCTTTCGATGCACAGGTACCGTACAAATATGTGCGGGTAGGTGAAGGACGGATCTACAATCTGTAGAAGAGATTTTTTCGATTTTTGGCCTGAGTCAAAAGTTCTTGTGGACTGAAAATGAGGCTTTATAAAGTGCAAAACGGCTTCAACGAAAAATTCAAAAAATTATTCAAGTTCATCGGGACAAAGAATGAACCTTCCTTGGCTCACATACGAAGTTTGGTGTCGATATCTAGAACCGTTTGGCTGTAATGACGAGTTGAACACAGAACGGCACTGCGCTTTCGGCGCTCCGCAGAGGCCTCCGCGCGGCTCGGCAGGCCGATGTACTCCGCCCTCTTAAAAGTATTTCGGGGGCGCGCGGTGACTCACGCGGGGCGGGGCGGGGCGCGGTGGGGAAGTCGGGAGGCTCGAAGATTCATAGCGCACAGTGCAGCGCAGCGAACCACCCCGCCACTCCCCGCCACGCCCCGCCACGCCTCGCTCCGCGGAAAGAATGTCGATTTGCGTCCCCGCGACGGCAATCTTTAGCCTCCCCTCTACCGTTAGAGGGGTAGGGGGTCGCCACGCCACGCCAGGCCACGCCCCGCCCGAGCAGCAGGGTGATCAGAGAGCTCACTTCACTCACTCGCGCGAGTGAGTGAGTCACTTCGAGTTCACTTCGAGTTCGCTCGGGTTCCTTGAGTACCGCGCGGCTCAAAGGAGGCTAATTTACATGAAATGAGTTCTCCTCCGATGAAATAAGTAAATAAATGACCCAAATATCCCATTAAAATGACTTTAATTCGGAAGGAAGCCGTTTCCCCGTTTCAAAGGCGGTGATATTTCAAATTCTCAACGCTCGCCCATTTCCAAGGGGTTTCGCAGCACGGAAAACAACTCGAACCCGCTATGGAACGGGTCTAAAATTAAAAAAAGGATTAGATTCTTTGCATTTTCGTCCAAAAAAATGCCTTGAATGCTCAAGCAACCGTTAAAAGTCGCCCCCGAGCCCCCGAGACGATTGGCCAATCAGAGCTCGCGATTCAAAAGAGCCTTCAGTTGCAGTTGTTTGCTTACATCTAACCGTCGCCCGTGGCTAGCGTCGCTTTAAACGTTGTGCATTTGCACACACTCGACGACCGGCTACCACAAGACTTTGCACAGAGACAACTACCTAACTGTTATATCTGCTTTGCGACTATTATTTGTGTTCCTGAAAGTAAGTACATTCGTTATTGTAGAGTCTATCCAGCGAAAGAACGGTTCTGGAATAGCACAGTCTCTTATGGGAGACTCGTAAGGCTGGGAACCATTCTTTGGCTGGTCAGACCGTATGCTTCCGACGGTGACCTAGGTTAGGTGGCTGGGCTAGGCTTGATGCCGGCTAGTGACTCCATCGCCCTTATCCATGTAATCCACCTCAAATCTATAAGGATTGACATTGGCCACAATGCTAATTAGTCCTCTAAGATTCTTTACAAATAATAGGTTATTGTAAATGTGTATAAATGTGTTGTTATTCTCGAATTTTCAAAGTAGATTTTCTTGTTATGTTGCACTTTGTAACCTGACGGTGACTTTAGATTATTTTTTATTGTCAGTATTACAAGGTTGAACTCACACATTACACATCTTAAAGTCCTCTTTCTTTGTTCATTTGTAGATGCCGAACCCACCCCCTGAGCAACATCATGTGGCGGAGGGGCGTAGGCCGACACCTGAACAGCAAATGTACTTATTATGTGCTATGGAAAAGAACATAGCATTCAGCCAGGGAGAGTTTTTTTCGGGAATGGGAAAGGATGATCACCGCAGGGAATGGGAGAATTTAAAAAAGTCCCTCGAAAGATTTCCAAATGCTGCCATTAAAAGTGTTTCTAAGTGGCAGAAGGTACAAATTGGTATTCATGTTATAATCTGCTTCTATAACTTTTCTGCACTGTCATGATCTGTTTATGTGCCTGCAGTACTGGAGTGACCAGAGAAATGCTGTCAAACGTAGGGCCAGAGAGGTGCGGAATCACCACGACAGGGGAACAGGAGGTGGCTATCCCACACATCTCCTGACCAATTACCAGCAGCGTGTCTTGACATGTATGGGGGGCTGGAAGAGGGTAGTTGGCATCTCAAGTGCCAAGGAAGTGCTAAATGTACGTTAAATCTGGGTTTGTGAAACTATCTAATTTTACTTAATGAAGTTATTTGGGTTTAATTAAAGACTTATTGAATTGATAATTTCCAGATTGATCCCCTCACTCTGAATCGGAGAAGTGGATCATCCTCTTTAAGTTCAAGAAGGTCCAGGTCACACTCGAGAAGGAGGTCCAGGTCACACTCGAGAAGGAGGTCCAGGTCACAGTCGAGAAGGAGGTCCAGGTCACAGTCGAGAAGGAGGTCCAGGTCACAGTCGAGAACTAGGCCCAGGTCACAGTCGAGAAGGAGGTCCAGGTCACAGTCGAGAAGAAGGTCCAGGTCACACTCGAGAAGAAGGTCCAGGTCAAAGTCGAGAAGAAGGTCCAGGTCAAAGTCGAGAACAAGGTCCAGGTCAAAGTCAAGAAGAAGGTCCAGGTCAAAGTCAAGAAGAAGGTCCAGGTCAAAGTCAAGAAGAAGGTCCAGGTCAAAGTCAAGAAGAAGGTCCAGGTCAAAGTCGAGAAGAAGGTCCAGGTCAAAGTCAAGAAGAAGGTCCAGGTCAAAGTCAAGAAGAAGGTCCAGGTCAAAGTCAAGAAGAAGGTCCAGGTCAAAGTCAAGAAGAAGATCCAGGTCAAAGTCAAAAAGAAGGTCCAGGTCACAGTCGAGAAGAAGGTCCAGGTCAAAGTCAAGAAGAAGGTCCAGGTCACACTCAAGAAGACGGTCCAGGTCACAATCAAGAAAATCGAGGTCAGGTTCATGGGAGAAGCCACCTGCTGACCTCATGTGCACTATTGACATTGATGATGAAGGGTGGCAGGTGATGCCTTCCCCTCAAGCCAAGGGTGAACGGAAAGGTACCACACCACATTTTATCAGTTGTGCATACAGTTTCTCTGTTGCTGGTTTGCTGACGTCATTGTTTAATTTTCAGTGTCTTCTAAACCTGTTGAGAATCAGGTTTCTACAGTACCTGTTTCCTCTCGTGCTTCCACCATTGCCTCTTCTAAACCTGTTGAGAATCAGGTTTCTACAGTACCTGTTTCCTCTCGTGCTTCCACCATTGCCTCTTCTAAACCTGTTGAGAATCAGGTTTCTACAGTACCTGCTACCCCTCGTGCTTTCACCATTGTCTCTAGTCTTAGTCAAATTAGTCAAGCCAAGGGTGAACGGAAAGGTACCACACCACATTTTATCAGTTGTGCATACAGTTTCTCTGTTGCTGGTTTGCTGACGTCATGTTTAATTTTCAGTGTCTTCTAAACCTGTTGAGAATCAGGTTTCTACAGTACCTGTTTCCTCTCGTGCTTCCACCATTGCCTCTTCTAAACCTGTTGAGAATCAGGTTTCTACAGTACCTGTTTCCTCTCGTGCTTCCACCATTGCCTCTTCTAAACCTGTTGAGAATCAGGTTTCTACAGTACCTGCTACCCCTCGTGCTTTCACCATTGTCTCTAGTCTTAGTCAAATTAGTCAAGCCAAGGGTGAACGGAAAGGTACCACACCACATTTTATCAGTTGTGCATACAGTTTCTCTGTTGCTGGTTTGCTGACATCATTGTTTAATTTTCAGTGTCTTCTAAACCTGTTGAGAATCAGGTTTCTACAGTACCTGCTTTCTCTCGTGCTTCCACCATTGCCTCTTCTAAACCTGTTGAGAATCAGGTTTCCACAGTACCTGCTACCCCTCGTGCTTTCACCATTGTCTCTAGTCTTAGTCAAATTAGTCAAGCCAAGGGTGAACGGAAAGGTACCACACCACATTTTATCAGTTGTGCATACAGTTTCTCTGTTGCTGGTTTGCTGACATCATTGTTTTATTTTCAGTGTCTTCTAAACCTGTTGAGAATCAGGTTTCTACAGTACCTGCTTCCTCTCGTGCTTCCACCATTGCCTCTTCTAAACCTGTTGAGAATCAGGTTTCTACAGTACCTGCTACCTCTCGTACTTCCACCATTGCCTCTAGTCTTAGTCATATTCCAAAGTTCAGTGTGGTGGCTAGTGTTGCTGGAAAGCCAGGTACTAAACAGTTTTTTTTTGGTTTGCGTGCAGATTGCAATGTCGTTTGTTTGCTGACCTTTTTGTTTGCTTTTCAGTTCTTGCTAAACCTGTTCGGTGCGTGAGCAGTAATGTGAACCACAACCAGGTTTCGCCAGTACCGGTACAGGCCTCCTGTGCAAGTTCGAACCCTAATACAATTTCTGGCCTTGATGCCTTAGCATTTGCTGCCTCAACAAGGTCACCAATTCAGAGTTCTGCAGTTCCACGGCCACAGGTTGTCATTACAAATATCCAAGGAAAGAAAGTAGTTTTAGTAAGGCAACCTCTTCAATCCATCACAAACAATTTAGGTAATTTGAATTAACTATTTATGATGTTGTGATGATTTGTGATGATTTGTGATGATTTGTTAGTTTAGTGGAATTGTTTTGTTTTCATTTGTCTTAAAGCCGAACTTGTAATCCGTTACCCGGAAGGGCTTATTGAATGTTTATTAATGTTAACATTACTATATTTATTTTATGTGTTCATGTGTTTCAATGTAGTGGAATTTCTCTTCTGTGTTATACATTAATTGTCATTTAAGTCTAGTTTATTTTTTAACATTGAACTTAATGCAGTTTGAAAGCTCTTACTAATCGTCTACTCACCTAGTGCTTGCGATGGTATTGTTTTGTTTTCATTTGTCTTAAAGCCAAACTTGTAATCCGTTACCCGGAAGGGCTTATTGAATGTTTACTAATGTTAACATTACTGTATTTATTTTATGTGTTCATGTGTTTCAATTTAGTGGAATTTCTCTTCTGTGTTGTACATTAATTGTCATTTAAGTCTTGTTTATTTTTTAACATTGAACTTAATGCAGTCTGAAAGCTCTTACTAGTCGTCTACTCACCTAGTGCTTGCGATGGTATTGTTTTGTTTTCATTTGTCTTAAAGCCAAACTTGTAATCCGTTACCCGGAAGGGCTTAATGAATGTTTACTAATGTTAACATTACTGTATTTATTTTATGTGTTCATGTGTTTCAATTTAGTGGAATTTCTCTTCTGTGTTATACATTAATTGTCATTTAAGTCTTGTTTATTTTTTAACATTGAACTTAATGCAGTCTGAAAGCTCTTACTAGTCGTCTACTCACCTAGTGCTTGCGATGGTATTGTTTTGTTTTCATTTGTCTTAAAGCCAAACTTGTAATCCGTTACCCGGAAGGGCTTATTGAATGTTTACTAATGTTAACATTACCGTATTTATTTTATGTGTTCATGTGTTTCAATGTAGTGGAATTTCTCTTCTGTGTTATTCATTTATTGTCATTTAAGTCTTGTTTTTATTTTAACATTGGACTTGTTGGAATGCGGTCCTAAGGCTCTTACCAAGCCAACTAGAAGCAAATTATAATTAAATTTATTCTACACAGATCTTAGGCATATCCTTAATTTATTATCTACAGATCATCTCGGGCATATCCCTAGATGTCTTTGGAACATCCAGGTTCGTTGGGATTGCGCGAGGATGGCGTGCTGGCGCTGGTGGCACGTCTCTTGATGGCACCAGGGGATTGCTGCTGGTCGCGGGGGGAAGGCAAGCCGGCAGAGACCGGTGCCGTTGTCTGCAGTCTGCGAGCACGAAAGAACAAGGAGCTTGTAACTTACAACTGAAGAGGATGATAGTACCGCGAGTACCTTCACTAACCAACCATTTTAGTCTTACCTTTCGAACATCGAGTACATGAGTCGGAGCGTGTCTTCCTGCCTCTCTTCCTGCCTCCGGTCCAGGGTCTCAAGGAGTCTCATCAATCGCTCGTGCTAAGATGGGGACTTAGGGCGGCACCATAAAAAACTGAGAAAATAAATAGGCACATTTATTAGTTGTAAAGCGGAACGGATAAGCGGCTGTCAAGGCCAAATGACAAAACAGCGTTCAGTTTATGTCATGCTTACCGCCACAGCATCGACTCCGGCTCCTCCGCCTCCTCGCGGAATGCGGGGAGGCGCCGTGCCGTCGGCAGGGCACTGCAGGACGGACGAGGAGTTCCCGGCCTCCAGCAATGCCTCGGCTCCGTGGCCGCGTCACTGCTCGTGACGGCCATAGCTGCGGCGGGGCTGGAGTCCACAGCTGCGACGGGGCTTGAGTCCACAGCTGCGACGGGGAAATCCTCAGCTACAGCGGGGCTTGGGACCACAGCTGCGGCGGGGGTGGAATCGAGTGGGGCCATGGTGGCCTGGGTGGCCTCTTCACAATGTGTCTGAACACCGACCGTGGCAAACTTCTTGCACATTCTCCGAAACTTTCTGACCAGAGCGGAAAAGATGCGCATGGGTCCGTCTCTATGACGAGGAGTGGCATTGTCGTGGGGGCTACAACTCCTACACCTCGTAGAACTATGGAGGTGGGACGGGGCGACAATAGCGAGCCACACCCGGCTGAGCGCGCGGTCTTGCCTACCCATCAGGGTGCAGGACGGACCCGGTACCGGCCATAGCACAGGGGCTATTGGCTGCTATTGGCGCGGCGCGGCCAGCCCGGCTTCTCCTGCCTCTAGCTCCTTCGACGGTGGGTCAAAGTGAGGCGAATAAGTGCAAAGTTCTAGCTTTCCACCTGTGTCATTATGGGGGCTCTGATAGATTCCTAGAGCCCTTCTCAAAGGAGGTGCAAGAATATCTACTTTGTTTTTCCGGAAAACGTGCAGTAAACTAACGTTCTAACTGGGGAATTGGTTCAAACAAGACATGCTAGTTAATGACATTTCATTTTATTGATCCTCTCTTCTATTTCATAGAGAACATTTAATTAAACAGCAGATTAACCAATACCGTAAGGCAAGTGTTGGCATAAGTTTAACCATTTGATTTATCCTCTTGAAATAGTAGTTGACATGAATGTAAATGAATCTCCAATTGCTGTTGCAAACAGACTAGAAAAGCTTATACTCACTCAAGCACGGAATTTAACTTAATGCATAAAATTAACACTTTTGCAGAAATCAGGGTGTTCAAGAGAATGAAGGGGAGACAAAATTCTAAGTGGCTCAAAGTAAATTTAGAAGACACTTGAAACAACACAAGTCTCTAAAAATGAATCGGCTGGGTAACAAAAGGCAAGTAACAACTAAGTACCCAATTTAGTGAAAATTTTTACAACTTGGAGACATAATTAATTTGAATACAAAACATGTATCCATTACACATGAAAGGCTTTAATCGACAAACTCTCCCAAATCAGTGGCATGACACCAAAAACCAAATTTGATAAATCAACTTAATGCAGCTATGAAAAGAAAGAACAACCATTTGATTTATCCTCTTGAAATAGTAGTTGACATGAATGTAAATGAATCTCCAATTGCTGTTGCAAACAGAATAGAAAAGCTTATACTCACTCAAGCACGGAATTTAACTTAATGCATAAAATTAACACTTTTGCAGAAATCAGGGTGTTCAAGAGAATGAAGGGGAGACAAAATTCTAAGTGACTCAAAGTAAATTTAGAAGACACTTGAAACAACACAAGTCTCTAAAAATGAATCGGCTGGGTAACAAAAGGCAAGTAACAACTAAGTACCCAATTTAGTGAAAATTTTTACAACTTGGAGACATAATTAATTTGAATACAAAACATGTATCCATCACACATGAAAGGCTTTCATCGACAAACTCTCCCAAATCAGTGGCATGACACCAAAAACCAAATTTGATAAATCAACTTAATACAGCTATGAAAAGAAAGAACAACCATTTGATTTATCCTCTTGAAATAGTAGTTGACATGAATGTAAATGAATCTCCAATTGCTGTTGCAAACAGACTAGAAAAGCTTATACTCACTCAAGCACGGAATTTAACTTAATGCATAAAATTAACACTTTTGCAGAAATCAGGGTGTTCAAGAGAATGAAGGGGAGACAAAATTCTAAGTGGCTCAAAGTAAATTTAGAAGACACTTGAAACAACACAAGTCTCTAAAAATGAATCGGCTGGGTAACAAAAGGCAAGTAACAACTAAGTACCCAATTTAGTGAAAATTTTTACAACTTGGAGACATAATTAATTTGAATACAAAACATGTATCCATCACACATGAAAGGCTTTAATCGACAAACTCTCCCAAATCATTGGCATGACACCAAAAACCAAATTTGATAAATCAACTTAATGCAGCTATGAAAAGAAAGAACAACCATTTGATTTATCCTCTTGAAATAGTAGTTGACATGAATGTAAATGAATCTCCAATTGCTGTTGCAAACAGACTAGAAAAGCTTATACTCACTCAAGCACGGAATTTAACTTAATGCATAAAATTAACACTTTTGCAGAAATCAGGGTGTTCAAGAGAATGAAGGGGAGACAAAATTCTAAGTGACTCAAAGTAAATTTAGAAGACACTTGAAACAACACAAGTCTCTAAAAATGAATCGGCTGGGTAACAAAAGGCAAGTAACAACTAAGTACCCAATTTAGTGAAAATTTTTACAACTTGGAGACATAATTAATTTGAATACAAAACATGTATCCATTACACATGAAAGGCTTTCATCGACAAACTCTCCCAAATCAGTGGCATGACACCAAAAACCAAATTTGATAAATCAACTTAATACAGCTATGAAAAGAAAGAACAACCATTTGATTTATCCTATTGAAATAGTAGTTGACATGAATGTAAATGAATCTCCAATTGCTGTTGCAAACAGACTAGAAAAGCTTATACTCACTCAAGCACGGAATTTAACTTAATGCATAAAATTAACACTTTTGCAGAAATCAGGGTGTTCAAGAGAATGAAGGGGAGACAAAATTCTAAGTGGCTCAAAGTACATTTAGAAGACACTTGAAACAACACAAGTCTCTAAAAATGAATCGGCTGGGTAACAAAAGGCAAGTAACAACTAAGTACCCAATTTAGTGAAAATTTTTACAACTTGGAGACATAATTAATTTGAATACAAAACATGTATCCATTACACATGAAAGGCTTTAATCGACAAACTCTCCCAAATCATTGGCATGACACCAAAAACCAAATTTGATAAATCAACTTAATGCAGCTATGAAAAGAAAGAACAACCATTTGATTTATCCTATTGAAATAGTAGTTGACATGAATGTAAATGAATCTCCAATTGCTGTTGCAAACAGACTAGAAAAGCTTATACTCACTCAAGCACGGAATTTAACTTAATGCAGAAAATTAACACTTTTGCAGAAATCAGGGTGTTCGAGAGAATGAAGGGGAGACAAAATTCTAAGTGGCTCAAAGTAAATTTAGAAGACACTTGAAACAACACAAGTCTCTAAAAATGAATCGGCTGGGTAACAAAAGGCAAGTAACAACTAAGTACCCAATTTAGTGAAAATTTTTACAACTTGGAGACATAACTAATTTGAATACAAAACATGTATCCATCACACATGAAAGGCTTTAATCGACAAACTCTCCCAAATCAGTGGCATGACACCAAAAACCAAATTTGATAAATCAACTTAATACAGCTATGACTAGAAAGAACGAAGAAGAAGGGCGGGCTAAAAAAGAAGAGTACTGTATTACACCCACAAACTGCTATCATGCTATCTATGCTGCTGCTGGTGGCGATGCTCAAGCTCATTCATAATTTCTTGGCGCACTGCATGACCACGGAGGATCAAGTCCCTTGCATTCCTTCCCCCAATAGGAACTTCAGGATTTTCAATATCATCTTCTTCAAACTCCTCCGGACCTGCCTCATTGAATTCATTGTTTGCAAGGTTGATGTTATTAAGGTCCAGGGGAAGGGGCACATCAGCCAGCACACATAAGTTGTGCAGTACAACTCCAACATATACAAACTTGGACACTTTTGTGTACTCATACAGAGGGACTCGTCCGTCATTGAGGAACCTATGGGCCATTCACAAGGCCATGCAAATAGATACTCTGATTATATTAACAATTACAATAGATAATATGACCTATCTTTTGTCATCAGAATTATAACTGTACCAACCTGAATCTTTCCTTGAGGACACCAATACACCTTTCCACTGCATTCCTGTCACTGCAATGTGCTTGATTGAAGCGGAATTCTGGTGTATCCTCTTCAGGTTGTCGGAATGGTATTATCATCCACGGTTCAATGACATAACCTGAATCGCCTAGGATATGATTGAGGATGGTTGTTAAAGAATGGGCACAGGAAAAGCAAACAATAAATTTATAGTGTGCAGTAAATGGTAAATACATACCAAGAAGGTGACAGGGGCGCCGTTCGTTCAGACCAGCCATCCTTCGGCGCAATTCACAATCTTCAAATATGAAAGAATCTGTGGTGGAACCTGGATAGGACGCCAACACATTCATGATATAGAGCCGTCTGTCACAAGTCTGCAAACAAATAAAAGTGCAATTAGTTTCCAAGCTCCCACACCTCCATTCATTGAAAGCTCCGAAAATACACAGACAGCTTATTCAATACGAACAATTTGAGCATTGATGCAGCAGTAATTTTTTCTGCCAATGAAGGCCTGAATGTTATCTTCAAGTGAAGGCTTCTTGACCTTAAACAACGATCCATCGGTGTATCCAACAGTGCCATCAATTTTCCCCCCTAATCTTCGGTTCCTGTCAACAGTATGATACTTATAAAACACTTCAAACAAATTTCACATTAAACGTGTCATTAGCAAGAAAGGATCTGTACCTGTCAATGCAGAGTTCTGCCTCTCGGACATTAGAAGGGAATTTTATTAGCCTGTACAGCACCTCGTCCTCATATATAGCATTGGAAACTTCTTCAATAAAAGCACAGAGGGTAGGCTGCGCAATTGGGCAATCAAATCGTTGTCCTGTTGGGGTTTGATAAGATCCTGTTGCATAAAAGCTAAGTACAGCCAGAACCTACAATAAAAAGAAATATATAAATATAAATTTAACTGCTGACCTAGAATGTGAATAAGACACATTACTTAAGCAGGGAATTCACACCTTGCGCTCAAGTGGGACTGCAAGAGGACTAGTCGTTTGTCTAATAAACGGGCGAATCAAATCAATGAGACTGAAAACCAAGTCTTGTGTCAGTCGGTAAGACCGAATAAATGCCTCAGTTGTCACATTGAAGGGATCAGCCATATCCCGCAGGCTTCTGCGTCGAAGCTTGAGCAAACGCATTCGTCTTCTCCTTTCCTTGTGATATTCGTGGCCAGGATCCAGTGGATTGTGAAGATTATGCAGTTCCTCTCCTGGATCATCAGCATCCTGCAGTTCCTCTCCTGGATCATCAGCATCCTGCAGAGGTTCAAGCATCTGAAAGACAATCAGGATATGGACGTCACTTTCCTCTGATGACATGAGCTTATTCTTTACAAACTAACATCTAAAAAATACTTTGCTCAGCACTGTAATCTAAATTTACAATAGCCTACTAATTGTTAAGAGTCACTAGCCGGCCCAGCCACCTAACCTAGGTCACCGTCGGAAGCATACAATAACGAATGTACTTACTTTCAGGAACACAAATAATAGTCGCAAAGCAGATATAACAGTTAGGTAGTTGTCTCTGTGCAAAGTCTTGTGGTAGCCGGTCGTCGAGTGTGTGCAAATGCACAACGTTTAAAGCGACGCTAGCCACGGGCGACGGTTAGATGTAAGCAAACAACTGCAACTGAAGGCTCTTTTGAATCGCGAGCTCTGATTGGCCAATCGTCTCGGGGGCTCGGGGGCGACTTTTAACGGTTGCTTGAGCATTCAAGGCATTTTTTTGGACGAAAATGCAAAGAATCTAATCCTTTTTTTAATTTTAGACCCGTTCCATAGCGGGTTCGAGTTGTTTTCCGTGCTGCGAAACCCCTTGGAAATGGGCGAGCGTTGAGAATTTGAAATATCACCGCCTTTGAAACGGGGAAACGGCTTCCTTCCGAATTAAAGTCATTTTAATGGGATATTTGGGTCATTTATTTACTTATTTCATCGGAGGAGAACTCATTTCATGTAAATTAGCCTCCTTTGAGCCGCGCGGTACTCAAGGAACCCGAGCGAACTCGAAGTGAACTCGAAGTGACTCACTCACTCGCGCGAGTGAGTGAAGTGAGCTCTCTGATCACCCTGCAGCGCGCGGGGCGGACCCCAGACCCTTCTCAGGATTTACAGCGTTCCGACCTGCTGGGACAAACGGGCCTAAAGGGGTCACCCCTCTGGGTCAGCTTCCCCCGCGCGCGACGCCCCGCCCCGCCCCGCCCCGCCCCAGCCGCGCGCCGCGGCCACCTTGACCCCCACCCCTCCCTCAGCGCGTGGGCAAAACAAAAGGGAGAGGAGGTGGAGGGAGATGCGAGGGGTGGTGGGGGAGGACAGAAGGGGGCACTACCTCTCCGCGGCCGTTGCGGGCGCACCCCGGTGCCGGGTGCGGCGCGGCAGCAGAATGTTGCTAAACTCAGCGGGTGCGCTGCGCATTCCTGGCCGGTGTGAGGCCACCAGCGGCCGCAACCCCGCCCCGCTGACCATCACGCGGACAATGTCCTCGGTAATCACCTTTGTGTGGTGGTCTGATCTAGTAGCGCCCCCGCCCTCGGCTGGGCCCGGCCCAGCCCAGCCCAGCCCGGCCGGCGCCCTCTGCGCAGCTGTACCTGCACAGCAAATCCGGTGCGTGCACTCCTCGCTCTGTCTCTCTCGCCCCCAAGGAGTCTGCCGAGGGTGCGCGAGCGCTCTGCGGCTCTCTCGCGCTCAAGGAGTGCGCCTACGGGTGCGTGCACCGGAATCGCTCTGCTGGTACAGACGACAGGGAGAGGGGCCGGTGGCGGCGGCTCGAGGTGGTGTTTGGAGGAGACGCGCCGCCCCCGCGCCGCCTCCGCGCCGCCCCCGCGCTGCCGAGCGCGCTGCCCCCGCCTCGCCCCTGCCCTCGCACGCGTGCACGCTCGCCCGCCCGCCGCGCCCTCCCGTATCAATATTCATACCGCACGCGACGTTAAGGTGAAGTTGTTTGCTGAGTGCCGGTGGCGCTATAGCTCTGCGCAGGAGGGGACGGGCATGTGTTGGGTGTGGGCTAGAGCAGAGGAGCCTGCATGGACTTTGTACCGGCGCTCGGCTCGGCTCGGGAGCGCTGCCTGCCTGCCTCCGCGCTTCGCTTTTGTTTTGTCATCGGATTATGGACGAGCACGACGGGTTTGTGAGTGAGGGGGAAGCAGGGTGGGGGGTTGCGGAGCGGCTAGGGGTTGTTTGTAGACAAAAAGGTGCGGGGGTATGGAAGGCGATGGGAGGGGGGTTGGCAGGGGTGGTGCTGCGCTAATCGCTATACGGGCCCGGCGCTGCGGCCAGGAAACACTCAGCGAAAGTTTCTCATGTTCGCAGCGTCCGAATATTGTCTTCAGAGAGTTTTTAAGAGTCGCCATATGTGTGTTGCAGGGCGGACTGTTCCGTCGGTGAGAAGGACCTTCAGACCACGGACGACTCAAAGAAACCAGCCAGACACAAAAGCGGTCTGTCCCACTTCGGCAAGGTAAGCAAACACCGAGATGCGTCGGTCTCTGACGGCGGCGCCGTTTGTTTACGCGCACTGGAAATCCAAGTGTGCGAACGATATTCGCTCACTTCCAAGTGTACGACATTCGTACACTTAGATTTCCAGTGCGGACAGCACTACAGTGTAAAAGAAAATCAATGGTTGATGAAGTCTTGTTAAACAAATGCTGGGATCAACTTCCGTTCTGTTTTTAAATAATTATATAATCAGAATTCATACCTTGAAGTAGCGCAGTACTACACGTTGTCATTTATGTTTTATTTTTTTTAATTCTTGTCTTTTTACTTTGGTTGTGATTGAGGGTATGGTCCGTGCCTCTTTATGAGGCTGTGGCTACGTGGGGTGGGTGGTCTTCGCCCGCTATCGCTGCCTCTGAAACCGCTAAACTGGAAATCGGACACTGATTTCTGTCGCCCGCGCAACCGCGCTGCGTCGCGGCGGAGCGGAGCAGAGTCCGCCATCAACTATGCATATCGCATGAATATAAAACGCGCCGGGCCGGACGAGAGGGCGGGGCGGGGCGGGGCGGGGCGGGGCGGAGTGGAGAACGAGTGGGATAGAGAGCGGTCGCCCCGCCCCGCCCCGGCCACCACGGCCTCCCCAGGCACTCCAGCTGCCTCGGCCACCACGACCTTTAGGGCCACCACACGGTGTAGACAGTGTTGAAATGGATTCAGGATGCGGCACTATCTTCTTGGAAGTAGGCTTCTTGTTCTAGGAAGCGCGCCGCTCGGGTTGCAACGCGCAGTGAGTCGTCGTGGGATGAGGGACGCCGGCGCCCCCCCTGTGGGAACCAAGAGTTGGTGTGGTGTGAGAGGCGGGGTTGGAGGGGCGGGGCGTTGACTCTAAACAACTTTGGCGCCTGGTCGCTTTGACGGCGCTGTAGTTGGCTCGACTGAATGTTTTACTAATGGCCGTGCTGTGACGACGAGCAGGGCATTGAGGTCGAGAAATATGGCGTTGGCTTTTAGCAGATGTAACTAAATAAAGCTAGCTAAGAAGAAATATAACATCCATAACATATGCTTCAGTGAGGTATTACGCTCAGGCAGGCAGCTCGGCAGCTCCGATTTAGGCCTCGCGTGGGAAATCGTGTCGCTCTGCCGTGCACGTCCGAGCGAGCCCTATTTTTAACCGTTTGAATAAATTTAACGATTCTATTTTGTAACAGGTACATCTCAACGAGAGTGTTCTCTCTTGCCCAAATGAAGAAAATTTAGATGGAATAGGTCCAAATATTTGGATGTGAATACACTCCCCTTCAAAAAAAAACAGAAAGAAAAGAAGAAAAAACTTTTTCTGGCGAAAAGTTTCCGTCCCTCGTGGCTTGGTGGGCGGCTTAGAGTCTCGGCGCCTCGGCGGGTCGACACAGTCGCCACTCCCAGTGGCGCCGCGGCTGCAGCGGCAGCAGCGGCAGCGGCAGCAGCCGCGCAAACACAGTAACACAATCAACTGCACTGCAAAGATGATACCCGCACGGCGCCCCGCCGCACCCGACCCTACCCTACCCTACCCCACCCCACGGGGTCAATGTTTATAGCGGGTGCGTCCACTACCAGCAGCGCGTCTGGCCCGGCGGGCGAGTGTGATCGCGTGATCCCTGCCCCGCCACGCCCCGCCACGCCCCACTCCGTGCTGGCGGGGAGCGTCCTTTGACTCGTTTATTGGACCGCTCGTGCAATTCACTCCGTGATTAGATTTCGCGCTGCTGGCGGTTCGCTTGCTCCCCCACGCCCCAACCTCAAACGTTTGAAAGAAATAAAAAAAAATGAAAGAAAAAAACAGAAATAGAAGCGTTTTCAATGGGGGAAACGTGCGATTAGATATGCATACCACTGGCCATACGCGCTGTGCGGCGCTGCGCGGCTCGCTGTGGCTCTGCTGTCGCGTCCAGGCACCGCCAGCATCACAGCCCCGACCAGCACCACAGCCCCTCCCCCTGGGCTCAGCTATCCCTCGCTTTTCCCCTCACTGTACTATGGTGCTGCACCAATATCAGTTTCAATTATTCGTCGTGTTTGGCCAACACCAAAGGCGCGTTTGGTAACGCCATGCCACGCTCGCTGGCCCTCTCGCCCCGCCCCGCCCCGCCCCACCACACCACACCACACTCCGCCACGCCGGGACATGTTTCTCCCTACAATGGCCCCTCGCCTAGGTCCTCGCCCTGTTTCTGAAACTCGAAACACTTTGATCAGCAAGGAAGGTATAGGGGGTGGTGATGGGGGGTGGGGTGGGGGGGTCACCAACACCGCTGGCGTGACGGCGGACACGGCGACGCCAAGGACGAAGTTAAAATTTCAAAGTCAGGTCAAGGAGAATGGGCGGGGAGATAGAATAGAGTTTGAGGAGAGGCGGGAAGGGAAGCGAGAGGGCGACTGTACCGGGGTTAGGGGTGGGGGTGGGACGGCGCGCCCTCTAAACCCTCTCGTTAGGTAGGCGGGGCGGGGTGGCATATGCAGTAGGTGCCTACAGAGAACACACTCCCACACGCTGGAATGCTTTCCAAACCCCCCTCCATCCTCATTCAACAACCTTGCTTCCCCACTCTCCCCACCTCCCTCCATCCGCAGTGGATAGTGGATAAGCTAATTGCTTGCATACTCTCAAATGCACTTATATAAATTTTCGTCTATAAGCATGTCCTAGTGTAGTACGGACTTTTAACTTCTCCATTTCCTGAGAGTTTTTCTCGTATAGTAAGGTTACGCAAGAAATGGAATTATAATCTATGTATTTTTACATTTTTACTCGTAAATATAAGTTAAGAAGATTCATAAACAAAATCTCAATATCAGTTTGAGAGTGGCCTGCGTGCGCGTGTGCGTCCCTCCGCCTAGAGAGAAACCCGTGAGGGAGAGGTAGAAAAAGCATGAGAAAATACGTGCGTAGTTTGCGCGTGTGTGTGTGTGGGCGTGTGTGTGTTCTCGCGCCCGCGCCCGGATGTCAGCATACATGAATGCTAAGAATGCCGTATGCAATATGTGAGGCCCTGCCGGGCCCTGCCCGTGCGGCGGGGCCGTGCTCCGCTGCTCCGCCCCGCTCAGGTGTCCGCGGCCAGGTCGGGTCGGGGTGCGGTGGGCCCACGGGGCGGGGCGGGGCGGGGCGGGGTGCGGTGGGGCGGGGCCGCGTGCAGGTGCGCCTTGCTCAATCCAGTCCTGTCTAGCATCGGGCAGCCGCACGGTGGTCTACCGTCAAATCTCAAACGGTGGTAACCGTCAAATCTCAAGACCGGTAAAAATCCCTTTTTGGAAGCACAAAGAAGCCTTTTTGTTTTGTCGACGAAATTATTTTCTTAAACCGTACGTTCTCTATAGCTTTTTGATAAAATTCGGCACATAGGGTGAACCAAATCTGCTTAGTTCACTGCTGAAATGCCATTCCAAAGTTAGCGCTAAACATCCTTTTTTGGGGGCACGAAGTAGCCCTTCTTAAGTTTTGTCGGCAGATTCTTTTTTTTCTCTCTTTTTTTTCCGTTTTTTTTTCCTTTTAATTATTGTTATGGGTGTTGGGGCTGGGGCTGGGGCTGACTGACAGACTGACAGCCGATTCGTAATAGGCACACTATATATCCACATGTGGGAACGTTGCTCAAACTTGGGCTCCGGTAACACTAAGGCGCAACCTTATACGCCCTTTTTCCAAGCGTACTGACATTGTACGTCTGAAATTAAGCGTACCCGCATGTTCGCTAATATTCCTCCTATCTGAATGTATGGGGGAGTTCGAGGGGGTGACAATTTTGGGAATCATGTGTACACGAGCCTGGGAATCACCATCATAAAAATTAAGGGAAATCAATGAAAACCAATACAACAAAACAAAAACACCTAGAATCAGTTATAATTAGCCGAAATTGGCGTTTTATGTCGGTAGAAACAGAAATGAAAAGATATGGATGGGGATCATTGGGAATCAATCATTACGTGAATCATGTGTACACATTAAAGAGGAGTGGTCGCCCCTCCCCCCCCCTGAGTTTCATTCTTTACGCTTCATTTTAAGCGTAATCTTTTCAAGTGTAACTGCACGCTTCAGTTTAGCGTTCTCTTATGCCTTACTGTTTACCCGTGTAGGTGTGTGAATTGTAGGGCATTCACACACACACTTGAACCAAGTATAGAAGCAGGTCGATAACTTATTTTTTTTAAGTATTTCACAGACTTACTGTACCGACAAGTGTTCTGACGGAAACTTCCTCTGACGCATTGTGTTTGTGTGTGTCTGTGCAGCTCGTCGTCAAGGAGATGAACCGCCTGGGCATGATGGTGGACCTGTCGCACGCGTCCGTGCGGACCATGGAGGACGCGCTCAACGTGACGCAGGCGCCGCTCGTCTTCAGCCACTCCTCCGCGCGCACCATCTGCAATTCCACGCGCAACGTGCCCGACGAGATCCTGCAGCAGGTGGTGAGTACGCAGGGCATTGGGGCCGCAGGACCGCAGGGCAGCAGACAGTGTTGCCAGAAAAGTAGGCAAAATGTAGCCCAAACACAGCGGAGTAAAGCGGGCTGCATCCGCGCCTGCCTACTAGGCAACATAAACGCTCTTGTGCGAAGGTGTTGCCCGAGGGGGACATCACTTCGTTCAGTCAGTGTACACGCTCTAAAAAAGTCACTTTTCAGTCACTCTTCAGTCAATTTCAGTCATTCAGTCATTTCAGTCATTCGGTCATTTTCAGTCACTTTCTAGCCACTTCTGTTGATCGGCGGCGTCAAAAGTTTGAACGAGTTGCCTATCCAGCAGGCTTCATGTGTGAGAACAGGCTTCAATCATGAATTACACAAGTTTAAGTGACATTTCAGTCACTTCAGTCAACTTTCAATCGCTCCAGCCATTATTTTAGTCACTCCAGTCATTTTTAGTCATGTGTTATTTCGCTTCCTGTTATTTTTAGTCGAATTACTGTCATTTTCAGTCAAACTCCTGAAATTTTCAGTCAAATTTCAGTCATTTTCAGTCATTCGCAGTCATTTGTCAATCTTCAGTCAAAAGTCAGTGTACAGGCAAAATCGAAGTGATGTCCCCCTCGGTGTTGCCTAGTACACACTAAATGGCTAGGAACAATTTTGTACGTAGCCAACAGACAATTTTGTCCATGGGCTGGTTGTGTTTTTACGCGCATCTTCCAGGATGCAATTTTGTCTAAGAACAACGTACAAATTAGTACGTGTTCTGTCAAAGACATTTTTGCATCTAATAAGGGACAAATTTGTATGATTTGGACGTACAAATTTTCTGACTCTCTTCGAATATGATAGTCCACCCAATATGGACAATTTAGTAACGAGATTCTTGTACAAAAAAAAATTTTGATTAAATTAGCTATTGTGCCTATATCAGAGGACAAAATTGTGCAACTTTAAGGACAAATTTGTTTTTGTCGATACGGGTCGAAATAATAGGGCCTGATAGACCGTACCTATGAATTCCTTCGAATTCCCTCGCAGAACAACAATAACAGATACCGATACATTATTATTTTTCTATTTCCACACATCATTTTGTCACACACTTCTATTTATTCACAAGGACTATTCAATATGAATTACAACAGTCTCACTGTTGTATAATAATATGTCAAAATCATTAAAATACATTACCTCGTAATTTTGACACTTATTTCAAGTTCATCAATGTTCATTATACACTGCAGAAAATTACACTCAAACCCTCATAGTTATGACATTGTATTAGGTGTTTGGTTAGTAAACAAACTTTCAACAAAGACTGGACCACAGATTGCACTTTAAGATATGTAGAAAGATATAGTGTGTTTGCAGTATTAAAGGCTCTGCTGTCTTATGCAACAACTTACCTAGGAACCAGATAGTTAATTTCATTATTCCACTGAGTTAGGCAGAGAGAAGAATACATTCTGAGCTCCTTACCTTAACCTCATCACACATATTTTTGCTAGGTGCTGTAACACATTCCCAACCGCACTACACTGCAGTCTTTCAAAGCAACTGAAGCAGAACAAGTAAGAGATCATAATCCTGAAGTAGCTTCAACTGACATCAAATTTTCGCACAAACATTTTTCATTTGAGAAAAGACAGGCTTACAGGCCAGGCGAATAATACTACTGCCTGGCTACTGCAAATAACTTGTTTGTTTATAAAGCCTGCCGCCTGGCCTGGCCATAGTGCCAGTATCGTCTGCTGTCTGGCTCCTTTGTAGTCGCAGGAACCAGAGCCTGTTGCCGTGCGATATCATGTAAGTATGACTGTACTGGAGTAGCAACTAAGTACGTGAAATGTGCGCCGCGCTGGTTGGCGAAGCTATCTCCGCGGAAGCCAATGTGCTTAGAAATCTCACCCACTCAATTTTTGAAAGCCAATGGTCTACTGCAACTAATGATGCCCTTGTTTTGAGTGTAGCATCATTCAAACCGGAGCTACGACGCCTGGTGCGCCGCAGACCCGTTTTCTGCCATCTGCCCCCGGTGAATGTAGAAAGAGACAGACAGAGCCAGGGTCATGAAAGTCCATGAAATTATAACAGTTTGAGACTGTGACGTTCAGGGGCTTCACGGTTGTCTACAAAAAGAAGGATTTGAAGTAAAAACTTATAATTCAGTGGCCCCTTTCGAAGAAACATGACCCTCACTCTCTCTGTCTCTTTCTACATTCACCGGGGGCAGATGGCAGAAAACGGGTCTGCGGCGTACCAGGCGTCGTAGCTCCGGTTTGAATGATGCTACACTCAAAACAAGGGCATCATTAGTTGCAGTAGACCATTGGCTTTCAAAAATTGAGTGGGTGAGATTTCTACGCACATTGGCTTCAGAGAAGATAGCTTCGCCAGACAGCGCGGCGCACATTTCAACGTACTTAGTTGCTACTCCAGTACAGTCATACTTTCATGGCGATATCAAGCCAAAATTCACTGGTGAAGAATCTCTAAAAGTTGTTAGCCCGCCCTTCTGCTTTGTTTTCTACGTTACCAGAGATGTATGTGAAGGCACTTTGTTTTTTGTTCAGATGTGGGATCGACGAACCCGGATCGTAAGGCCTTTAAAGTAACAGTATTTTTAGTGAGTGTTTCGAGATAGCCCACAGAGGCCCGTCAGTTGTTTTAATTAAACGTAAACTTGTGTTTTTTCCTGTTACTTACTCTATCCCACAGTATTTTTCATTTTTTTGGTTTGCTCAGTTTCCACTGTGAACTAGTTTGCTGTCATGCTGTGGTTGTAGTCCAATAAGTTTTTTGCTTCCTTGATCATAACCTAACCTTTTTTGGATCATGGACTTCATGCTCAGATTAGACTGGTTGTTGCTTTTGGGAAATGACCATCCAAGATTAAGATTAAAAATGAAACATATTTCATAAAGACTAGATTCGGCACAAAATTTCAAGTGTGTATCTTTGTGTTACACACTTTTGAGTAGGTAATTGATAGTCCTTAGTATTACATACTATACTTGGAGTTTATGTCTACTAATTATTTGATCTGAAAATAGAGGAGCCTCAATTTTTTGTACTTTATGACAAGTGAGTCTATTTATATGGACAAATGTAATGCTCACTACATACTTACTCTAAATTTTCTTGTTTCTTTCCAGTAAATGCTAAAAGCCGCTCTTTGATTTCAAATCGTCCCAAATTCTAAAAGAGCGGATCTGAACTAATACTCTGGAGTGTATCGAGTTCAGGTTAATTGGTGGCCAAATTCCAAAGCACTGAAATCTTTTAATGCAAATGTGAAGTGCTTTTTTTTCTTCTGCTTTTATTCGCAAGGCATGGTGGAATTTAAGTCTGGAGATACGTATTATATGAATTTTATATTTCCACCACATTTGACTCTTTGCTCGTACCTTTTTACAAAGTAAAGTGAATGTAGACTACATATCTTTGTTGGAACTGTAATCTTTTCAACTTTTTGACTTTAGATTATGAATGAACATTCACTGCTAGACTTTACCCCTTGCCTCAATAGCTTGGTATATTGTTTTCTTATTATGATAGCAAGGAAATCTCTATTTTCAGCAGCTCCTGTTTACAATACTTTTAGTGCTAAATAAACCTCAACCACTTACCTTAGACCAAAAACTTTCTCTTTCTCTGTTAAAAGATAAATAAACCTCAACCACTTACCTCACACCATGAACATTCAAAGACCTAACACAACATTATCTTTTGAATGCAAATGTATTTTAGCTCCAAAATCATGTTAGAGATTAGACTATTTTGTACCCCTTTCCGTCAGTTCAATGTCCAGAGTACTTTCTGATATTAGAAAACTTTGTATTACTTATGAATAGAGGAGGTCTTCAATAAAATTTTAGGGAATATAACATTACTTGTTGACTTGATTATACTCATCCCATTTTCATAACTTTAGTTCAAATTTTCTGTTTGTAGTCAAATGCTCATAAAAGATAGGACAAATGACGGAGTTGCCTAAACTTTTGATCGGTTAATGTGGGTGCCATCTGAGGGTAAATGCTATGTATTGATTAGGTTTTGAATACAACAATATCTTTACGTACTTTTGAAAGTAAAATAGATACAGTATCATTGCATAGTAGAAAAGTCATGGCTAGACAGTAAAATAAAACATTGCTCACAACACTGCGCACAACGTTTTCTATATTATTGTTCAGGACTCCATTTTTTTCATAGCATATCATGTCTGAAACTAGAAAACTTAGGTTTTAACTCTAAAACACAAGTCCAAAATAATACTTACATTTTAATTTTCACTTATTTGGTCATTTCCACCACCCCTTTCAGCAGGCATTTGAGACAACCTCAGTCTCCCTTATCAAAATAGTGTTGAGTTCGTGACAAAGCTGTCAACCTGGTGGTACCATCAAAGTGGTCGTCGGGGACCTGAAGAGGACGCCGATGACCACAAATTCCCTTTCGCTAGCAACATTTTACCAGGGTACGGCAACGCACTGGGGCCGAGCAGCTGGTTCCATCCTTTGACCACGGCCGAGTGGGGGTAGGGCGTACTTAAACTAAGATTTCTCCGCGAAGGATTGATCGTTCGGAACGATCGAGGTGTCAAAACACAACGGTTTTCTTTGTAGATTCGATATTTAACATGTACGAGTGACAAGAAACAGCCGTTTGTCCGATCTCGACGGATTAAAATCATCCTGCACGCGGACTCGGGGCGCAGCGTCTCCGGTCGGCCGACTTTCAGCTCGCTATTCTCAGGAAATACTCCACTCACATTGACATCCGGGCACAATTACAACAGTTCAGACCTTGCAGATTCGTAATAGCAATACGTTGTCGACGATATATGAACCATTAATTGTTATAGTTGATTGAAATTACGAAGCGTAGGAGAACGGGATTCTCGGCCTAGCCTCGCTACCGGGTGCCTCTCCCGCCCGTACGTAAACAAGATCCGCAACTCTGTAACCTCTGAAGACATGTGTGTTTTGATGAACTGGGCTTTCGATCTGTTAGTACAAAGAATCAAAGTCGCGAGGTGGTGGACAGGCACCCGGTAGCGAGGCTAGGCCGAGAATCCCGTTCTCCTACGAAGTCGGCCGACCGGAGACGCAGCGCCCCGAGTCCGCGTGCAGGATGATTTTAATCCGTCGAGATCGGACAAACGGCTGTTTCTTGTCACTCGTACATGTTAAATATCGAATCTACAAAGAAAAACGTTGTGTTTTGACACCTCGATCGTTCCGAACGATCAATCCTTCGCGGAGAAATCTTAGTTTAAGTACGCCCTACCCCCACTCGGCCGTGGTCAAATGGTAGAACCAGCTGCCCGGCCCTAGTGCGTTGCCGTACCCTGATTTTACTCCCCCCGACCCTGCCGACGCCGACCTGCCCGCCAGCTCTGCCCCAACGGGCACCGGGACCCCGCCGACCTGTCAACTCTGCCCTCCACGGACCCCGGCGCCCTGCTTTCCACGTCTTATAATGACTTCTTTTGCGGCCCTGCCAACCTGGCAAACTGTCTCATTGATATGATACCCTCTGCTTCGCCATTCCTGCAAGTTGCATGCCCGTCATCTTGAATTATTTTACCCCTCACCCTCCTCCAAACATAAATATTTGTCAATTACTTGCGCTACTGGCGGACGACAGGTTTAAACTTGTCATTGGTTTAAATTGCAACTCTTCTTTGGACTTTTTTGTCCATTAATGAAGAGAAAATAAAATAAAATGAATGTTCGATTCTTTTGGACAAAATTGTACTGTTTCTTATGGACAAATTTTATTGCATCTAATTTTAGGGACAATTTTGTCTACTGAAAGATGCAAACACTTTGTACCTAATTCTAGGAACAAAAAATTGTCCTTTGCGATTTAGTGTGTAGGCAGGCGCAGATGCAGCCCGCTTTACTCTGCTGTGTTTGGGCTACTTTTTGCCTACTTTTCTGGCAACACTGGCAGCAGACTGCAATGCAGCATGAATCGAGGGGGGAGGGGGGGGTCAATTACTTGAAATTCTAATACAAAACACTGGAAAACTTCATTCGCACACTCTAAATGACCATGGACTTTTATTGTTACCAGCTCCTGGACTTTTTTGAGCATGCCTAAGCCGGATACATTATTGTGTATAGTTAGTTACATTTATGAAAATTTTGTTACTAGTAACAAAATTTTCAAAAATTTAACTAACTACACACAATATTGTATCCGGCTTAGGCATGCTCAAAAAAGTCCAGGAGCTGGTAACAATAAAAGTCCATGGTCATTTAGAGTGCAAGTTGTTAAAAAAAAAGATTAAATTCTATAGGTTTTGTTAATATTTTATCAAATTCCCTTCCTCAGTTCATTTTCTGTGGTAAGGGGCCATATGAAACAAAATATTCACGTTTTTCAGCGATTTTTCCGTTGCCTAAAACGAAATAGGTGGAAGAAAAAATAATATATCCAACCCTGAAGTATTGGATGTATTTATGCACACTTGAAAAGATTTTCTCCTCGGCACCAACCAAACACACTGTCAAATCCAAATCAAATCAAATCAAGATAAAGGCGCACGCCTATTGGTCGCCCAGTTTACAGCGTCGTGCTGTACGGCAAGGCACGGGCGTATGCGGGTTGCCTACTCGCTGACCGTAAGGCGCCATGACTGGTGGTCGTGGTTTAGGTTACACGTCCCGGGCTGCTATGGGGGGGCTCCATGGCCTCGGGTAAAGCTGCCATGCCCGCATGCTGCATGCAGCATGGTGATCATAGCCATGGGCAAGTATTGACAGCAGCCCGTAATACGAACGCTGAGCCGTCTGTGGGATTCCATTTCCCGGAGACTATCCCTGTGGAACGGATGCGTTTTTAAAACACCAAATAAACCGGAATGGCACGGCCGTCCGCGGCGGCAGGGGTATGAGAAATGTCGTCCGATTTACCATGGCCGGGCCGGGCCGGGCGCAGTCGTATATTTCTGTTTTCTCATTTGGAGAGCCGGGCTGGCTGCTGCTGGCTCCTGGAGCAGATGTGCCAGGTGTGCGCGTCCACGTTGGGGTGGCAGGGCGGGGTGGGGCGGGGCGGGGCGGGGCGCCGCACCCGTCAATCTGAGTCGCTAGTGCCTGTCTCCCGCCTCCCCGCTCCCCGCCCCACCCTGCCCCGCCCCGCCCCGCGCCGACACCGAGGCACACTTTGCCCGTGCTAATAATTCAACCCCCTCGTGCTGCGCGGCGTGCGCAGGCTCTAGCCTGACCGCGCCGTGCCGCGTCGTGCCGGTGACAGATTAAATCCGGATACGGCCATAATTCTCCCCGTGTGTTGTCGTTTTGGGGCGAAAGGAAGAAGCTATTTACGAGAAATGAATGATTAGGGGCGGACAGCTCTGTCCCTCCCCCGTCCCCAGCGCTCCGCTGCTGCTGTCCGCACCTCTGCCCTCTCCATCCACTCTTTACTTCGCGAATATGCTCCGGCGTAAACATATCCTAGAAAATGAGCAATGTATACCGAAACTTCGAAAAATCTGTGAACAGTTTTAACTTTTCTGCATTTAATGGCAGTTTTATAAATGTGGCACGTGTCATGAAAACTAGTCTCCTATAGGATACAAGTTAAAATCTTTCTACAATTCTGCAAAACTACCTTTTGTTTTGTTTTATTAAGAGCGATAGTTGAAAAATATTCCTCTGATTGACACATTATTCGGAAAACTCCTTCTCTTTGACGGATTCCCATTGGAATAATCTCCCCCTAAACCTCATTTCAAACGGGATAACATTTTATAATATCATCGAGTTAGAGCGAAGATCCTAAATTATCACTTAAATTTATTAAGAGCAGTCCTCTGATTCTTGCATTAACCGAGAGTTGCCCATTTCTCCTTCCTCGACAGAGTCGCGGCCGTGCTTTGACGTCAGCCTCTGTTTGGCCTGCGGCCGCGGTCCACCGCCTGGAACTCATATGGCACAGCATATACGGTTGACATGTGTCAATTAAACCCCTTTCCCTGTTGTGTCGTAGGCGGCGAACGGCGGCATCGTCATGGTCAACTTTTACACTTACTTCGTAACCTGCAACCACACGGCGGACCTGCAGGACGTCATAGGTAAGTTCAGCTCTAATGCACTGAAAAAATCTGCGCGACAAATTGCAGAGCGATGATTTCTGGACTCAACTGCAAATACTCCCTCCTTTTTTCGGAAGTCGTTTTTCAGATCAATGGACAACGAGAAAATTCACGCTAACGTTAGCGTAACACATACAGTACTGTATGTGTGTTTTTTTGTGCAAACGTTTGTGGAAAGTGAAACCTGCGATTCGTTTTGCTCAAATTTGTGTCCACACTTCCATGATTTTGTACACAATCATGTTCAAAAGTGTTCAAATGAACGCACAAATATGTGAAAAAGATTTGATTATTTAACTTTATACACAAAAAAAATACAAGTCTCGTTAATGTGATTCAGAATGTATTTAGAAATTGACAACACTGTAAATCAATTACTGTGACGTCACATTCTTTAAAATGAGAAAACTGTCACATTGTCCAGAATGTAATGTCCTATTCTTCGTAACGTGAGTCGGATGGACTTTGTGGGCTGATTTTTACAGTCACTTTCAAAAGAATGTAATAAAAATAACCAAAAGAATGTGACAGTTTTCACATGAAATAGAATGTAACGTCACAGTAATTGAATAACAGTGAAAGTTATCATTCTCTGGGTCGTTTAAAATTCCTGTACTCCCGGGCCAGCCCTCATTCACCCCCAAGTGTGAACGCGGGGTCTCGACGGGCTAGGAGTATCGGCGGTTGTACTCCACGCCCCAGGGCTTATAGGGGCTGAGGCTACTGGCAGCGGAGCATTTTCTACGCGCCGCCTCTACCCCTTAGGACTGCGATGCCCCATGCTTTGAAAGTAGTCAAAACCGCTCAGCTGACTCAGCTGCTTCTTGGCCGCCGGCCATGCGTCCGAGGCCGAGGCCGCTGTGACGAGAAGTTACCTAGTAGACAGGTGGAGGAGGAACTGGTCCGCCACACACTCCATCATGTGTTGGGCGTCGTGCACTTTTCTGACAAAGTGAGCCTGTCCGTGGCCTAACGTATCTGCCCCAATCTGTGTTGCAGATCATATCAATCACATCAGGAAGGTGGCGGGGACTGATCACGTCGGGATCGGTGCTGGCTACGATGGAATAAACAAGTGAGCACCAGCAGAATTTTTAAGAAAGTCTGCCGTATAGAAGGGCTTCCCTTGTTTTAGCCGTTGCTCAATTAACGCACGTGCTCGCAGGACTCCACGGGGCCTGGAAGACGTCTCCAAGTACCCGGACCTGCTGGCGACCCTGCTGGCGGACCCAAGCTGGACTGAGGACGACGTCAAGAAGTTGGCGGGCGGCAATCTGCTGAGGGTCTTCAGCGCCGTGGAAGAGGTGAGTCTCCCGGTCGTGCCGGTCGTGCCGGTCTGTCGCCGCATTGTGAAACTCTGCAGCCAAACATATCGATCTGTCTGACTGGGAGGATGGAGAAGATTGCGTGTGACTCATGAAGAGTAGAGGCCTTTTCGTAGAGCGATCCTAGCCAATCTGGGCGCTTACCTGACATGCGACCTGTCCGTTCCATATGGCTTGAGATTTTTATGTGACGTGCAGCGGCTGCGTTTTGCCCACCAGTCAGACATTTGCGTTGCAACTTTTCGAATGGCACATGTTTGGTTCGGCGCAGGTGCGGGACAAGTGGCGGCTGGCCGCCGTGCCGCCGAGCGACGAGCTCATCGGGATGAACTTCCTCGAGGGCAAGACAGACTGCCTGTGGATGGGGTCCTGATGGAGCAGCGCCTCGCGGCCAGCGGCAACCGCCACGAGCCGTGCGAGCTGCGCTCTCGGCTCCGGGACCCCCGTCGGGACCCCCGGCGGGGTCGGGACTCCCGACGCCCACGTCCGAGTCCACGTCGAGGCGGGCGCCCGGCGGTGCGGCTCGGGGCGCAGCGAGCGGAGCAGCTGCCAGCGGGAGGAGCGTTTTTTCCGTCCACGTCTCGTCCTCTCGTTGTAGTTGCGCGGGGCCGCGCGGGGCGGGCCGGCCTAGTTCCGAACCGAAACCGGAACAAGGGTCGTAGGCGGGACCCATGCGCCATCCTGCTCGTGGCCAAGGGGCACACGTTTGCGCAGCAGCGATGACGTCCGTCGCATCTTTGATGTTACTGTCGCATCTTTGATGTTATTGTCGCCTCTTTGATGTTGTTGCTGTCGTCTCTCTAAAAATTCATGCAGGTGTTTGTGGGGCGTAAATTAATGTTGAGGTCGCGAAAACACGAAAAGTCTCCGTTTTTATTGTTATTAGATAGACGTTAGCCTACGGCATGAGACCCAGGACCTAAATAAGTCACTGCCAAAGAAAACAAAGTTGTGCTCAAAATGAAGAAATGTTAACTGCGTGGCTGGATCGGTGTGTTTGTTCGCGGAACGACACTCTAAATGGGAAAGGACAAAATTGTATCCAGCCAAGTTGTGCCCTTGTGCACATCTAGAGAAGATATAAATTTGTTTCCAATCTAGGGACAAAATAGGCTAAATTGTCCCTATATTGGAAACAAATTTACATCTTGTCTAGATGTGCACAAGGGCACAACTAGGCTGGATACAATATTGTCCTTTCCCATTTAGAGTGGAGATAAACTTTTTGAGTGTTTGAATAGAACACATTTACTATCCTGGAGGATGGAAGACCATGTTAAAAACTTGAGCTACGCTGGGTCTGTCGTTAATACATGTGATTACGTTCATTTTAGATATGAAAACAGTGCCAAATGGAACCAACAAACTTCTTCTAGCCTAACAACAAAGGACACCACATCAAAAGTTTCCATCCTTTGGCTATTCAGTTCCAGCTCTAACTTGTGGAAAGTTTCTGAACAGTACATAATAATTGAATCGTACTGGGACCACTCAATTATCACGATAGACGCCGACAAATTTTAAAAAATTAGTACTTCTAATTGAAAATTTACAATGGAAATGACTTATAAAAACTCGTCGATTTTGTGGCAATTCACAAATTGTAAGAGACCTATTGTCTCAGGGTTGGATAATTATGTTGTTACGCACAAAATATTTTTTTTTCTGAATCCTACTTATAATACTTAATTGTAACTACCCTTTAGGATTCTTGTTCAGTTTGTACCTCTGAGAATTTGTCTTTTCTGTTACATAAACTGAGCCCTGGGGAATCAAATGTTGCAAACCTCCTATTTGTTCGCGTTTTGGAATTCCTTAAAATGCACCCCTTGCAGCAGAAAACAGGCAACAGTGATGTGGGTCTGCCTACTCTAGCATCTTAGGGCAAACGCGTATACCATTACGTGTTTTCTGTTACACCCGGTGCTTCATATTGAATCTATTCAGAAAGTAGTCTGACGTTTTCATTGAAACGAAAAACTCAATCATTTTTCGAAAACTAAAAATAATACGAAATTATCAATTCTGAAGTGAACGTCGAAAGACCCATGAAGCTGTTATCTGTTGTCGTTTGTATTTGATTCCCAATTCTCAGGCATCCATCCGCCAAATTCTTAGAAAAACGGTCTCACAATGGAGACAATCTTCCTTACGGATTCTCGCGATTCTGTAAATAACCTAGTCACTAGATCTATAGATCTGTAAAAACAACAAAAAAGCAAACAAATATAATAGACGTTTCAATATGTTAATAGGGTTCTGTGGATAGCTGTCTCGTTTAAAGTGTTTACCACAAAATATTTTATGAATTATATAAATGCACGTTGAGCTAATAAATCTTTTAAGACGTTTGATCCGCTTGCGACACTTCCTTCCGCCTTACCTTCCCGTGCCGCCCCGTCATCATTACGTCCACGTTGACTGATGAGTGCGGGATCGACCGGTACCCTACCGGCTCCAGCCGTCAGGGAGGGGGTGGCGGGTGGCGCTGCAGTGGGGTGGGGTGGGGTGGCTCCTGCCCTGCTCGCCGCGCCGTATAAAAGGCGAGGGGGCGGCGCGCCGGCTCCCACTCGAGCGCCGGTTGCCGTGGCGTCAGGAGCGCCGGAACAGCGCCGCCGGAGCCCCGCTGCCGTGGCGCCACGCCGAGTGCCCCAGTGGACCGCCCCTGCCCCCGCCCCCACCGCGACGCTGTTTGTTTACCCCGATGGGCCCCCGCTGAGCCCAGCACCGCCGCGCCGTGCAGGGTCCGGGCCGGGCCCCAGGAGGCCGCCAGGGCTCCCGCACGCTCACGCCAGGTCGCCGCCGGCCGCCACCGGGCCGCCGACACTTATTCCCCCGCACCGGACCGCCCCGCAGCCAACACGACGAAGCGCCGGGCCACGGTCGCGGCGGCTGCAGCCTCCACAGCCGCGGCCGTCGCCGCCGTCATCTCCTCGGAGAAGGTCCTGCAGGTGAGTGCAGAGCTGCCACTCCAGGAGGCCCGCTCGCCCCGAGCGTATGTGCGTCGTGTGATCGAAGGTTCTTTTTTAAAAAAAATAGAAACAAATTTACTTCTGCTGGGGTATTTAAACCCTTTCTTGTAAAACGGACGATGGAGTGAATTTAAATTTAGCCGCCCGTCCTGCCCCCCCCCCACTCCCCCACTCCCCGCCTCACCGCACCGTCTCACCCGCACCCGGCAGGCTCGCTTTACTTACTTACCTAAACTGCTGGCTAGCGGCGCTCGCGGTTGCGCCCGATCCAAACAACATCGCACTCCGTACACACACGTTTAGGCCCGAGCTGGCCGTTTGCTATGTTTACGAGCCACGCCGCTCGCCGACAGCCAGCCGCCCCGGCGAGGCGAGCAGCGGACCGTGCGGTGCCACGCGCCCTGGGAGTGTCACGGGATGGGGTACCCCATTTGAATTTGCGGTGAGCATGGCATATATTCCAATTGGATTTTCAGAATGCACTCCACTTTACTGAAGTGGATTTTTTGAATACATTTTGGATTGTGTAGGATTGTTACTCGTTCTTTACCACCACCACTCTCCTGACTGGTGAAAAGAACGAGTATTGTTCTCAGTCGAGTGTAACCCTTAACTGATTTCACTTTCAACTCAGATCACACAATACTTACAGGCATGATACTTATTAGACTTTACTAAACTAGAAATGTTGGTCTTAATTCCAACAATGAACTTTCTACTCATTCTTTACCACCCACCTCCTTGGTGGTAGTAGAACGAGTATTGTTCTCTGTGCGGTGTGCGGTGTGCGGTGTAACACCTTAACATGATTCCATACTTATCTCAGAACACAAAATACCTACAGACATAGCACTTATACAATCTGAAACTGGAAATGCTAGTGTTGCTACCATCTATAAACTTTTTTTTTTGAGTTGAATAGTATTTCTATATATAGTATTTGTATAGATATATAGATTGCGAGCCGCAACACAAAATAAAAAACGCAAAGTTTTAACAACGGTTAAGACCGTTATTCCTGATCACAATAAGAAACCGTAAAATCTAATAGTAAATTGAAGGGAAGGTGACGCTGAATGTACACTTTTCTTTACCGTTTTTTTTTTCCGAGTATACAATGACGGTTTTTTTTTACGGTTTACGGTTTTCGCTACTGCGGCTTTTTCTAACAGTGTACGACTAGTGGAGCAGAGCAGGAGCAGCGCGCCCAGCAATGACGCGCGAGGCCTGCTTCTGCGCCGCGGCCGCAGACTAGCCGCGGGTCACTCCGCGACCGCCGCGCCCCGCAACCCGCGCCCCGCGCCCCGCACCCCCGCGCCCCCGCTCCCCCGCGCCCCGCGCCCGAACCGAGGCGAATATGCGCCGGCAGCGCTGTTTTAAAAATACAACCAATCCTGCGAAAGCGTAAAGAGCGGTACAGAGAGACTTGGAACGAGACGGTCAAGGTTCCGCACTTTGCGATGTTGTGGTTGCTCTAATTCTTTCATTACCCCCAGCCCCACCCCCTCCCTCCTCGTCTCTCTTCACCACTGCCTCTCGCCATCTCTCTCGTCGATGCTCTCCGCCCACGCCATATCGTCCTGTCCGATCTCATTCAGGATCATCCCCTGCCGCCACTCTGCTCCTGCTCCGCGGGCAAGGCCACGGGCCAGAGGGCAGGTAGCGAAGCGACACAGCAAGCGAAGCGGGCGGGGGGGGATGGCTGGGGCCGGCCGGGACCGACAGCGCACAGTGAAGCGCGCAGCCACAGGCAGCCACAGGCAGCGCGAGCTCGCGGCAAAGGTCAGGGGGCACGCAGCGCTGCACCCCGCCCCGCCCTGCCTCGCCCGCCCCGCCCGCCCCGCCCCGCCCCGCCCCGCCCCGCCCCGCCCCGCCCCGCCCCGCCCCGCCCCGCCCCGTCCCACTCCGCCCTATCTCACCCCGTCCGCCCCCGCCCCGCCCCACCTCGTCCCGCCTCGCCTAGCCTCTTCCCCGCTTGTCTCGTTGCAAGGACGAAGGACGCGCAGCAGGCTCCCGTGACTTTTATCTCGCTCTCTCGCTCTACTTCGCGCGCAGTTCGACAGTCTCGAAAAATCTACACCCAAATCAGATTTTTAAGGAGATGATACGAATGTATCAGCCTGCTTGTCAGTGTTGCCAGAAAAGTAGGCAAAAAGTAGCCCAAACACAGCAGAGTAAAGCGGGCTGCATCTGCGCCTGCCTACTAGGCAACACCTTCGCACAAGAGCGTTTATGTTGCCTAGTAGGCAGGCGCGGATGCAGCCCGCTTTACTCCGCTGTGTTTGGGCTACATTTTGCCTACTTTTCTGGCAACACTGGCTTGTATAACTGTTAGACAGTTAGCAGCCTGCAGAGAGCAGCGCAGCCAGCAGAGCAGCCGGCAGAGCGAGCAGCTAGTCGAGGGGGCATTCACTCGCGTAATAGTCGGGTCACTCTATCTGTAATAATCGCGTAATAGTGTGCGTTATAGAAGCGTAATGGCAAAAATTCTCCATAATTTACGCATTTGTGGGTGGTTTTGGGCTATTTTGGCCCGTGTTTGCCTGACTTTGGCCAAATATGTAAATTTTCGGAGCGTAATACAGCGTAATAGACGTAATAGTCGGGTCACAGATCTTAAGAGTGAATGCCCCCTCGCAGCTAGTTTTAAATTTATTTATTTACTTATTTTTATTTTTTTTATTTATTTTGTTGCTACAAGAGCGTCGGCTCATAGGTCTGTCTCATATTTATATTTGAACCATTAAGTGAAATTGCACTGCGATAAGTAAATGTTCAGAGTTTCGCAGCCCACGCGTCCTTCTTCCATCCCATCCCCACACGGCTACGTACTTCTGCACTCCTCTCAGTCCCCCCCCACCCCACCACCACCTCTTCATTCTGTTCGAGGCGACGCCGCCCCGGTCCGATGGGCAGAGCCGAGCGGAGCAGAGCAAAGCCGAGCCGCAACAGAGCCCGGCAGACGCCGGTCCCGTTGTGATTGTTTGCAATGGGTTGTCCGCCCCTCCCCTCCCCTCCCCTACCCGCGCCCCGTCTTCGGCCTAAAGCTAGCCGACTGGTATCGGATTAAGTGGTTCTGTTCTGTTTTATCTTCCTCGGAGTCCTTTGGCGAGGCTAGGGTTGGGGTGGGTGGGCTGCCCGCCGGAGCTGTCCAGGCCGCCTCTTTATCTCTCTCTCTCTCTCTCTCTCTCTCTCTCTCTCTCTCTCTCTCTCTCTCTCTCTCTCTCTCTCTCTCTCTCACTCGCTCTCCGGACCAGCGGGCGGGGCGGGAGCCATCACGGACGCGCCCAAGGTCACCACGCCCCGCTCCGCTCCGCCGTGCCGTGCCGTGCCGTGCCGTGCCCACGCCCACGCCGCGTGGGCGGGTGAGATGAACAAGAGAGGCGGGGCGGGGCGGGGCGGTAGAGAACGGAACACCGCGGCACGGCACGGCACGGCATGGCACGGCGCTGGCCCGCGTGGCGACTGGATTACCCTTTCAGCCAATCGACTGGAAGGCGGTGGGCCGGGCAGGGCCGCGCCGCGGGCCGGCGAGAGCCGGGAGGCGCACCATCGCGTGAGAAGGACCACTTAGACTGGTTAGCACCTCTGCTTCATCGCCCATCATTCATCTTCCCCACACCCGACCCGCGCTTCTCAAGGGAGGGCTCCCTGGCCACGCGTGTGTGTGTGTGGGTGGAGAACATAATAAGTGCGTGCAATGTGCAGCGCCGCACACACAGGACTGTCATCAAAGTCTCCAAAATGCAGCAAACTTTGACATTGTTCCGGAACTAAATAGACGGAGATGTCTGCGGCGGTGGTGGGCGGCGGCCGCACGCGCGCACGCCTCGCGCTGGTCCCCCTCCCCTCCCCCGCCACCCCTTTCTCATTCCTTCGTCACGCGGCTGATGGATCGGCTCCCGCTCCACCGAGGCTCCCCAACTTGGGGCGGGTTCCCACCTCGGCTCGATTCGTTGCTCTGCTGGCCTCCAGTTTGCGGTCGGGTCGGGTCGGGTCGCCGCACGGCCCCACAGCGCTGGGAGTGGAGTGCTGCCTGACTGGATATTCCACTCCGGTGCAGGAGAGGAGGGTAAAGGGGGTGGGGGGGGGGCTGGCCAGGTCCGCTTTGGGCGTGGGAGGCGTATTTCTAGGAGGGCGGCAGGAGGAAAGGGTCCGTAATAGCTCCACAGTAATAGCCTGGAGCGTCGCCCCGCCGCCCTGCTCTGCCCCGCGCCGCCCCGCCCCGCACGGCGCCCCGCTCCGCCCCTCGTCACATCACCCGGAGGGACCCCCAGAGCGACGCGGGCCGGGCCGAGCGGGGCTGAGCGGGGCCGTGCAGAGCAGGACGCTCGACGCGCGACATAGCTTTGAAGTATATGTTATATATAGCGGGCGGGGCGGGGCGGGCCGGCGTCGGGCGGCTGACGTCCGGAACACCACAGGGACGCGGCCCCGCCCTCGCAGGCGGTGTTCTACGCGGTACCCAGGAACAGGCGAGGTGAGCCCGCTTCTCAGAGCGCTGGATCGGGGCGGGCTGGCTAAAGTAAGTTTAAGCCCTGGAGCTGGAGAGAGATGCGAACGGCCGCAGTGCTATAGCACAACAATGTTGTGAAATTTAATCACAATGTAACAGCATGCAAGTGAAATGTTACTTTTGAAAATAGCTTCATAACAAGTTCATAACGTTGTACTGAAGTTATTCTAATGATTTTTTTTCACAGTGTATGCGTACCTTCTCACACCGGCCACTTCAGGGTACACTCTGGAAATCGAAGTGTGAGACAGTCTCCCACCTTTTCGTGTGAGGCCAAAATTTCTCACACCTCTTACCTAAATTTTTGCGGTGACTAAAAAAATGTTTTTTTTTCTTTGTCGAGAGATCTCTGAAACGAGCTACCATGTGATGGGTCTGAAAGCATATTCTCTCTGGCCTCTGCACCACTTGAAATAAACAAAAGGGGGTAGGTACTTTCAGCTGCAATCAGCCTCAGATCCATCACATGATGGCTCGTTTGAAATCTCTATCGACAAAGAATAAGAATATGCGGAAAAATACAAACATTTTTTCTTCACCACAAAAATCGAGCTAAATGGTGTGACAAATTTTGGCCTCACACCAAAAAGTGTGAGACTGTCTCACACTGTGATTCACAGAGGAGGTAAGTCCTGCTTCGGTCGCACTACCTAGATTAGATCGAGCGCATTTCGTATCGTTGAGGTCAAAAATCTAGATGAACACAAATATATCTGACCCCAAAACAACATTTATGCTTAGAAATCAGCGTACCTGCTCGCTGGGCTAGGCAGGCGGTATCCTGGCCTACCCTGGAGAGGAGTTTACGCTCGGATAGTGTGGACGCTGTTTGCGATTCTCTCCCAAGACTATAAGATGAGTGAGCGTCTCGCCTCGCCAGCCCCTGCCCACCACACCACGCCCCGCCACTCCCCGACACGCCCCACCCGTGCGGGTAATGGATGTCGCATGCAAGTGTTTGTGGTCGGCATTGTTTTGGCGAGCGCACACCGCGCCCCTCCCCGCATGTGCCGGTCAGTATTGCGTCAACGGAAAACACTACGCAGTTGCGCGAAGAGTCTGGCCTGGCGAATAGGAGCACCGAGCCGGGAAGAGGGAGGAAGGAGGGAGGCGTTTACGTCAACTAGGGACTGCTGGGGGTATACGGATTAGAAGACTGCTCCGATGGGCCCGGACGTTCTTGTGAGAGGCCAGAGCCATCGAAGCGATAGCAAGTGCGCCACGACGAATTGGATTTATTACTGGGCATTAACTTCACCATACACGGAGAAAAAAATCAGGCAGAAGTCGCCTGCCTTAGCGAATTCAAATTTATCACTCGGTGCAATTTATTTAGCTCGTGCAAAGGGGGCTAGTTAAACAGCTGATATATTTGCTGTGCAGCTAAACATTTAGTGCCCTACCAATTGTTCATAGTACAGGAATATTATTTAGAGAGGTGTGATTCAAAAAAATTGCCCCAGAGCTAAAAAAAAATACCTCAGCAGCAATTTTTGTTTGCGTTTAGGATCTTGTTACAAAGTATATTTTTGACGTTATTTGTAGCAATCATCTCGTCATTATATTAACATTTTTAGCTATTCGTCCATGTAGCAAAATTCTAGTTCTTCACTTTTATTTGATTTGCATTATGTATTGAGAGCGCCAAATTTTATTCCCGAGAGTTAACTTTGGCTGAGCACTATACACCGAACGAGTTGCTCAGGTCCCTGCGGAATCAAGTATAGGCCAGCCCGCCCCACTCGCGTGCGTTCTGTCCTCCATGTTGCCTACCTCGCGGGCGCTCAGGTCCGCTGGGGGCGGGGAGGCACGGGGCAAGGTGAGTCAGGCCTGGGCATTGGAGCCCGATTTGGAACCGGTTCCATCCGAATATTCTAATGCGTATTCTGGTGTTCGGTCGGACTCGCGGTCACCGAGCTGGGTTCTGTTTCAAAGCAATCCGCAGCGAGCACTGCTGTGGCGAGGCGCAGTGTGTGCACATGAAGCGTAGGCGGGAGGGAGGGGAGTATGGGCAGTTCGGGTAATTAGAGCGGGGAGGCAAATGAGGAAGAATCTGTTGCGGTTCGGGTCTAAATTCGGTTCGCTTTGCACATGTGGACAGGCCAGTGGAGAGTCGGAGGACCGCAGCCGCCGGGACACACATGCACGCGCATGGCTGGCGATGCGATGCGAGGCTCCCAGCGTAATTAGCTCGCGAGAGACCTTCTTTTTGTGAACGCTTCTGTTTATAGTTATATTTGTCCGTGAGTCTAGAAATAGCGTCAACTTTGTACGTTACACCGCCAATAATAAAGCGCCGGAGGGGGAGAATATGAGGACGGCCGGTTGATGTCTCCCCTGCGATCAATGAGGGTAATTTAGAGGGACGGCGAGACGCGTCACAAAGTTTCGAAGATCTCCGCTATATTGGGAAGCGAAACAAAGTGGACGTTACATCAGAGACTAGGTCAAACCCCGGCGCGGCGTCTCCCCGACGCTTATTTGGGCTGGCCTCCGGGTTAAAATAACTTCGAAAAATCATTGTGCGGCCCCAAAAAACTCATTTAAAAAATAAAAATAAAAACTTACAGAAAAATCCGAAAAAATAAATAAAAACGATTTCAAACGATATCAAAAAACTGAAAACAAATGCAAAAAGTATTCAACATTGGTTTTTAAAAAATCAAAATTTATTAAAAACTGACAGTAATGTTAAGTAGTACCTTTAAAAAATCAAAGGAAAAATCAAAAAATCAAAAATATTACAAAAAATACTGTACCCATTTTGGGATGAGTGATTCCCCTCCTCGGCAGTCACTACCGCCAGACTGCCTATGGGAATAAGTCATGAGCATACCCAACCCATAAAGACAGTTCTCATGGAACTATGGCCTGTGGACACCCATTGGTATGAGCCCGGGTGGACTACCGTAGTCAGCATTCATTGAAAACATTCCTTGACGAAAGTACAGTGAAAGGCAAGGGTGAAAGGTACGGATAACCGTTGTAAGGTAGGTACAAGATAACTGTGCTCGCTTTCCCGTAGTGTCCTATAAGAGTCTTTGTTGAACGATACTGTACTCCGTTCGGAAAAGTCTTCTGCAGCAGGTACAGATTGACTAGGCAAATTGTCTACCAGTAATTACCGTACCGTTTACCGTGGTGTTTTTCTGATAGTTTGTTTTTTCCCTGCGGGAGCAAAAGCTGCCCATGGGGTTCACTGCTAATCCGGACGAAGTTAATTGTCCATAGGCAGAGTGCTCATGGGCAAAAAGGAAGGTATCCCCATGTGGTGGGCGGCGGCGGCGGCGGCGGCGGCGGCGGTGGTGGTGGTGGTGGTGGTGGTGGTTGGTGGTGGTGGTTGGTGGTGGTGGTTGGTGGTGGTGGTTGGTGGTGGTGGTTGGTGGTGGTGGTTGGTGGTGGTGGTTGGTGGTGGTGGTTGGTGGTGGTGGTGGTTGGTGGTGGTGGTGGTTGGTGGTGGTGGTTGGTGGTGGTGGTTGGTGGTGGTGGTTGGTGGTGGTGGTTGGTGGTGGTGGTTGGTGGTGGTGGTTGGTGGTGGTGGTTGGTGGTGGTGGTTGGTGGTGGTGGTGGTTGGTGGTGGTGGTGGTTGGTGGTGGTGGTGGTGGTTGGTGGTGGGTGGTGGTTGGTGGTGGTGGTTGGTGGTGGTGGTTGGTGGTGGTGGTTGGTGGTGGTGGTTGGTGGTGGTGGTTGGTGGTGGTGGTTGGTGGTGGTGGTTGGTGGTGGTGGTTGGTGGTGGTGGTTGGTGGTGGTGGTTGGTGGTGGTGGTTGGTGGTGGTGGTTGGTGGTGGTGGTTGGTGGTGGTGGTTGGTGGTGGTGGTTGGTGGTGGTGGTTGGTGGTGGTGGTGGTGGTGGTGGTGGTGGTGGTGGTGGTGGTGGTGGTGGTGGTGGTGGTGGTGGTGGTGGTGGTGGTGGTGGTAGTGGTGGTGGAGGAGGAGGAGGTAGTCACGGTGGAGGTGCTGTAGCTGGTGGCCTGACTTGTCACCACCGTTCGATATCAGCAAACACAGTAGGAGGAGGGGGCGGGGGCGGGAGGGCCGATAGAGCCGAGCTGCTCCAGCACAGCAGTGCCCGCCCCGCCCCGCCCCACCCCGGCATTTCCGAACATCGAGTGCACTTGAGCCACTTGAGGGACGGCTCGAGCACGTGCTTTCCTCCTCGCTGTAGCCCGAGCCCGACCGCCCGGGCCGCCTCTGCATAGCAGGACCACATTTTAAAATAATAAAAAAAGAATATGAATTTTTTTAAAACAAAATTCGCAGAACCAGAGCGCTGGGGAGACCCTGTGAGGCCTCCTATCAATGAGAGTGATGGTCAGAGACAGTATTTGAGGTTGCATTGTTTCAGTCATGCACTTTATCTACGTTCGAGATGTACAACAACAACATCCCTCTAAGTGAACGTCTTTGAATCGTAGAAGGTGACAATGCTTGCTGGTAGCTACGGGTCCGTGTGGGTACCGGGTTCTGACAGTACCGGTACCGGTGGGGCCGGCTCCAGCTCCACCTGTGCCGGGGCGTGGCGTGGTGGGGCGTGGGGCCCTCGCTCCGCCCGGGACGGTTAGGCACTTGGGTTACTGCCCTATACACCCAGCCTCCCTGCTTGGTCCACCCGCGGGCCTGCCTGGGGCGCATTGACGTCATCGCCCTGGAGCGCCCCGCCCCACCCCGCCCCGCCCCGCCCCGGCGAGCCCGGTCGGTAGAGGGGCGCGTCGGGTGGGGTGGGTCGAGGCGGGCCGGGGCGAGGAAGGCGTTCCGCTAGGCGGGTGGCCAAGAGGTGGGGGGAGTGGGGGAGTACGGGGTTGCCATGACGTCAATCCCCCACACAGGAGAGGGGAAGAGGGGGGCAGGTAGGGTTCCCACTTGTTCTCCTGTGTGGATACAGCATCCAGTGTACCCGGCTGAAGGGCGAAGGGAGGGGAGAGTGTACCCGGCTGAACGGCGAGGGGAGGGGGGAGGGGAGGGGAGCGGCCGGCCCGGGCGTGGGAGGCCTAACGTATAAACTATGTAAGCAGTACAGCCACTTTAGCTCGCCGAGGTCTCGCGGCTCGGGCCGTAAAGACCTGGAGCCGGAGCGAGTCGTCACCGCACGACCTTTTCGCCCGGGGCCCGGGGCCCGGGGGAGTTGGCCGAGATCAAATGTGATCACAACCGGCGTCCCCCGCCGTGCCGCCCTGACACTCCCACACTCCCTCTGGTCGCCATATTCAGCTCACCGTTCCTCCTGCTCTCCATCGATGTGCTCTCTCTCTCTCTCTCTCTCTCTCTCTCTCTCTCTCTCTCTCTCTCTCTCTCTCTATATATATATATATATATATATATATATATATATATATATATATATACATACTGATACCATAATACCATAACGCCTAAACGTTGTGGCCGTTTTAAAACCAAACAACAAACAAATACCACCCCACCCCACCCCTTCGACGGGTAATAGGTAAGATCATAGCAGGGGGGCTACCCTCCTCCTAATGGTGAAGGCCCTACCATTACCGCTGGCCTCTCTCATGCGAGTACACATGAGATTTTATCGACCTCTGGCGATAACCGCGGCCCAATTTCTATTTCCTCTCCGCCTCTGTCCTCCTCGAGCCGTTCCACCCACCCCGCCCCATTCGCCGTTACTGGCGGCTGCACTGTGGGACGCCTTGTCACTCGCGTGTCAGCCGCGCGGGTAATGGGCACAAGAGAGGCGCGGGCCGGGCCGGGCCGGGCCGGGCCGGGGTGTGGGGGTCCGTGTCACCCTCTCCGCGCTCCCCGTTAACAACGTCCCAAACGGGGCCGTTCGGCTTGCGATTTTGACTGCGGCGTTTTTGGCAAATTGGATGCCTAGTCACCTCAGTCCCCTCACCACCATACTACTCCCAGTGTGTTCGGCTCTTGAGTTTTTCACAGATTTGCGAGTGATGACAAAGAAAGGGTGTAGGATAAGCGTCCGGTTCCTTCGCTGTCAAGGGGGGAAAACTCTGAGTTTTGGTGTATAGGTTTTTAGAATTTTTGAAAATTTCCCTTGATTTTTATGATTTTTTCTGAATTTTTGTTGAATTTTTCTTTTTGTAATTTTGCTTGAATTTTACCGAAATTTTCCTGAATTTTGCGAAGCTTTCCCAAAGTTTCCTAAGTTTTTCATTTTTTATTTTTTTTTCACATAATTGTTTCCGAACTTTAGTGATTTTTTTCTTGCCTGACTTACGAGGTTTATACAGTCATTTCAGCGCCTGTTTCCTCCTCGCGTCCTGCTCGCCAGTAACTGCGCCTCTACCTGACTGCGCCTGTCCCGTCGTTTTGATTGAGAAAGAACGGCCCAGTAGGCAGGCCCCCCCACAGCCTCTCCTTCGCCTTGACTCTCCTCCCGGAGGTGAGCTCTCGAGACGATGGCCCGCAGGGCCCGAAGGGCTCGGCTCAGCGGGGGCGGGGCGGGGGCATCGGCGGCAGAGCTCCAGCGCCGTGTGACGTCATGGCTGGGGGTGTGACGTCAGCGCCGCGAGCATCGATCCAAAGGGAAGGGCCTGTACGGAACGCAGCCCTTCCCGCCCCATCCAGCATGCCCTGCACCGCCCCCCTCCCACCCCCCGCCGTATCACCCGACCGAAGAGCTCGGCTCCTCCGCCTGCTTTCCTCTTTTGAACGGACACAAGCACTCCACATTATCGAGATGCAAACTTCAAGGACCACCTCCTAGGCTGCTGAGGTTTGCGTGTTTGAAACGCCAAGAACTGTTGGTGACTTTTATCGGGAGGGGCGTGCTCGTCCTCGTGATGAAGGTCTGGGGTCGGCACTCCCCTGTGCCGCCCGGCCCTGCCCCGCCCCGCGATCCCTCGGACCCCTCACTCTCTTATGATATGATATCACTAGCAAGCGTGTAGGATGGGTTGCCTAGTCGCTTGGCCCGTAAGGCGCCTCACTGGCGGTACGTAATCCGCAGGCGAAGAAGACCGGCCCGCGCGATTACCTTAAAGAGTGGAATATCTGAACGACACATGATATCTTGTATAGAGCTCAGACATTCGAGAACCCCTGTGTGCTTGTTTGACTTTCAGCTCCAGCCGTTTTCTGTCTCTGTCACTCTAACCCCAACATCGAATAAAGTAACTAATGGAACCTCACGTATACACGCTGGGCCGAGCCACCCGGGGCGAAGACGCTACGCTCGTCCCTTAAAAGCACCTGACCTCACTCTATAGCTCTCAACACTACCCTCTCTCTCTCTCTCCAGCACTCGCATTCCCTCTCTCTTCCTTTACGCTCTTCGGTTGACACAGTTAGCTCAGACAAATGGCAGCTCACTCCCTGCAGCGCCCTTGCATACCAAATACTATGTGCGCGAAGTGGGACAGCCCCTGGGGGAGAGGAAAGAATGAAAACGTCACTAAGAACGGCGTCAAGCACGGTTATTATTCCTCGGGCCCACGGGTGCAAATAAATTGTGACGCTACGCCCCCTCCTTGTTACAAAATGGGACCCGACCCAGCCGGGCGGAGCGACCACGGCCGGGCCGAAAGCAGCCCGGACCCGGAAGCCTTTCTTATTTGCTCGTGACTCTTCCGGTGCCGCCCACACAGATGTGCCGGATCGGGCCGGGGACTGGGGGGGTGGGGGGTGGGAGGGGGCTGCCGCGTCTGTCTAGGGGGCAGTTCCGCTAATATTTGTTATGTTATAAGGTATGTTAAGTTACGCACCCCCATCTGTGTCCCAGTCCCACTTTGGCTCGCAGGCAGCGGGACTAAGGCGGGGTGGCGTTGGGGCAGGGCGCGGGCGCGGGCGGGGCGGGGCGGGGCGGGGCGGGGTGGGGCGGGGCGCGCGCCGCCTGCTGCAGCGGAAGTCTTTTCCCAGCTCCGCGGGGCGGGGCGGGGCGGGCGGGCGCGCAAAGCCTTTTCAGAACCAGCATCACTGGGATCGGGAACGCCCTCTGACCTTTGGCGGCCAGTGTGACCACGAGGGTTGGAACGTGACGGAGCGGGGCCGGGCGGGGCGGGGCGGATTGAGGACGGATATGGGCTGGCGCGCCATACTCCTTGGGCCTTGGGCACTGCGAGCTAAAGTTTCGTTATGACCCTAGCAGACACTGTCAAGGGCTCCATGGAGGCCACCCCCGCTGCCCCTACTTGGTGCATGTGTCTGAGAACGCGCGCGCGCTTTTGTGACGGGATTCCTTCGCCGTTTTGCAGATGCTGGCGATGAGGGGAGGTCGCTGGCGCGGCAGAGGGCAACTCCGTGTCGCCGCTGCTCTCGCCCGCGTCCGGAGCCGGGTCCGGAGCCGGGTCCGGAGCCGGGTCCGGGTCCGGCTGCAGCAGCGCCATCGCCTGCCCCGGCACCAGCCCCAGCGCCAGCCTCAGCCCGGGTCACGACTCTGCCGGCGCGCTCCACCGCGTGCTGCAGCCCAGCCTGCCCGACCTGGACCTGCACGAGGAGTACGACGTCCTCCGCTCGCTCGGGGAGGGATGCTTTGCGCGCGTGCTCCTGGCGCAGCACCGCGCCACCGACTCCACCGTCGTGCTCAAAGCGGTAAGTCATTGATGGCGACATTAGCTGACGTGGGTCCTGTGCTACCCTTCAACAATGTAGATTTAATGCATCAACTTTTTTAAAAATATTTTATTTTACGTGCGGCCAAGGGGCGGTGCTGCATTTACGCCCAAGCGCGTTATAGGGTCTTGTGAATAGGAAGGCACTGCGGGTTGCCTACATAGAGGGGTTTTGTAGCTTAAGCCAGCCCTTTCAGGCTGATTACTTTAAACGCACCTGTTTACGCCTGTCGTCTGTTGACCGTTCAAACCCTTCGTACTCATATTGATTGTCAGACAGGCACTGATGGAGTCGTATAGAGATGCTCGATGTCTCCTTCGGACATGTAAGTCATCCTCGCCGTTTCTGTTCGCAGGTACACTGTGAGCTGACGCCCCTCAAGGACTTCTACCGCGAGTTCCACTACGCGTACCGGCTGTCGCCGCACCCCAACATCCTCAAGGCGTACTCTGTGGCGTTCCGCGCGCCGCAGGAGCAGTGCCTCGTGTTCGCCACGGAGGTGGCCCCGCTCGGCGACTTAATGGGGCTGGTGCGGCCGGGAGGCCTGCCCGAGTCCCACGTCAAGAGAATCGGCCAGCAGGTGGCCTCCGCGCTGCACTTTATGCACACCTCGGGGCTGGTGAGTCGAGCGGGAGCGAAGCGTCAGCTCTGCTAAAGAGAGTAGTCTTGTGCAAATTTTCGATTAATCGAAAACTCGATCCGATTATTTTGGAAATCTGCGATTTAAACGATTCAATTTCGATTCCAGCATTCGAAAATCAAAAGTTGAATTTCAATTGTCTATTTATCACGAATTTTAATTTTAAAAAATAGTTTTGTTCATGCAAATCAAAACTCTAGGATCCAATTTGATTATTGACCTGTCATAAACCGGCTGCTTGTGTCTGTTCTCAGGTGCACCGGGACGTGAAGCCGGAGAACATCCTGGTGTGGTCGTCGGACTGCAGTCTGGTCAAGCTGTGCGACTTCGGCTGCACGCGGGTGATCGGGGAGCTGGCGACGCGGCCGCGCGGCGCATGGAGCACGGGACTGCCTCCCGAGCTGAGCGACGCGGTGCGGAACGAGCGCGTGGCGTCCAAGCCCGCCGCGGACTGCTGGGCGCTCGCCGTCAGCCTCATCGTCTGCCTGACGGGGTCGCCGCCGTGGCGGGCGCCCGCAGCCATCGCCGACCCCGGCTACCGCGCCTTCCGCCGCTGGCAGAAGCGCCGCACCGCGCAGGTGCCGCACGCGTTCAAGAGGTTCACGCCCAGGTACGCGAGAGAGGGCGCACCCTCGTCGAGTTTCTGATTTGCCTTCTCCTCCTCCCGAAATATGAACGTGTTGGGGATCCTTAATGTCTCTAGGTTGCTGCGGATGCTCAAGCGAATGCTGGAGCCTCAGCCAGAGAAGCGGCCGGCAGTGACGGAGGTGAACAAGTACCTGAAGGACTGCTGGTTCCTGGAAGGGAGCAAAGGCCCCAGCCCGTCTTCGTCAGCGCACGCCATATTCGCCGGGACGCCGTCGACGGGACCGTTTGGCAGAGCGGCTCCGGGGCTGGGGCCGGCGCCGGGCCTGGGTGCCGTGGCGTGCCTCCCCGGCCTCGGTGTCCTCGGTGCCTGCCCGCAGTGTCCGCCGGCGCCCACCTCCGGCCCGGGCGACAGGCCCGACCCCGCCAAGGGCCGTCTCCGACACATCCTGAGCAGCTACGGCCTCGAGACGACGGTGGACCAGGGCACGGCCACACGCCGCATCTGGGACTGGGTAAGTCTGCTCGCCGCGCCAGTGTGTCTTTCGGGCCGTCGGGCCTGTCATCTCGAGAGGAAAGGCCCCGCAGCCCAAACACTGACGATCGTTCTCTGCTGCATCGAATGCACTTGACCTCACCTGACCCGCTCTCCTCTCGCCCGCAGGTCCAGAGCTGCGAACTGCCTCCCCACGACAACTCGGACGGCATTTGAAGATCGCTTCACCTGGTGTCGCCTCACGGAAACAACGCGCACCAGGCTGTTCCGAACCCCCACCCGCTGATGGCTTGGCGCCAGCCCAGGGTGGCGGTGACCGAGGACGAGGATGACGACTTTGAGGAGGAGGAGGAGGAGGAGGAGGGGGAGGTGCCAGCTGTCCGCAACGGAACCCTCCCCGACCAACTGCAGATAACGGTCGAGTCTTCCAACAGCAGTTCCTCCCCTGCTGGGAGCACCTCGGCCGGTCCGTGCCAAACTTTCTTCAACGCGCACGTGCTCAGGCGGAGGAGTATCAGCGACCCTGGCAGGCTCGCCTCCGTCATCGGGCCCCTGCTCGGCCAGGACAATGACCCGGGACCTGGACCGGGGCCGGGACCGGGGCCTCAGCACGGGCCGGTGCTGCCCGGGCCAGGGCCCTACCGGGCGCACCCCAGCATGACTCATTCCGTCGACAAGATCGTCGACTTCCTCAAGTTCCTCAACTGACGACAGGCCGCGCTGCTGTGCCTCGTGTGCTGCTACCTGCTCAAGGTGGTCCTCTCGGCCTGACAGGACCTAGAGCGCCACCGGGCCAAGCTCTCTAGCAGCACACGCCACACAGCGAGCTCGGGCTGGGGCTGGGGGCGCGGGACGTCATTAGAGTAGACATGAGAGGGCAGATGCTAACAGGTAGGAGATGGGAAGGCATTTGATTGGTCAAGCCTCGACCACACACCTAACTCATTTTCGCCAAACTATCCTCCCCATTCACGTAAGTTGAGATCCCCTAACAATCGTTTTTCTGTTCCTCGAATCGACGTCGCGTGGGATGTCGCCCCGCCCCGCCCCGCCCCGCCCCGTTTCGCCCTGCCCCACCCTGCCCTTCCTAAGCGCCAGCGCCCCGCTCCACACCGTACGGAGCGGTGCTGAGCGTGCGTTGAGGAGGAGCGCACTCACAATCACTTGTACGACAGTACAGAGCAGAGCTGCCACCTCGAACGGCTTCGAGCCGATCCCAGCTGATAAAATCGTGAGAGAGGCGCAGCAGCCGGCCAGACTGAGTTAAAGAGGGCATAGTCATCCCTTTGTTCGGATGAGACTGGTTAGAAGTAGATTTTAGTATCTTTGCTAGTACAATTTCTTTGTAAACCGTACATTGTTCCCATAGTTCTCTGATTATTATTTTCAATTCTTATGCAGATTTTTCTGCTAAAGTCTTTCTAGTGCCAAGGTTTCTTTCGTTCATATTTGTTCCTCTTTTCTTGTGACAGGAGGCCAGAGACTTTGAAACATCTTTAAGTTTCCTAAAAATGGAGTTTCGTGTATTATCCTTTCCAGAACACTCTCTTGAGATGAAACTTGTCACCATTCTTCACTATCCCTCTCTCAGTTTATTCCTCCTTTTTTACCAGTAGTGCTTGTGCCATATTTGAATCAGAGTTCTGAGACTTGATTGAATAAATTTTGATGGACTTGTCAAAAATTCAGGAAGACCTGATATCTGATGAAACCAAATGAAATATTCATTTTAGAAAAAAAATGTTTGCTCAACGGGTTCATGCTTATAACTGTTTTAGGTTTTTAGAGGTAGGAAATTATTTACTGACTGAGATATCATTTACATCTAACTGTGTAATAAAAAATATATCTAGATTTACACATTTCCCTTTGTTCGTATTGGTATTTAAACAAGTTGTCATTACTATGAAAATCTGATACTTGACTCCTTATAAAATTTTTAGAATTAGAAAAAAACTGCAATTTTAGGAAATGACATCAAAGTCAAATCAACGCTGAATCGTAAATCTTAGATGGTATTTTTATGGAACATTAAATAATTTTGTACAACTTCGTATCAAGGTGGATTTAGTCTCATGAGGATGAGGCAAACAACTAAATGATAGGTAAGTCCTCCAGAGGCATTAGAGAATCTGAAACACATTTAAAACACACTTTTTCCCTCATTCGTTTGCCCCAACCTCATTTGACTAAATCCACCTTCAAAAAGGCTAATTCAACACAAACACGAAACAGTTGATGACTGCATTGTTTTAGTTCTTATTTATTGTAATTTTTACATTACTTTTGTTTTTTAATTTTTATCATTATGTATATTGGACTTAAACATTTAAATACAAATAATATCTTATAATATTGTTTAAGAATAATTTTAAAAGCAGGAGTGGTTGTATTATTTTCCATACTGCTTCTGAATGCTCTGTATATTGGAGTCTTGCTCCAGATTTAGGCACTTATTGTCATCTGCCTGATCGCCAAATTTGCTAGTAAAAATTAATGGTATTGTTCCCTTCGGTGGTACTGCGTCTCAAGTGTAAGAAATGCATTCCATTTGATGCTGACGAAGAACAATACGGTTCTTAGATTCCTTCATTTTGATTTTATTTTCTGCTGTGCAAGTTTAACTAAATAAGCAGATGAAATTCTGTTTTTCCCTAACGATATACATTGAGCAACAAAGATTCCGTATAGTTGTTTCTATTAAAGAACTGTTGTAGAAAGTAGAAATTACCTTTTACATTAAGGCAATTCTAGAAAGTTCTTCCATGCTGTCAAATATTTTTAAAACTACAAGTTAGAATAAGGGATGTGCCACTTCTCATCTTGGAATTTACTCATGTAGATTTTTCAGACTGTAGAGTAAAAGCTGTTTTCATCTCTAAGCCTCCAGAAATCAGCAGGAAATGTATGGAAAACATGACAATGTTTATTATTGTTTGTTTGAGACAATATTTAATGTTGCGGACCAAGTGTACTCAATGTAGGTTTTATCCCAAGATGTAAAGGGCTACTTCCCAGTGTGATTTCAAATACTATAGTCAGGGCCATTAAAGTTGATTAGTAATTTAAAAAAAAAGGTGCAAACAAAAAACCAAAGATTATTTCTTTCCCCAAAACACTAATTTGTAATCTAAATCAACATTGATTTTTCCAGCAACAGAAAACTTTCTGCTTCTTCCGCACGTCTTTCTAGACTGAAGAAGAAAATCGGATCGCCATCAGACTTGCGAACCAACAGCAAAGTGATTATCACCTTTAGCTTCTGCTGTCTTTGCACTTTGTCGCTCGCTGTCAGCACATAAAATTTTCGGACCATGTCTCTGGGCACCCAACCTGACGAGAAAATATGTCGCTACATAAGCGAACCGACAGCCTACTAGTTACCGTCCCCGTGCCCCGTCCAAAACCATACCGGTCATAGTTTGAGAGAAATTCGCTTTTAAGGCGATGAAAAGTGAATAGTTCAATCAGCGCCCTGTGGATAGGCAACCCATTCGACGCCAGACCGTGCCTGCATGTTTAGTGAAGCAGGGAAACGAGCGAGCGCAGGCCGCAGAGGCTCGTATGCGTCCGAAAACGAGTGGCGTGAGTGAGACGCTTGAACTAGAACAGAGCCCACTCTCACTCTCACCTCTCGTTTTCGGACGAATACGAGCCTCTGCGCCCGCTCGTTTCCCTGCTCTGATGTTCAGTAGAAAATCGTGCGAACCATGCCTCATCCCAACCGGAGTTCAGAAGAGGCGAGGAGGTAACCTCCTCGAAATCGACGCCTGGTACCAGAAGATTTTCGGAAGCTATGTGGTGCTTGCAGTGAGGCTGATAGCAGAAGTCTGTGGTCTAGTGGTTAGAGCAGCGGGCACCTGCGCAGACGCTCTCGGGTTCGAACCCGAGCGCCGGAGACACTTTTCTCTTTTCCTTTCTTTCCTGTTATTTTTAGCATCGGTCTTGGGAGAGAAGAAGAATACCTTTTCCCCCTCGAGTTGTATGATGCTTTAAATAGCTTATCCCCTCGATGCATCTTTTTGGCTGTAAAAGAAAGATAATTCTTCTGCGCCGCGCGGGGTCCGTCCAGGCCCGTAGATAGGGATTCCTATTCGCATCGACAAGATTTGTGCGAACCGACAGCCTAGTGGTTAGCATACCCGTCCCCCGTCCCAAACAAACTAGGCTGTCGGGACGCTTTTGTCGTGTTCGAATCTCGGTCGATCACACTTTTTTTTCCTGCCGATTTTCGGATGATTTTACCCTCGGGGGTTGCACTAGAGTCCGCCTGCACAACCCCCGTCAGTTTTAAACAAATTATTTTTTCCATCAAAATCACTAAAAATGCAAAGGCTATAAGCCTTTGGAAATTTGACCAAAAATCGATAGCCTCAGATCACGCTGAAAATCACAGGGAATCCTCTGTAGGCAGTGCGAAATATATATATCAGAAGCTAGAAGCACGATACCGTTCTTGGTTAGGGAGAAATTCGGAATCCTATTCGGAAAGGAAAACTCTTCTGCGCGCGCCGGGCCCGTCCAGGCCAAGCCGGCAGATACGGAATCCTTTTCGCATCGACAAGATGTGTGCGAACCGACAGCCTAGTGGTTAGCATACCCGTCCCCCGTCCCAAACCAACTAGGCTGTTGGGACGCTTTTGTCGTGTTCGAATCTCGGTCGATCACACTTTTTTTTTCGCCGATTTTCGGATGATTTTACCCTCGGGGGTTGGTCTGAGGGTGCACTAGAGTCCAGCTGGACACGATGCCGTTCTTGGTTTGGGAGAAATTCGCTTTTTACGCGAGGAATAGTGAATTGTTCCATCGGCGCCTAATGGATAGGCAACCCATTCGACGCCCGCCCGCGCCTGCATGTTTGAGAGAAAATCGTGCGAAACGAGCCGTATTCAACCCGGAGTTCAGAAGAGGCGAGGAGGTAACCTCCTCGAAATCGACGCCTGGTACCAGAAGATTTTCGGAAGCTATGTGGTGCTTGCAGTGCAGCTGATAGCAGAAGTCTGTGGTCTAGTGGTTAGAGCAGCGGGCCCCTGCGCAGACGCTCTCGGGTTCGAACCCGAGCGCCGGAGACACTTTTCTCTTTTCCTTTTTTTCTGTTATTTTTAGCATCGGTCTTGGGAGAGAAGAAGAATACCTTTCCCCCCTCGAGTTGTATGATGCTTTAAATAGCTTATCCCCTCGATGCATCTTTTTGGCTGTAAAAGAAAGATAATTCTTCTGCGCCGCGCGGGGTCCGTCCAGGCCCGTAGATAGGGATTCCTATTCGCATCGACAAGATTTGTGCGAACCGACAGCCTAGTGGTTAGCATACCCGTCCCCCGTCCCAAACCATCTAGGCTGTCGGGACGCTTTTGTCGTGTTCGAATCTCGGTCGACCTGATAATTTTTTTTCGCCGGTTTTCGGATGATTTCACACTCGGGGGTCGGTCTCTAAGTGCACCAAAGCTCCCCTTCCCCTGCATAAGCCCCGTCAATTTGGAGGAAATGTTTTTTTTTTGGACCAAAATCCCTAAAAATGGAAAGGCTATAGCCTTTGGAAATTTGACAAAACATCGCAAGTTTCAGATCACGCCTAAATTCACAGGGAATATTCCTTACGCACTGCGAAACACATATCAGTATCCAGAAGCACGATACCGGTCTTGGTTAGGGAGAATTTCGGAATCCTATTAGGAAAAGAAAACTCATTTGTGCCACCTCGGGCCCGTCCACCGTCCAGGCCGGTAGATACGGAATCCAATTCGCATCGGCTAGATGTGTGCGAACCGGCAGCCTAGTGCTTAGCATATATCCGCCCCCCGCCCCAAACTTTATGCTGTCGGGACGCTTTTGTGTTGTGATGTTCGAATATTAGTCAATCCTTTTTTTTCCGGCGATTTTCGGTTGATTTCACTCTTGGGGGCTCGTCTGTTGGTGTTCTAATCCTCCTTTGCACAACCTCTGTCAATTAGGAGCTATTTTCATTTTGCTCCAAAATCTCTAAACATGCAAAGCCCATTGCAATTTTGACGTAAAATCGAAAGTTTTAAATCACGCCCCAATTCACAGGCAGCCTTCCTTACGCACTGTGTAACAAATATCAGTTGCCAGAAACACGATACCGGTCTTGGCTTGGGAGAAATTCACTTTTTACGCGATTAAAAGTGAATTGTTCAATGGGCGCCTGATGGATAGGCAACTCATTCGACGCCAGCCCCCAGTAGCGTGTTTGAGAGAGCGCGCCAAGCCTAATTCTATTCGGAGCTTTTAAAGGCGAGGAGGTAACCTCCTCGAAATCGACCCCTGATCCCAGTAGCTTTTCGGAAGCTATGTGGTGCTTGCTGTTTTTCTGGCAGCATTAGTCAAGTCAGTGGTCTAGTGTGTAGATAAGGTTCTGATAAATTAAACAGATAACTCAATCCATAACACTTAAGTGCATTGTGAAGTAAATTTTGTTATTTTCAAATTCCATGCCTCAGTCTCGAAAACCTGATATTATGTTCGCGATAAAGCAATACCAGAGGAATAATTCGCCTCAAAACCGGGGAAGGGAAGAAGAACCCTCAGAACTCTCCCGCTAGGATACATGCAGGCGCGCTCTTGGAATGGAGAACTTCCAAAACGATTTAGGAGGTGGGATGGTTGCCTGCCGTCACGGCGCTTTCGCTCCACCGCAACGCAAGGGCGGCTTTAGCACTCGGCCCGCTTCCCGCTTGGACCGCTCGGCCTGGCTCGGCTCGGCTGGGCTGGGCTGGGCTCTGCCCGGCTCGCCGCGCCTCGGCTCGGGCGTTGTGTTGTCACCGCTCGCCGCTCGAGTGCGATGCTTTTGCATTTTCGAGATTTTGGGTCAAAAACTTTTTTTTACCCGGAATTGCAGAGGGTTTTGCAGGGTTGACTCTATTGTACCCCTAGACCACAGACCACCCTTCGAGGGTTGGATCACCCGTAAACAGTGTTTCTGAAGCAGAAATGCAGTATGTTTCTGAAAATTTTGAGGCGGTATTTTTCTTAATTTCTCTGAAAGTAAGACCGTTGAAGCGCTTCTGGCCCAAGGTATTCTTTTTCCTGGAGCGTAACTAAGGTTCCCTGTGAAATTGAAGACAATCGGAGAGATTCGATGATTTTCGCCTGAAATATGGCAAGGCTAAAGACTTTGCATTTTCGAGATTTCGGGTCAAAAAGATTTTTTCCCCGTAATTGACTCTTTTGTACCCCAGGGTTGCCACAAATTTTTCATATCCGTTTTTCCCTGAGTTTTCCCTGATTTCCAGAGCCTTTTACATTCAATTTTTGAGAAAATGTGAATTTAAATTAAGACTTACAACGTGAACTGTTTATTGGCGATGCCGTGTTTTGACCTCCAAGGTTTAGACATACGAAATTTAACCCGTCGGCTCGCGCTCCTTCTGGCTCCTTCATGCGCCCCAACGCCCCAACAATCGATTTCGAGCGAAGGGCCCGAACATGGCCCGAACAGAGATCGAGGCCCGAGTGTCCCGGGCAAAACAAATTCTTACACACACTGACAAAATCTGAAATGAAAATGGACTTAGATTTTACACTTCTACCAAAGTGACAGATAGCTATTAAAGAACAAGTCGCATTCCTATCACAAAATTTATTTTGTGTTCCTTTTCTTTTTTTAATCGTATAAAGCGTTCAGAAAAAATGGAGAAGTTTGTTTACGAGCTTTTGAGACAAACTAACCCAACATCAGAGGAGGGTTGACATTATAAATATTGTTTGTTTTCCCTGTCGAGGGTTGGAAATAATTACAACATTTACTTAAGATGGTAATATCCACATTACAGTTGTGATGAAGCTTGTTCCTCTGAATTGTGTTGGTCGTTTGAAGTATGTGGTTTGTTTTCTTCGTCGACGCCTTTATCGGTCACGTCTCCGTTGCGATCTACAAAACATGAATCAAATTACGGTAATAAAGACCACGGGTTAATGATTTCGCCTCAGGCTTCTTGAAAGAAGCTGGTGAAGCTCAACTGCAGTTCAGACCAAACCTACATCTCCCCAGAAGCGCGCGCTCCAGCCCATGAATGGGTGACTCCAACATGAGGGAAAGGATGAGAGCGCCCAGGAAAGTAGCGAAGATCTGCGACACCACCTCCAATGCCTGACACATGGTATGAAGGGGAAAAAAAAAGGTAATAGTGAATTGACGACAGTGCCTTTTTTTTTTGACCGCTGACAGATAGTTGCCGAGACGCGTTGCGCTCGACACTGGTGCGCTGGCAAGGGGGAAACAACTCTGAAATTTATGTCCAGCTCGCAATTCAGAAAACTTAAAAAAAAATTCAGAAAATTCCAAAAAAAAATCAGAAACATTCAGGAAAACTTAGGAATATTTCACTTAACACTTAACGGAAAATTCAAGCAAAAATTGCCAAGAGTTCAACAGAATAGAAATAACAAAACTTCACAAGAATTTTCAACATTTGTAGAGCGATATTGTTTCCCCCTTGTGCGCTGCGCTATGATCTCACTCTTACTCACCAGGGTGGGCGTGGAGAGCGTGCGGGGCTGGCGCACGGCGGCCACCCCCCACAGCACCACGGCGCCGTTCACCAGGTAGGCGCAGTACGTGAGGCGGCTCAGCGGCACCAGAGGCCGCCAGGTGAGCGCGCGCTGCATCACGCCTGCAGCGGAGGGAGGAAGCGGGCTCAGCCAGAGAGACTGATTCACAGGATCGCTCTCGTATACCTCCGTCCTTTTCCCACCGGTCGGGCACCGCCGTGAGTGCGAAAAGCACGGAGGTAGGAGAACGATCTTCTGAATAAGTCGCGGCTGGAGACAATCGTCACTGCAAACACCAGATTCGCTCACCGGCACCCAGAGGTAGTCCCGGGCGAGGGAAAGACCTTCGTACTCACCGCCGTTGCCGGTGACGCAGGCGAAGATGACCCAGGACGTGGCGACGCACCAGCCGAGGCGGTGCAGGGAGGCGTACAGGGCGGCCTCCAGGGGGTTGTACGCGTGGCCGGGCTGGTAGAACACCGACACGGAGAACATGCAGGAGACGCCAACCAGCACGGCGGCCGCCCAGCCCAGCCGCACCGTCCTCTGAAACACCAATCCGTCGACGGCGTCATCGCGGGGCTGCTGCTGCTGCTGTCGTGCCCTGTCCTGTCACCGCACCGGCCACGGCCCGGCTCACACCCGAAGTGTCGGACCCGCCGGCCCACGGCTCCTGTTTGACGGACTGTTTGCGCCCATCGAAAGTGAGCCCGGCCATAGCGCCCTCACTCCCTCCCTCGGCCCGGCCGCACCACTGCATTCAGGGACTTTTTCTTTGTCAAACATGGACGTTCCACGCACGCGGGCCCGCGACGCCCCTGCGTTACGTCACGACGGAGGTCGCCTCACCTCGCTTCGCTCCGCGCTGGGTGTCGATGCTCGCGCGGGGCGGGGCGGGGCGGGGCGGGGCGGGGCGGGGCGGGGCGGGGCGGGGCGGGGCGGGGCGGGGCGGGGCGGGGCGGGGCGGGGTGGGGCGGGCGGGGCGGGGCGGGGCGGGGCGGGGCGGGGCGGGGCGGGGCGGGGCGGGGCGGGGCGGGGCGGGGCGGGGCGGGGCGGGGCGGGGCGGGGCGGGGCGGGGCGGGGCGGGGCGGGGCGGGGCGGGGCGGGGCGGGGGCGCCTCCACCTCTACCTCCTGGTCAGTCAGTATTATGAGGCCCTTCGCCCTCGCCGTTCCTCCTCCCCGCTCACGGGCACGGGGTCCATCTTCCTGCCCATGTCCGTCGGCACCGTGCTCATTGAGATGCGGGCACACCGCACGGCGCCACGGCAGCCAGAGGGAGAAAGCACTAGTCTCGTTTCTTTCTCAGCACCACAGGTGCGCAAGTGTGAAAAGCCAAATGCGTGATCTGTATGGCATTGATATTATTTTTTCTGTCACAGACCTCCGATTTCGTAATGTCGCGCTACTGCCCAAGGGGGGGATCACTTTGAAAAAATCATTGTACAAACCCCAAAAAAAATCATTTAAAAAATAAAATAAAAATAATAAAAATAAAATCAAGTAGAAAGTTACAAAAAAAAATCCGGAAATAAAATCGAGAAAGAAATGGACCAAAAATTGAGAAAAACGGAAACAAAACAAGAAACAAAACAATTTATCTGTACAAGTTACGGACAATTTCTTCCTTCTCTTGAAAAATCAAAAGAAAAATCAAAATCAAAAATAAAAAAAATAAAAAATAATCAAAAATAAAAACAAGGGCCAAATAGAACACAAAATGAATTTTGTGATAAGTATGGAACTCGTTCTTTACATAATTATGTGCTACAGAGGTAGGAGTGTAAAACGTTATGTGAGTCGATTGAAGACATTTTCATCTCAGATTTCATCACCGTTCGTGGTTCGTGTGTGCAGGGAAAGTTTTTCCCGGGACACTCGCCCTTGCTCGTCTCAGGGTGCTCGGGCCTTCTTCGGCCCTCCCGCTCGGGTCCGATTGTTGGGGCGCATAAAGGAGCGCGAGCTGGCGCGAGCCGACTCGGTCTACGACTAGACTCGGGGACTTAGAATGAAAACTCGCACAAAATTTGTTAAGAGTTCTCAAAATAATACTATTAAACGTTAAAAAAGGTTCATTGCTGCAATGCAGAGGAAGGCTTCTAGCTGAGATCAGCGCAAGTTTCATGTCTGTGGGTATTGTACTTGCTGAGATTGAAAACTCCACTTATAAGTTGGGTTATGGACTTAGAATGAAAACATCCAAAATTTGTTAAGTGTTCTCAAAATAATACTATTAAACTTGAAAAATAGTTCATTGTTGGAATAAAGACCAGCATTTCCAGTTTCGAATGGTATAACTATTATGCCTGTAGGTATTGTGAGATCTGAGATGAAAGTGTGGACAGTTAAGGGTAACACTCGACTGAGAACAATACTCGTTCTTTTCACCACTCAGGAGAGAGGTGGTGGTAAAGAACGAGTAAAAAATCATTGTACACATTTCGTTTGAGTGATCCCCCACTCGCTACTGCTCGCTACTACTGCCCCCGTTAAGCTTACAAGCGTAGCAAGACATTTCGCACTTATGATGGAGTTGAAAAACATTAAGTGGACATTAAAACACCTATATATATTTGGAGGGTTTTAAATTTGCAAAGTGTTGAGAAGTAGCCAGCAAACCTGGAGTTTCGAATTTTTGTGCCAACATAACGGTGGCGACAACGATGGGCAAACGAATGAGCTGAGCGACCATTACATTGCTGCTGTGCACCCCACCTCTCCCCGCCCCGCGCCCCGCGCCGCCCTGCCCCACCGTGCTTAAATGATTGTTTGCCAGCTCAACACACGGAACCCGGTTACAACTCCGGTGGCAAATGGACCATACGAGGAGAGGCGAGGGGGGAAGAAGGTGACTAAAAACGTGGAGGAAGAAAAGATGTCAGAGGAGAGAAAGGGGTGGAGGGGTATACCAAGGGGAATGGATAGAGAGCGGAGGGGAATGAAGCTAGTGGAGGGATGGCAAGCAGGACTCAAAGAGACAACGAGTGCGGCGGGAGCTAGGCGGGGCCGAGTGGGGCGGGGCGGGGCGGAGCGGAGCGGTCGGTGCTTTCGCTGGCCAGGGGCGCCAGGGGCTGGGCCTATATGAAGCTGCGCGGGGCCAGCAGTCGGCAGTCTGCCCCGAGCAGCGACACAGCACACACCCAAGCATGGCGGTCACAGCAGTGATGGTGAGCCCACCAGGCGGCCGCACGCTCAGTCGCCTTCGTGATCGTGCGTGCTGGAGCTGGAACTCCAGGACATTTGCAAGTAGTGCTCCGTCATCGAAATAATTTCGTTTTCCTGCGACAGGCGCCCCTTTTCTGCGTGCTGTTGTTCTGCAGCCTAAGTCTGGCTCGAGCAGAGGCCGAGGAAGGGTAAGTTAAGGGTCCGGTGCTTGAGCAATGTTATACCAGTAAATTCAAATTTAAACTACACTTCCACCCCTTTCTATTTTTTTTCTTCTTTTTTTCTCAGGTACAATTACCCTGTTCCGCAACCAATCTTCTTATCAAGGTAGGGAAAATGTCCCTAATTCGACAGGGGGAGGAGACTGACATGTATTCTCAGGCTGTTGGCTCAATAATCCACCTCTCCCTTATTTCAGCCCCGCAGCCTCTCAAGTAGTCCAGCCACAGCAGCAGCAGCAGCAACAGGCTCCCATCAGAATATCCGCACTGGCGCCGCCGCCGCCGCCCCCAACGCCCACCGCGGAGGTCATCACGACCACGGGCATCGACTCCAGCACCTACGACGTCCAAACCACCACCCTGCAGGACACCACCATCCAGGAGGAGTGAGTATAGTTTTCAGGCAGGGCAGGGGGCAGGGCAAAGCCTGCATGGCTTAGATTCGTCAGTTGACTGCTAAACCGCACAACACACTCCTCCGGCTTTATTTTTTTTTCGATCCCATGGCCGTAAGGTGTGAAAACTAGAAAAACCAACAAGTGAAATACGTCGACCTGTCCGTTACTTAGACGCGACGCGGGAGGGACGAGTAGAGACAGTCGGCCTACTTCTAGAATTCGCATACGATGCATAGCTGCCCTTTTTTGCACTCACTTCCACTCTCCCGCGTCCGGTATCGTGTCACCAGCTCCGCCGCATGGCAAGTGGTCCCTTTGTTATGCATGTCGGAGGTCGGAGCGGAGCAGAGAGCAGGGAGTGCCAGTTTCCGTTGAACCGCGTCGCCCGCCGCTCATGTGTGCTGTGTGCATTACACGTGTTCTCGCAGCAGGCCGAGCCCCACCGCACCATCGGCGCCGTCCGCGTTCGCCGCCCCCTCCGTCCCCGCGGCGCCCTACCTGCCCCCCGAGAACGACGCCCCCGCCATCGACGTCCGCCGCCCCGCCTCCATCGGCATCGTGGACAACAGCCTGGCCGCCCCCTCCGCCCCCGCGCAGCCCAGCAGGCCCGTGACCCTCCCCGCGCCCCTGCCGGCGCCCCTGCCCACCGCGCCCTCGCAGCAGGTGCAGCTGTGGCGTCAGCAGGAGGCGCAGAGGCAGCAGGACATCCAGCAGCAGCAGCTGCAGCAACAGGAGCTGCTGCGTCAGCTGCAGCTGCAGAGGCAGCTGGAGATCCAGCGCCAGGGGGAGCTTCAGCGGCAGCAGGAGCAGCAGCGGCAGCTCGAGCAGCAGCGGCAACAGGAGTTCCAGCGCCAGCTCCTGCAGCAACAGGAGATCCAAAAGCAGCAGGACCTTCAGCGCCAGCAGGAGCTGCAGCGGCAGCAGGACCTGCTGAGGCAGGAGCACCAGCAGCAGCAGGCGCGGCTCGCGCAGCAGCAGCAGCAGCTGGTCCTGGCCGCGCAGCTGCAGCAGCAGCAGCTGTCGGCGCAGCAGGCGCGCCTCGCCCAGGAGCAGGCCAACCTAGAGCGGCAGCGCGCGCTGCTGCAGCAGAAGCAGGCCCAGCTGGAGGAACAGTGCCGTCAGCAGGGCGTGCAGCTTCATGCGCAGCCCGCCGTCCAGCCCGCGCCCCAGCCCGTGGCGCAGCCACAGCCGTCGTGGACGTACCGCGTCCCCGCCCCCGCCCCCGCACCCGCCCGCCTCCCTGCTCCGGGACCATCATTCATTCCGCCGCCCCCGCAGCGGCCTTCTGAAAACTACTGGTACAGCAACGAGGTGACCTCCACCGCCTCCGCCGCCCCCGGCGCGCCCGGCGTGCTGGCCTTCGTGGTGCAGCCGTCCGCCCCCGTCGCGCCGGTCGCCCCTCAGCCGACGCGCATCGCTCTGGACGACACCATCGTCGTGGAGAACCCCACCATCATCCCGCTGCCCGCCCCCGGCCCGGCCCCCGCCGCACCGCCAGCCTCCCTCCCCGGCGCGCCCTACCCCGCAGCGAGGTCCCAGCGCATCCGCGTCCCCTTCAGAACATAGGCATTCATTCCCTCGACATACTCTACGAGAGCACGCGATGGTAGAATGGTGTCACTCTGTGGCTGACATGTGACTGGGTCAACCGTAGAAGCAACTGTCTCTCTTTAAAAAAAAAAGGAAAAAAATGCAAACGACAACCGAGATTCCGCCTAACCGCCCATGCGCTTGTGAGCAGTTCCACCTGCCGATTCTAGTCCAGCCGTTGCAGTAGGTAGTGCGGGAAGACAATAATTATGACAGACTGTGTGATATACTTGTAAATAGGAGGCTGTGGAGGTGTTATAATGGTGTAACATTTTTTTTGTACGTAGAAAAAAGAAAATAAAAAGAAACAAAAACCAACACGAAAATGATGACGAAATATTTCAATACCGCCAGGGCACACAACCAGAAAACAAAAACTAACAAGAAGTTAAACTAGTACATACTCAGCCTAAACAATACGACCGGGATGAGGCAAGGTATGGCAGACGGCACGGCAGGGCAGGGCTCAGTACAGGTGCCGTCGTAAGCCTTCACGCCTCTAGACCAGAACGGATGTGTGCGTTTGCATTGGAGCGCGTGGCGCGCCGCGGGTAAACCTGAGCGGAGGGGCGGAGTGGCTCTCTTCCCTGAACCGAATCGGGCTTTGTCCTTGCGTGGCCTTGGCCTCGAGGCACGGGCAAGCCCTCCGTGACAGGGCGGCTCAAACATGTACTCTACTGTTAGTCAACGAGGTGGCACCCATCCTCTTTTTTTTTTCTCTTTTTTTTCAAGGATAAACTCATTTGTTCACGACTTTTCTTTCTCAAAACGAAAGCGAACGCGGCGAAAAGGGATTCTGCTGCAGCACTCACCTGAGACACCTCCCTCTCGGTGCTCTGGAAGCGGTGCACGAACCAGCCGAGCAGCAGGCCGCAGCAGTAGCTGCTCGCCCTCATGTGGGTCCGCACGATGGCTGTCTGATACATGGCGTTACCGGACAGATCTCCCAGCCAAATCTCTCTGCATGAAAGAACGCGAAGGAGATGCATTAGGCGCGAGGCACAGGTGAGGACACACATACAAATACACGGTGTGACATTGTCGTTTGCCCAACACCCGTCCCGTACCGGGTACCGGGGTGGAGAGGGGAGTAAGTGCAGCGCTTGTTAAACACCTCCGAGGCAGTACCGAGTGGGACCCGACCCGCCCCGCCCCGCCACAGAGGAGAAACAACTCTGAAATTTTTGTACTCCTCGTAATTCAGAAAAAAAAATCATAAAAATCCATAAAAAATTAGAAAAATTCTCGAAAACTCACGAGAACTTCAAAAAATTCACAAAATGTATACACCATAAGTGAGAGTTGTTTGCCGTTTGCCCCTCGCCCGCCACACGCCTACCTGGGAAAGATGAGCAGCACGGGGTCCAGCAGCCGCGACCAGGTGATGGCGAACGGGATGAGGATGGAGAGGAAGGTGGCGAGGACGGCGAGCAGGCGGCCCAGGGTGGGCCAACGCCACAGCGGGTACACGACCAGCGGCGCGAGCATGAAGAGCTGCGTGTCCGCACTGATGTACCAGGACTGGAACATGCACTGCACGCACAAGGACGCTTAAAATATATCTTGCATTCAAATTTTTTTGGGTCGACACTTGTAACCCTAGCCCGGGTGTAAGTAAAATGTCCGACTTATTTTTGTAAGACCTGGTGATTTCCCCGGAATCCGAAAAGACGCTGTCAGACCTGGATTTTGTCCGATCTTGTTTACACGGGTTAATTGGAGGAGGAATATGTATCAGAGCCGATCAGGCCGGATCATGTGCCGAAAAAAATGCATGGCATCTCACGTTAATAATAAAAACAAATATGGTAAAAAAATTGAAAAATTGGGAGGCTCCTACGTAACTCGCAACCTGCGAGCCCCGCCTGCTTAACTCGCGGAGTTCTGATGGGATCCGGTGTGTTCCAGGCGACCGCCACCCCACGCGCACGAGCCGAGGAGGGGGGGGGGGGCCTCACTTTCGAAAAAATCATTGTACGCCCCCCCCTCCCCCCCTCAAAAAAAAATTAAAAAATTTTAAACAAAATGAAGAAGAAAGATACAGAAAAATCCGAAAAATCAAGAAAAAATTAAAAAAAGCTTGAAATAAGAATTGAAAAAGTTAAAGGGGCGGGAAAATATCAAAAATTATCAAAAAGTGAAATTTTCCTTTTACAATTCAAAGAAAAAATAGATATACTAAAAAATCAAAAGCCAAAATATTATTGTTCACATGTTGTATAAGTGATCCCCCCCCCCCCCCCTCGGGCCCGCCGTACTACCCTTTTTAAACAACGCCCTGACGCATGGAGAATGGCTGGTGGAGAAGTATCTCGCGCTCGAGCGGGCCGCACTCTGTGACCGAGGTGCGAGAGAGAGCGTTTCTTTTCCGAATGCCTGTGACACATGCGGATTGATTTAGAAGTTTAAAAACTTCAACTCGTACGTTGGGGGCACTAGAGGAACACAATTCCTGCAACCCGAAAGGAAAATCACCTTATCTTGGGAGCTATGCCATCAAGTTGGTTTCAGACACTTGCTGTCTCTCTCTAGCTCCGGTCGCAGAGTGCGGTACATCACTTCTTTTCGTATTTCAAGCTCCTCAGGGACCATTTTGAATATTTTGAACTACAAATCGTCTATCTATGGTCCTTAAGGATTAAAAATCTGCAATCCGTTTGTTTCTAAGTGAAAGGATACCCTCTCTGTGTCATAAGTAAAGGGTAGCGCCACCCACAGCTACCTCTCCAGGACTCTGTCCTTCTCCATGGCCCTGACGCCGTACGTGACATTTCAGACCAAGTGACTGGGCACCAACAGACCGCACCCTAAGCGAAAACTCACCAGCTGGTCCGTGTTGACGTAGTTGTTGACGTAGAGCAGGTTGGCCCACCAGGATGCCCGGCAGCGGTCCTGCTCTAGGAGTATCCTGGACGGCCAGAGCGGGCCCGAGCCGAGTCTGGGCAGCAGCGTGGCGTACAGCGCCACCACCGCCAGGTAGGACGGCGTCAGTCTGCGGGGTCATGGACCAGTGAGCGCTCTCCTCGCCGTCTCTCTCGCACATATGCGACGCAGTCCATGAGTTCGAGCGAGAGAGACAGAGCGAGGACAGCGCTCTTCTGGATCAGTCTGCAGCTCAGGGTTGGGCACGGCGCGGGACGGGGGGGGACGGCAACGATCCGCTCACCTTATGTATCTGAAGATGTAGAGCAGGCCGAAGTTAACGCTGCGCCGCCGGTCCAGCTCGAGCAGCAGCAGGCGGGTGAGGAGGAAGCCGCTGACGACCAGGAAGGAGTCCACCAGCAGCATGCCGTTGAGGAGGTAGCTGTGCTGGGGCTCGCGCACCGCCTGGGGTGGGAAGGGAAACACGAACTCTTATCTCTTCAACGGCGACCCATGAGACGCGGAGCTACCTCGCGCGCAAGGACATACTCATCGACGCTACCCCCCGCGCGAGGGTTGCACACCTCCCTCGAGTCAACCGACGCGCGCGCGCTACCCCACTCGCGAGGACATACTTCACGACGCTATACCCCGCGCGCGAGGACTCGGCGCTGCGCGGAGTAGCGCCACACCTGGGACGCTACGCAGCCCTGCGCCTGCGGCTCGGCGGCGGGGTTGATCGCGTGATGAGCTATGCCGCGCCGCGTTACCTCACGCCTCACGCTCACGCTCTCGCTGACCTGCTTGACGAAGTCGGCGTTGGTGATGGGCCCGGTGGCGAGGAACACGACGCCATGGCCAGCCGTGATGAGCAGCATGCAGTAGAACTTGATACCCAGCACGCAGTCCAGGCCCAGCTCGCTCGGCGACCAGCGCACCAGCTTCTCCAGGTTGCTCCGCACCGAGAAGGACACGAGCACCTGCGGCAGGATGGCTGCGGGGCGAGGTGCGGGGTAAGGGTCGGAGGTCGAAAGAACCCGGCTGAGATAGAGAGAGAAATGCCGGAGCGGGGCGGCTCGTCGCTGACGCCGACCGCGTGGAAGGACGCACCTTTGGTCTCCAGGTCTGAGTCGGTCACCAGGAGGACGTCGTACACCGTGGCGATGACGAGGAGCGACAGGAAGCCGATGAACACGCCGCTGCGCAGAGAACAGGAGGTTCATGACGTTGGCCGGGCCGGGCCAGGCCGGGCCGCCGGGGCGTCAGAGATGTACGCTCGAGGGGAAAACAACTCTGAAATTTATGTACACCCCAAATTTCAGCAGAAAAATTCGGAAAAATTGGGAAAATTCCGGAAAATTCACAAAAATTTAGGTAAAATTCAAGTGAAACTTCACAAAAATTCAAAAAAAAAAAAAAAAAAAAAAAAATCACGAAAATTCTTAAACTGTGTACACCGAAATTCAGAGTTGTTTCCCCCTCGTGTACGCTGCGCTTAGCTCACATGACGACGAGCTCGGAGCCCTGGAAGGGCTTGACGACGCTGTCCTGGCAGGCGCGCGGGGGGACGCTCACGTCGAGCTGCACGGCGCCGGAGTCCAGGGGCGGGTCCAGGTGCAGGGCGGCGCGCAGCAGCACGGCGAGGTCGAGCGGGCCGCAGGCCGCCGGCAGGCACGCCCCCCAGTGCACGCGCTGCTTCGGGGCTGCCGGCGTCCAGAAGCGTCCGCCCACCTGCGGGCGTCGTGGCACGGCAAGGGTCAGTTACCAAAGAGGGGGAGACAACTCAGAGATTTGTGTGCACCTCGTAATTCAGAAATATTCAGAGAGAGAAAAAACAGAAGAGGAATTCCGAATAATTTGGGAAAAATAATCGGGAAAAAAATCAGAAAAATCCACTAAACTGTAGATAAAATTCGGTCACAAATTCACAAAAATTTAAAAAAAAATTGCAAAAATTCACAAAATTGGTGCACCAAAAATCAGAGTTGTTTCGTCCTCGGGCGGGTCCAAGAAGGCAAGCCCATGCGAGGCCGGACGTAGCCCAGTCAAACACAGTTTTACGATAGGAATTTTACTTAGGGCTTGCGAGGACAATGATCGTCTCTCTCCTCGCCACCCACTCGCGAGCAGGGGATTCGCACGGGTGATAAAATAAGCCTACATCTCTCCGCTGCGCGGGGCCCTCGCCATGGGGCCGCGCGGATAAAACTTGAAACTTGGAGCGAGTGATAAGTCACAGAGAACTAATTTGGTCGGCGCGTTGCTGGCGCGCGGGCCGCGGGCCGAGCCGGCCCACCTGGCCAGCCGCCAGGGGCGACACGGTGCCAGCTCCACGCAGAGCGGCGCCAGGCATGTAGGTGCGAGAGGTGCGCTGGGCACGCGAGTGGGGGGTGGGGTGAGGTGAGGAGGGGAAGTACCATGCCGCGCCCCGCAACACGCCCCCAACCCGCAGCGCCATTCATTTTCGAAAAAAGCCGGTGTACTACACAGCGCGTACCGGAATGCCTGCGCCACAACACACGCACACACACTCATACACACGCGCGCCTTACGCCACGATGAGCTCCTCCCTCTGAATGAAGTTGGTGCGTGCGCTGAGCGCTACCCGTTGCGATGAGCTCATCGTAGTACTGCGGCTGGGCCGAGCGGGCCGGCTCGCCTGCTCCTCTTGCCCCATCGATATAGAGTCATGGCGCACTGGCCACCCGACCCTCACCAGCGGACAGGCAGGCACGCGTTACAGAAACTTCCTTAAATTACATTTAAAAGGAAAAAAAAAGACGTTTCGGAAAGCACATTAACGGAGGGCGTTGACCAGAGCGCCCGCAGAACAGGCTTATAATATACCTAATAGCACCACACAACATTCTAAGGCTTTCGAGGAAATGTTTTAATAATAACAAAAACGAGACTTGGATTCTTTTTTCCTTAAATATGCAGGTACACAAAAACACTAGGACGTAAAACGTGGGCCGCACAAGCAATGCGGTGCCGGTGCCGGGCGCGGTCCAGCCCGGCCCGGCCCGGCGAGACCCGCTCTGCTTACTTGGTTCCTGTTCGGCCAGAGGGGCTGGAAGGTGTTGGCCTTGGTGGCGGCGGAGGTCGCCTGCTGCTGCGCTGTCGGCTCGGCGGCGGCGCTGCTCAGCTGCACCTCGGCCAGGCAGTACTGCGGCGCGACGGGCGCGCCCGCCCCCGCCGCCGACAGGCACTCGTCGAAGCCGCCCAGCACGTACGTGTCGCCTCGCAGCAGGTCGCTGCCCGACTTGGCCGTCGCGTCCACCACTGGCGACACGGAGAGGAACAGCAGATTGTGCAATCGTTAAAATTTGACCGAATCCATCAGAAACATGTGTGTGACGAAATTCGAATAATTTTAGAAGCCGCCAGAGACAGAGTGCACGACAACAATCACGGAGGTTTACAAAGCTCAACCAACACTTTCTCCGTCCACGGAGACGGGTGGGGGGTGGGGGTGGGGTCCCTTTGGATGGGCCATGCCCCTGCGTTAAGGTCTCTCGACCCGACAAAAAAAACGCATAGTCACACTTGATAGAAATTCAAGGTGGCGGGCGGAGCGGCGTCATGTCACGTCAGGCCTCGCGGAGAGGAGCTGAGCATCCCCGCACCGCCCGCAGCATCACATGGCGCCGCGGGTCGCCGCGCCGGCGCTGGCTGACCTCAGAAGTGCCGAGCGCGCCGCAGCGCAGACCGCAAAAGAGAGGCGCCGGCGCCGGCCGCGTCGGGAGCGGGGACAGGGGAAGAGGAGGGGGGAGGGGGGAGATGTCATCGGACCTCCTCGCGGGGTATAATTGTCGTGCGGCCGGAATCCTCGGCGAAGTTCAGGCGCCTGCGACCACACCGCGAAAAAAATATCGACAAGACTGCGGTGCTAAAGCTGACGATAATATTTCTTTGGTTTCTTTTTCTAGGCGACCGATGGTAATGCAAAGCAGTGTTAAGAACTCCTTGCACTTTTGGTGGTGCAGCAGCGGCGGCGGTGGCACTCACTGAGGCTCGCCCACGCCGTGAGGTTGAGTGCAGAGTCCAGCAGCTGCTTGGTGTGGTTGCGGCACTGCGCGCTCTGCAGCTGCTCCAGCGCGCCCAGCATCCGCCTGAGGTCGAGCCGCAGCCGAGGCAGGGCGGCCGCGGCCGGGGATGGGGCCGGGGCCGGGGCCGGGAGCGGGGCCGAGGCTGGGCCCTGCGCCGCCGCGCCGAGCACCAGCGCCAGCACCAGCGCCGCGGCGGCCATCCTGCTGCTCACGGCCTCCTCAGGGAGTCCTCACGGCCTCGGCATGGCCGCCGCCCAGTCCCGGGCAGCAGCAGCAGAAGGGAGGCCTCAGAAACGAACCACGGCCTCAGATCACTAAACCACTTTGCCTGCACTTCACTTCACTTCAAACACACTGCACCACGGCTCCTGACCACTCTGCACAGCACTGCACTGAACCTCGCTGATACACTGCTGGCACTCGCGGGGCCCGCCAGACTCGCTCGGGCGTGGCGTGGCGTGGCGGGGCGGGGCGGGGCGTGGCGGGGCGACGTACGCCCTGTGCGTGGTGCCGGTGAACTGAACGCGGGCCGAGCCGAGGAGCGCGGAGCGGCGCGGCGCGCCAGTGACTCAATCGAGACCTGCTTGCACTGGAGGGGGCGTAGCGTGGCGGGGCGTGGCGGGGCGTGGCGTGGTGGGGCGTGGTGGGGCGTGGTGGGGCGCGGTGGAGCGGGACGCGACGAGACACGGACAGGACTGCAGCACGCACGAGACGGGACGTCTTTATTGGCAGGTAATGCAAGCGGTATTGGCATTGTCGTGTGTCGATAGTAGCTCATTAGGGTGGAGCCGTCCATGCGGGCTCCAGCCTGGCGGGCCCGGGCCGTCACAGGACAGGCCTGCACCCTCCCGTCGCGGCCAAAATCATCGTCCCCGCGGACACACAGTGAATGAGCGCGAAAGTGTTTTCCTTACCGGGCGCTTGCGTAACGAGGTTAATGACCAGCCGCCAGCGCCACGCCGCGCCACGCCGCGCCACGCCGCGCCACGCACCGCCTCTAGCCATCATATCAGTGAGCGGAGCCGAGCCGCGCGGCCAGTTCTGAAGCCGGCCGCGACCGTTCAATAAGAGACGCGGCACGCCACCGGGGATAGAGTCTACGCTTCCTGAAACGCGGATATATATCGGACCACTTCTCTCGTACCGCGTGCTCAAGTGACGGATGGGATACGGCCGAGAGGCGTTTAGCCGGCGCTGCTGACTGAGGCAGGGCCGGGGCCGGGGCGGGGCCGCAGGAGGAGGCGAGGGTCAGTGAGCTAATTCAGCAAATCGGTTAGCGATGGCTGGCCGCGGCAGCCTCGCGAGTCTCCTCCTAGCTCCTATAGCTCACGCTCTTCTTGCATCTCGGGATGCGGCGAGAGGCACGAGGTCACTTCGAAAAATCATTGTACAGCCCCCAAAAAATCATTAAAAAAATTAAAAAAAAATTAAAAAAATCAAAATAAAATCAAGTAGAAAGTTGCATAAAAATCCGAAAAATCGAGAACAAATGAACCCAAAACTGAGAAAAATGGGAACAAAACAAGAAAAAACACATTTTTTTAAAAAAGTAACATATTATTTCTTTTTAATCTCGTGAAAAATCAAAAGAAAAATCAAAAATCAAAAATCAAAAATCAAAAAAATTATTGTACAAGTTTTATATGAGTGATCCCCCCCTCGGAGAGGCATGCAGCGCGTGAGGTGTAGAGGACTCGCGAGCCAGCCAGCCGGTTTGCTGAATTAGCCCTCAGTGAACACTTACGCCGGTCCTCCTATAGAAAAGGGCCCCAGTTCGGGCGCTGTGCGTGTGCGTAAGGCCCATCCCAGCTCGTCATTTATCGACCGGCCTTTGCTGCCCCGCAGCGCCTCAGCTCCAGTTCAGCCGTTCAGCCCTGCCGGCACGCCCTGCCGGGGAGCCCGCCAGCCCCGCTCAGCCCCGCCCCGCCCCACCCTGCAGCCGGCAGCAAGGTCGCAGCCCGCTCCGTACAGGCTGAGGTCCTCCTGGGGTCCCACAGCACAGCCCACGCGGTACGACCTTGAGGTGCGCGTCGCGCCGCAGAGCAGCGGGGCGGGGCGAGGCGGGACGGGGCGGGGCGGCGGTCGAACCGATACATCTTGACGCCCGGTGGACCACCACGCCCGGCCACGCCCCGCTATGCCCCCTGGTGCTCTTGACCCACCTCTAGGAATGACGTATCAAAAATCATCGCTCAGGCCTAACAGCTGCAGCAGCGCAATACGCAATGTGTCAGAGTAAAAGATCTCAGCTACCTGAGTGGGAAAGTAGGACAGTTAAAACGTCCGACACTTACATGGTTGCACTCTGCACAAGGCGGAGGGGCACGGGGCACGGCACCAAGAGTGTGGCAAGTAGTATAGGCGACCGGGTAGGTCTACTTCAAGACAGCAGAGTTGCCGAGGAAGAGAAGATAAGGGCAATAAAGGTAATAAATCTGATAGCCTGAGTAGGCCGATGGTGGTATAATTCGGAGGAATCGAATGGTAGCCCAGGATAAATCGAGGTAATCCTACTCAGAGG